>JAMPIV010008809.1:0-90000 GCA_024509875.1 Oreohelix idahoensis | reverse complement strand
CTATATGTTTATTCCAATTTAGTTGTTTATCTAAAGTTATGCCCAGAAATCTAGTTGTTGAGGAGGTACATATTCTCTGTCCTTTAATGGTTATATTGATTTTTTTTTTTTAAATTTCCGTTGCCAAATATCACACCTACTGTTTTGTTTACATTAATTTGAAAGCCTCAACTTTTCATCCACTCTGAAACTTTGTCTATTTGTTGTTGAAGTTTTGGTAAACATGGTCCAAGTTTTTTCAGATCGCCAAATTGCACAGTCATCTGTAAATTGTGATAATGCATTCTTAATGTCGTTAAATTCATCTGCTAAATCATTTACAGCTATAGTGAAAATTGAAGGTGAAATCACTGATACCTGAGGAAGCCCATTCTGTTGTTCATATATTTCTGACTTATCATTGTTCACTTGTACAGCAAAATACCTGTTCTGTAAAAAGTTTTCTAGATACTTATAGGTTTTACCAGTAATGCCAATCTTTTTCATTTTGTAAAGAACTCCATCTCTCCAGCATTCATCATATGCTCTAGCGACATCCAAAAAGACTGCCACTGTTTTCTCCTTCCTCTTGAACCCTAGCTTTACATCGTGTTTGTTGCGTGCATATTTTGGACGCACATATTACAAAAAATCGATATGGTTATTTGATATGGGAAAAATATAGACATGCATCCATCTGTGTATGAAAATGCTGTTTATTGTAAAAGCGAGATAATCCATGTTTGATTCACACTTTTGATTATAGGAGTAATCGGTCTGGATATCGATCCAGCGCAAGAATAGTACGCTTGCGTTTGTACTTAATTTTAGGGCCAGAAAATATATTAATTTGCTTATTGTGTTTATGGCCTGAATTCATATGTATTACATATTATTAGTACAAGTAGAATCAGTCCTATATTGTATATTTTGGATGGGTATGAGGGACTAGATTCTTGTTAGCGGAAGTATGAGTTGTCTTAACAAGTCGTGATGAGTTCCGATGTACTGCTAAGAATGGCGGGGTACGTTTTTCAAGAGCTGGTCCTTTCGTCAAGAAAAAATGTCTTACGAAGTGGTTTTTTCTTCTGGAGGAGATAGTGTCTCTACGATAGTTTGTGTTAGAGACTCTCCTTATGTCAGTATATAGATGATTCGGACTCCAGGTAAACCCAGCTCGTATTTTTGATGATCTCTCGTCGGTTAGGCCTAGCTTGACTTTTGGGTGCTTCGATATGCTAGTGTCGTGTTTTGTATCGACGAAGATGACAGATTTTCCTGCAGCGGTTATGGCTACGTGAACTAACCTGATCACCGTAGTGCTGCATGGAACCATTCATGAAATCCTTTATATATCCATTGTAAATTAACTTTGGCTGATATTCTTCCTATGAATGAGTGAACGACAACTCAGGAAGGTAGCCATGTTGGATTTCGGTCATCGTCTGTTTTGATCACTGCCAAGAGAACAGATTATTTATCTTATTATCGGACAGTGACAGAGAGATCTCAATCCTGCTAGAAACCCCCTTTTCGTGGTTTCATAAGATGATGTATCATGACATTGAACTTTGATGTACTACCCATTATTTCTGCATGTGTCATGACTTCAGATCTGCTATGTATACCTACAAATTGTTATGTCAACAAAGCCTGATGTACTCGTATGTCCCAGTGTGTACGTCTGAATAAATTGAGTAAACTAAGATTCCAGCAGTCTGCATTGGTGCCTTGTAGACACATGTGTATGAGTGATTATATTGGTCAGCACACGAACAGTACACCATTCGCGGTAATCACACTCTACACTACTACTTCATACATACACCATCCTGCGTCGGCTGAAGTGACCAAGTTTAGGGCCTGCTTCCCCTGGAGCCTTTGCCTTCCCTAACTCAGGACTAGGGTGAGTTACCCATTTACAGCTGGGTAGACTGGAGCATGCCTGATCTCAACAACACACCACTCTTCCTTACAGAGCAGACAGACTGATACTTTACAGTGGTGTACTACAGGTGTAGTAAGAAATAACGTCTTTACAGTGGCGAGCCAGATTCCTGGGTCCAGCTTACGCAGTTTTGTGTTGAGAATCACAGTTTACAGCTGAAAGAACATTTGTTTGAACACATCAACACCAGTAGGACAGCTTGACCTGTATTACCGATAGGATGCTGTATCTAGGTCAGCACTTGTTGACAGTTTTTCGCTGTACAGACAGTATTACACAGGACAGTGGTATCAAGTGTAGAAAATATCTGGAGCAATATTGTTGACATTTCTCAATGTACAGAAGAATCGCAGTGTTGCTGAATAAAGTGCATAGTTCATCGTGGGATCTTCATATGCTCAACAGAGAAAAAATTGACAGTGTAATAGTTTAAACTTAAGTCTATTACTGAATAAAGTGGCAAGTTAGTATTATTTAAATAAACTGTGCCTACTTTACAACACTATACTGGCAACACATTCCATTCATGACATAAAATGATATTGTATGCTATATGCTATTTATGCTTACATGTTATTTGTTGTGTATTAAATTAGTTTATATTCTGTGTGACTAGAACAGGAAATACCGAGTAATATTGGTCTTGTTCTGGCGTTCGATAGGGAGCAATTTCTTAATTGAAATTTGCTTGCAACATAGTTTGCAAATATTTGGTTAGTTGTGACGACTGTTTCATATTTGTATTTGTAACATTTTTTGTGTTCCTTAGTTTTGTTTGATTTGTTTGTATAATTGTAGGTCTCATCTTTCCTTTCATTTCAGTTTTTTACACCCTTATGTTTATACACTGTAGCGTTATTTGTCTTGTTATCTTATGGCAGTTATCATCACAGGTTCTGTGATCATTTTTTTCATTTCCCCTATTTAATTTAATTTGATCTCTGCAAATGTTTTCAGATTGTCTTTTCTTGTTTGTCATTTGTAATGTCTTTAGTTGACATATGACGTATAGTGGTATACACTGATAGTATAGTACAGATCAGTACTTTCTGATTGTTATTGGAAAAGGGAAATATTTTTTTTCCACAGGTACTCAAGTGATCTTTGATTACATTGAGGTATACAAGACCTTTGTAAGGCTTGTCTCCCAAAGTTATTGGAAAAGGGAAATATTTTTTTTTTTCCACAGGTACTCAAGTGATCTTTGATTACATTGAGATATACAAGACCTTTGTAAGGCTTGTCTCCCAAAGTTATTGGAAAAGGGAAATATTTTTTTTTTCCACAGGTACTCAAGTGATCTTTGATTACATTGAGATATACAAGACCTTTGTAAGGCTTGTCTCCCAAAGTTATTGGTAAAGGGAAATATTTTTTTCCACAGGTACTCAAGTGATCTTTGATTACAGTGAGGTATACAAGACCTTTGTAAGGCTTGTCCCCACAGTATTTGAGATACAATTATTGTTGTCCACAGGTACTCAAGTTATCATTGGTTATTGTAAACCATACAAGTTTGGACTAAGACTAAGTCTAAGGTATAGACTTGTCTCCCATTAACAAAGAGAGTAATTTATTTACTTTTTCAGGTTTCTGATTTAAGAAGACAATATGTCTACCTTAGATTATTTCATTACACTAGGAAAATCTTTTGATAAGACTGGAAAAGACTTAGAACAATGGGCTGTTGCTCAATATGACAAAGCATTAGCTGCAGAAGAGAAAAAAATTGCTGCTGCTGTTGAAGAAAAAAAAAATTGCTGCTGAGGAAAAAAAAGCTGCGGCTGAGGAGAGAAGACTTCAAATAGAAGAAAAAAAAGCTGCTGCAGAAGAAAGGAAAGCCTTAGCTGAAGAAAAAAGATTAGAAAAAGAAGCTGATACTGCTGCTGAACTTAAGAAATTGCAGATGCAAGTGGAGGAAAGGAGATTTGAGGCAGAACAGAAGAAATTAGAAGCTGCTGCAGAACAGAAAAAACTAGAAGTTGCTGCTGCGGCAGAACAGAAAAAACTAGAAGTTGCTGCTGCGGCAGAACAGAAAAAACTAGAAGCTGCTGCAGAACAGAAAAAACTAGAAGTTGCTGCTGCTGCAGAACAGAAAAAACTAGAAGCTGCTGCAGAACAGAAAAGATTAGATAGAGAAGCTGAAGAGAGAAAAGCAATAAGAGAACATGAGTTTGAATTAGAGAAATTAAAATTGACATGTATGAGTAATGTTAATCAGGCATCTGGTGGTAATGGTAAACCCTTTGTGTACAAGGTCAAAGTACCAGCGTTTAACCCTACCAGTGATGACATAACATTTTGGCTTTCTAGATTTGAACGGGCTTGTCGATCTCATAATGTTGACAAATCACAGTATGTGAATCAGTTGTCTGAAAATCTAAAAGGGGAGTCTCTGAGTAAGTTATATTTTGTTGAAGAGGCCGACAAAGACAATTATGATGCTGTTAGGGCAGCTTTGATAAAGAGATATCAGCTGTCTGAGGAAGGTTACCGTCTTTTGTTTAAAACAATGAGACCTGAGGTAGGTGTAGAATTCTCAGATTTCATCTCAAAAGCACGAATTACACTTTCACGATGGATTGAATTATCCAAAACAGAGAAAACATTTGATGGTCTTACAGATTTATTGCTAAGAGACAAGGTCATGTCTTCTGTAAATAAATCATTCCTAGAGTTCTTACATGAGCGTAAACCTAGTACAATAAAGCAAATGGAAGAATATTGTGACCAGTATGCCACGGCACACCCTGACATGATTCTTAGTAACTCTAACATTAAAGAGAGTATGCCAGTTGCTTCGGCAACAGAATATAATCAGAATTACTCACACAAATTCCAAGGAGCTAAAAATAAATTTGATAAAAAGGTTAATTGGAATAAGTATCAAAACCAAGATAACCACTCAAATCAGGGTTCTTCTTCGAAGAACTGGAATCGGGCTGATAGTCCTCGACACGCGAGGGGTACCCATAATGTTAGAAATTCTCGGAAAGGGAGTAGCTATAGGAACTACCCAAGTGCTTCATGGAGACAAAAGAAACAATATTACAGGGATACTCAATATAACGAGCATGATGATTATGATCATGAATATTATGATTCAAACCCAAATAGGGGTTATAACAGAGGCAATAATAATTATAGAGACAATTATAACCGAGGTAGATCACAACACAAAAGACATGGTAAATCTTATTACCAGGCTAACTCTGCACAACAGGAGTTCCACGACACCGATAATCAGAATAATGATAAAAAAGACTCCAATAGTGTAGCAAATTCCGCTTTCGATTTTGCTAGAGCATCTGAGTGTTCGCAATGCAAAACATTATTCGATCCAACCACAGTTTCTACTTTAAGCTGCGGTCACCCACTTCCCGCTCTCCATGCGTCAATCGCGCATAATGGAAGGGGTGCTCTTGTCTTTAATAGGGGCCTAATAGATGGTACTCCGGTATCAATTCTTTTCGACTCGGGGTGCACTACCATTGGAGTGAGGCAATCACTCGTAAATCCTTCTCGAGCTACTGGCAATATAGTCAAATGTGTAACATTTGGTGGCACATTGGAGAAGTACTCCACTGCCATTATCAATATTGCTACACCGTTCTTTACAGGAGAGGTGCAAGCATGTCTCTTGCCGAATCCGATCGCTGATCTTATCATCGGTCGCATTCATGGAGTGAAAGAATGCACTCCACAGCAAATCTCTAATTGGGAAAATGTTAATATGCAATCTGCTAATGCAGTAATCACTAGGGCTCAAGCTCTCAATATGCCACAATCTTCACATTCTGAAGATAATGATGCGCAGATCCAAGATGATCCCTTGGAGATTTCACACGATTCCTTTATTAAACAGCAGGAAGATGATCCTACTCTAAAGAAATTCTTTACTCTGGCAACAAAAGGTGATCCGAATAAGGATACAAATCGTAAATCTTGGATTACGATGAAGAATGGCGTACTTGTACGTATGGTACAAGACTCCGCTAAGTCCATTCATTCTCAAATCCTTGTGCCTAAAAATATGAGAGTTAAAATTTTACAGCACGCTCATGATTCGCAGTGTGCTGGACATATGGGTTTTTCCCGTACTAAAGCTAGAGTTCTTCAATCTTTCTTTTGGCCTGCTGTGAATAAGGACATACGAATCTATTGTCGATCTTGTAAAGTATGTCAAGAGATTAAATCCAGAGGTCCACGCCATGATGCACCTATTCAGGCTGCAGACATTCCCATTCGGCCATTTCAAAAAATGGCGATAGACATCATTGGTCCATTTAAGATAAAGTCTGCTAGAGGACACCAATTTATTCTGACGTGTGTTGATATGTGCACACGTTGGCCGGAGGCTGTTCCTCTAAAGAGCATAACTACTGCTGATGTCGCAGATGCTCTTTGGTTAATATTTTCTCGTCTGGGGTTTCCAGCAGAAATATTATCCGACCATGCTACCCAACTTATATCGGATACCATGTCTCAAGTAATGTCGACTCTGAAGATAGAGAGATCGCTGAGTAGTATTTATCATCCTATGTCCAATGGGATGGTGGAACGTTTGAATAGAACTCTGAAAAACCTACTAGGTAAGATAACAGAAGATCATCCTCAGGATTGGGATAGGGTTTTACCCGCGGCTCTCTTTGCATATAGAGAGGTCGCCAACGAACATACAGGATTTTCTCCCTTTGAACTTGTCTTTGGCGCGAAACCGCGAGGTCCTATGTCCTTACTTCATGATCTTATAACTGCTGATAATATTGTCGATGACACAAAATCCTCTTATGAATATGTCATCGCACTTAGACACAAGATTATTGAAGCATGCAAATTGGCAACTGCTTCTTCTGAATTTGCGAAACAGAAGGCAAGGGAATTTGCCAATAAAAAGAGATGTTTGCGTCAACTTTGTCCAGGTGACAAAGCATTTGTCTTGCTACCTTGTAGGGAAAATAGACTTCTCATTTCTTGGAAAGGTCCGTACGATATAATATCAAAGGTTTCCGATGTTGACTATATCGTCGATATTGACGGGAAGCGTAAAACCTTCCACATCAACATGCTCACGGAATTCCATGAACGTCCTGATTATTTACAACCTGTTTTCCAGGCAACGGACGATTTTCCAGTCCAACATGGACAGTACTCATCTCTGTCAGTAATACAGGATGAGGAAACGAGTTTCTCGGATGTAAATTTACCTTTTCCAATGATTCCTCTTCACTCTAATGAATCATGGAAAGATGTTGCAATTTCTCCAGAATTATCTCCAGGAGAGCAGAAACAAGTTTCTACTAGGTTAGAACAATTTCAGGATGTCCTTACTGACATTCCTGGTCAAACGGATGTCATTCAACATGACATTATTCTTACTGACCATAGTCCTATAAGAGTCAGACCGTATCCTATCCCGATACATTTCCAAGCACAGGTAGAGAAAGAGTTAGATGAGATGATAGAGTTAAAAATTATTGAACCATCCACATCAGCATATTCTTCGCCGATGGTTATAGTACGGAAAAAAGACAATAACATACGTCTTTGCGTGGATTATCGCAAATTGAATCAAGTGACTAAATTCGATGCTGAACCTATGCCTTTACTAGAAGAGCTACTTACGAGACTATCGAATTCTCACTTCTTTACTAAACTCGATTTGTCTAAGGGATATTGGCAAGTTCCACTATCCGAACACGCCAAACCGTTTACTGCTTTTTCGACGCCTAGGGGTCTATTCCAATGGAATTTCATGCCTTTCGGTCTTATGAACGCCCCTGCTACATTTGTACGCATGATGCGTCGAATCCTATCTCATCGCTCAGATGTCATTGCGTATCTTGATGACATCTGTCTTTTCAGTGATACTTGGAACGATCACTATAATGGTATAAATGAACTATTGTCTATCTTACGCGAGCATAACCTGACAGCGAAACCATCGAAAGCATGTATTGGTTTTAGCGAAATATCTTTCTTAGGACACCGTGTTGGTCATGGGTTCCTAAAAACAGAAGACCATAATACAAGTAAGATACTTAACATTTCTATTCCTAAGACTAAAAAGCAAGTACGAAGTCTCTTAGGTCTAATACAATTTTATGGACGATTCATACCGAATCTGTCCTCCATTATGTCACCTCTTTCTTCCTTGCTAAAGAAAGGGTCTCCTAATGTAGTCCATTGGACTCAAGAATGTCAATCCTCTTTGGATAAGGTTAAACTATGTTTTCTACTTCACCTATCCTAGTATTACCTTCTAAGGATAAGACATTTATTCTTCGTAGTGACGCTTCATCCACCGGGATTGGAGCTGCACTAATGCAAGAGTACTCTGGAACTCTGCATCCTGTGATGTATATTTCTCGGAAATTAAATGCCGCAGAGAAGAATTACTCGGTCCTAGACCGTGAATTATTGGCTATGGTTTGGTCAATCCTTAAACTACAAAGATTTCTTCTGGGCGCGCATTTCATTGTGGAAACTGACCAGAAAGCTCTTACGGCTATTCAGAGTAAAAATCTGAAGAGCGCGAGATCAACGCGATACGCGATTGCTCTACAGCCATTTCATTTTTCGGTGCGAGCTATCCGTGGGTCAGAAAATGTGATGGCAGATATTTTGTCTAGATGCCCACATGATTCATAACTGTTATACAGCTTTGATACAATTGTTTCTATGTTGAAATGTGTACACATATGTAATATATCATATATTGATTGTAACACTACTTAGCGGTTCATGGATATTTATTCACCGCTGATTTTTTCAATGTTTTTCGTCTTTGATGATCATGATGTTAAGATATCTTAGATGGAATTTATGTATAAACTAATGTGGAAATTGTGTCATTGCTAATATTGTAGTATGCGTTGGTGACACCTCTCTGGAAATATTAATACTTAGAGAAGTGCTTTCTCTAAGGTCATAAAACTTATGCTTATCATCTGCGCATTGTTATTGGTGCGTTGTGAGCCTATTGTATGTTGCTCCTAGATGTATTTCAAAAAAAAAAAATGTACCATTTTTTTTTTCCCGAGGGGTGTGGTAATCTGTTGCGTGCATATTTTTGACGCACATATTACAAAAAATCGATATGGTTATTTGATATGGGAAAAATATAGACATGCATCCATCTGTGTATGAAAATGCTGTTTATTGTAAAAGCGAGATAATCCATGTTTGATTCACACTTTTGATTATAGGAGTAATCGGTCTGGATATCGATCCAGCGCAAGAATAGTACGCTTGCGTTTGTACTTAATTTTAGGGCCAGAAAATATATTAATTTGCTTATTGTGTTTATGGCCTGAATTCATATGTATTACATATTATTAGTACAAGTAGAATCAGTCCTATATTGTATATTTTGGATGGGTATGAGGGACTAGATTCTTGTTAGCGGAAGTATGAGTTGTCTTAACAAGTCGTGATGAGTTCCGATGTACTGCTAAGAATGGCGGGGTACGTTTTTCAAGAGCTGGTCCTTTCGTCAAGAAAAAATGTCTTACGAAGTGGTTTTTTTCTTCTGGAGGAGATAGTGTCTCTACGATAGTTTGTGTTAGAGACTCTCCTTATGTCAGTATATAGATGATTCGGACTCCAGGTAAACCCAGCTCGTATTTTTGATGATCTCTCGTCGGTTAGGCCTAGCTTGACTTTTGGGTGCTTCGATATGCTAGTGTCGTGTTTTGTATCGACGAAGATGACAGATTTTCCTGCAGCGGTTATGGCTACGTGAACTAACCTGATCACCGTAGTGCTGCATGGAACCATTCATGAAATCCTTTATATATCCATTGTAAATTAACTTTGGCTGATATTCTTCCTATGAAGGAGTGAACGACAACTCAGGAAGGTAGCCATGTTGGATTTCGGTCATCGTCTGTTTTGATCACTGCCAAGAGAACAGATTATTTATCTTATTATCGGACAGTGACAGAGAGATCTCAATCCTGCTAGAAACCCCCTTTTCGTGGTTTCATAAGATGATGTATCATGACATTGAACTTTGATGTACTACCCATTATTTCTGCATGTGTCATGACTTCAGATCTGCTATGTATACCTACAAATTGTTATGTCAACAAAGCCTGATGTACTCGTATGTCCCAGTGTGTACGTCTGAATAAATTGAGTAAACTAAGATTCCAGCAGTCTGCATTGGT
Source organism: Oreohelix idahoensis (assembly GCA_024509875.1). Taxonomy (NCBI): domain Eukaryota; kingdom Metazoa; phylum Mollusca; class Gastropoda; order Stylommatophora; family Oreohelicidae; genus Oreohelix; species Oreohelix idahoensis. Next base: position 79,902 of record JAMPIV010008809.1, on the reverse strand, counting down.
GCCTTGTAGACACATGTGTATGAGTGATTATATTGGTCAGCACACGAACAGTACACCATTCGCGGTAATCACACTCTACACTACTACTTCATACATACACCATCCTGCGTCGGCTGAAGTGACCAAGTTTAGGGCCTGCTTCCCCTGGAGCCTTTGCCTTCCCTAACTCAGGACTAGGGTGAGTTACCCATTTACAGCTGGGTAGACTGGAGCATGCCTGATCTCAACAACACACCACTCTTCCTTACAGAGCAGACAGACTGATACTTTACAGTGGTGTACTACAGGTGTAGTAAGAAATAACGTCTTTACAGTGTTCTAATCTTACAAGCTGGTCTACTGTACTTTTGTCTGTTCTAAACCATGACTGGGTTGGGATATATAACTGATTTTTTTTCCAGGTAGAATTTAACTCTTTTGTTAACAACAGTTTCCAGTATTTTGCCTAGTTGTGATGTTAAGGAAATAGGCCTATATGAACTTACATCATGGGCTTCCTAATTAGGTTTTAGGATGGGTACTATCATAGCTACTTTCCATGCTTTTGGTATCTTTCCTAAGCTCCAGATTTTATTATAAAGGGAAGTTATTACGTTTATAGTTTTTTTGGGTACTTTCTTAAGGATTTCAAAACTAAGTATATCATGCCCTGAGGCAGTATTAGATTTCTCTTTTATTGCACTAGTTACTTCTTCCTCTGTTATATCAGCATCTACGTAAATAGTTTGTTTCATCTACCTGGTCTGGTAGTTCCTTTAAAAACTGTATCCTAAGTTTTTTCCATACTTCTTTAATTTGTGTGCTAGGACTAAGTGACTGACAAAACTCTTTCCAGTTGGTTTCTTTGGTTTTGAATATTATTTTGTTAGATTCATTCCTAATATGTTTATACTTATTATAGTTTTCTTCTGTTCTGTTATTTCTATATTTTTGTAAGGCCCTTTTTCTTCTCTCGTGAATTTCTGCACAGCTTTTATTCCACCAGGCAACTGGTTCTTTATTCCACTGAGTTTTCCTTTTTTTTATTAATGTTATTTGTTGCTTTTAGGTGCTGTGGCATATTTTTATTTGGTATATATTTTATTGCTATTTTAAGAATTTCATTGGTCAGTGTTTCTGCCCACAAGTCAGTATCATCTGATTCCATGTCTTTATATTCCATCACCTCCAGCTCTGATTGGAAGGCTTCCCAGTTTGCTTTTTTTAGTTGAAAGTCGGTTTCTCTGGTCCTGGGTTTGGAATGACGTTTTCATGCATGGTTATTACAATGGGCAGATAATGTGCGTTTGTGTCTTGTAACATTTCCCAATTTACATTCGCTAGGTTGTTAGTTGCTATACTTATGCCTATTGCTGAGTCTGCCCTGTTAGCTTGTGGATTAATCCTAGTTGCAGTTCCATCATTTAGTATTAGCAGGTCATTGTTTTCTATAAAGTCAAGTAGGCGTTTTCCTGCATTGTCTGTATGTTGTCCACCCCAAGCATAATAATGGGAATTAAAATCGCCTACTATGACTATTTTCGGGCCTAGTCTGGTGCTTATGGCGAATATTTCTTCATCTTTAATTGTACCATTTTTAGCGTATACATTTAAGATTGTTAGATTGTTTGGTTCAGCTGCTATAGTAGCCTGGATACCTTCTATGTCGGTTGTATCAAATATTTCCCAGTCTATAATTTTAAATGTTTCGTTAACTAAGACTGCGACACCCCCTCCTATACCTTCTTTCCTATCGTGCCTATGTATCTTAAAGCCCTTACAACTATATCTACTATTTGGGTTTAAAAGTGTCTCTTGAAGAGCATATATAGTGTTAGTTCCTCCTGTCTCTGCAAGTAGGGATGTAAAATTCTTTTTGATACCCCTACAATTCCACTGTATAGTTCTAAATCCTTCTAAGTTGAACTCTAATATCATCTAGTATCCCTGTTATTTTTTGGTTAAACTTTAAAATTTGCTCTTATTCTATATTTCCTGTACTCATGGGCGCATTATCTACCATGTTCTCGAGGAATTCCTCATTCAGGCTTGTCATTTTGTCCCAAACTTTTTCCACTATGTAGGGTAAAAGTACCTCAACTTGTTCTTTGATAGATTCTTCTAGGTTGTTTTTGTTTTTCTGTTGTATTATGCTCTTTTGGTTCACTTTCTTATTTTCAGCTGTTATGGTTGCTACTTCTCTGTCTATGTTTAGCTCTTGCCTTTCACTTTCTTTTCTTTTTAGTATTATTTGATTCCACGTTAAAATGTACCGCCTTTTTAACCCCCCTTCTCGAGCGTCCGTTGAAGTTCTGACGTCATCGAGACTTTGGCCCAAAATATTTCTGGCGTGTCCAGTGACTTCAGTCAGTTTGTGTTTTTACTATCACATATAACTTCGTCGTTCTCATCTTCCACAAAATCTGTTGCTTTCCGAGGCATCTCGTTTTAATCAGCTAAGTTTTAGCTTTCTTACTTACTAACTTAGTCGTCCCCCTTCTACCGTGAGGTGTAGAGGTTTGGAAGAGAGAGCGCCAGACTATCCTATCGGCTGTCTTCCTCCTGGCCTGGTTCCATTCTAGTCCTCGGTCCTTCAAAGATTGTTTAATGTTGTCCTCCCAGCGGACTCTGGGTCGTCCTGGGGATCTGGATCCCTGGCTCTTTGTTTCCCATGCTTGTCGTGGTAGCCGATCTTCTCCCATTCTGCAGACATGGCCAAACCATCTTAGTTGGGACTGTTCTACTTGGGTCTGCAGGGGGTGGGAATTTAGGCCTTGACGTATCGTCTGGTTGTGGACCATGTCTCTTCTTGTTACTTCAACCACCTTCCTCAGATATCTCATTTCTGAGGTTTGGATCTGGCTTTTGTGGGTTGTAGTCATTGCCCATGACTCGCATCCATATGTCAAGACTGGGACATAGGTGGAGCGGTTTACAGCCATCTTCGTTTTCTTACCAACCTCTCTCTTGCTGAGGAATCCTCGATTTATGGCCTGAAAAAGTCTCCCAGCTGCTGCTTTTCGAGTGGCCAACTCTTCTTTGATGCCTCCCTTTCGGTCTATAATAGCTCCAAGGTATTTAATGTGGTCGACCTTCTCTAGGACCTGTTCTCCCAGCTTAATCTGGTGTCTTCTTTCTTCTCGTGATATCACCATGGATTTTGTTTTAGAGCTGCTTATGACCATCCAAATCTTCTTCCGCTCTTCCTTCCAGACTTGCAGGTTGGATTGGAGATGTGCCTCTGATTTAGCAACCAGGGCAACATCATCAGCAAATGCCAGCTCTGAAATACAAACCTGTCTCATCTTCCAGTACCCCACTGAATACTTTCTTGTTCTCTCCTTACATGCCTTGATGACATCGTCCATGAGGAGTATGAAAAGGTAAGGTGATAGGATATCACCTTGTCTTACACCAGTGCTGGTCCTGAACTCTTCTGACTTATGGTTTGCTGTCATCACATAATTTCTGCAAGACTTGTAGTTTTAGCTTTCTTCCTATATTAATCTTTTCAAAATCCGTCCTTCCTTCAATTTACTATGATTTCTGACACAGTACTTTGCATCAATTATCGAACTATTCGACACACATACTTGTAAATAACTCATGAAATATAGCAGGCATTTTCTTCTTAACTATATCCATACACGCGTCTACTCTTCCTTGAGAAATGGTGAAGAAAAATTACATTCTGTCCATCCATTTATTTTTAATGAATTTAAATCTAAACAATCCTAACACACTTTTGTTCAATGCCATTTTCCCATAATAATTATGCAAATGAACCGCTGCCATCTTTCGTGAATCGTGAGCTCCTGATTGGCTGTTCCTTCTGCTCTTCCAAGAGACGAACCGAGGTATTTGTTTACATTTTGTCACAGATACTGCCATAGGAAGTGAAGTGTTAGAGACCACTAAACTAATTCCAGCTTCGAGGGGTGGGGTGATCAGTTCTCTTCTTCGCTGCACATGACTTCCCTAACTTAAGAGCAGAGTCAGTGTTAGAGACTTCCTTATACATGTACTAGGTCTCAGCTTCACGAGATGGGGTGACTGGTCCTTTCCCTGCTGTCTTTGTCTTTCCTAATACCAGAGCATTGTTGGGTACCCATTTACACATGTGTAGACTTGAGAGTGATGCTACCTCGTTTCGAACCCAGTAACATTGCCTGGAGAAGCAAACGCTCTTACAACTCAACCAATCGACACTCTTTACCACCAAGAACTACTTAAACACATTAGCAACAGCGTGTCAGTATGGCCGTCATCAGGAACCAACAATATTATCGTTGTCATCATCTAAATCATCGTTGCATAATGTCTTCATTCTCCAGAGAACAAATACAAATACAGCGTTAATCATTACTACCACCTTTTAGATCCACAAGGAGCATAGGCCTTCAACCAACTTATGCCACGTCATCCTGTGCCGTTCTATCCGCTCAAGGTATTTCCATGTCTTCCTCATCCTTTGTATTTATGTCTCCTCTTCTCCATGTATTTTTTGGTCTGCCTTTGCCTCTCTTACTATGAGGATTCCAGAATAAGGACTACCTCGTAATGATATCAACAGGTGTCCTCAAGGCAACCAGCTGTAGTTGTAGCTCCATGCTCCATAAGGGAAAAAAAAGACAATGATGCTTCATATCCATCTTCGTCTTCATAACTGTTGTTCAACTAGAACTTGTCTAGTGGAGTCTAGGCCTTGTTATCAGTTCCACATTGGTGATCTTGTCAAACCATTTCAATCCTTCTATTCTATGCAAGCACCCATTTATGAAAGTCTGTAAGTTCTTTATTGTAGTATTTCTTCCTTGTTCTCCAAGTTTCAGAGCCATACAACAGAACTGACTTGCAATTTGAGTTGAGCATTCACATACAGCATCTCTGCTTTTAATACACAATTCACTATGATGATGTCAGCTTTCAAAACTCACGTTCCAAACGTCGTGGAGATAAAATACGGTTACCAAACATGAGAATCAGCTTTCATACCAGGCAAGTAACAGACTTTACGTTCAATGAATAAGTCCTAACCAAAATGAAGTATTTGGCTGCATCTTCAAAGCTGCGCTTAAGAAATCGATCGCCATATCTGATTAAAGCAGGCAAACGCAACCATTTACGTCATCGGACTGTAAACAAACAGCTCGGTCATTCCATTTATTTCGGTGGGGGGAGGGTAGCTGGGTGGGATACAAAGGTAAAGATTAGTCAGTATAAATAATACGTAGGCGAGTTATGAATGAAATCTCCGTGTGAGTGTTGGAGCTAGATATTTTGTCGCGTAGCGAGGGATACTGGTTTTTCACGTGCGTGCTGTAACAAGGAGTAAACCTGTACGGTAGTTTTCATTCATAAGTTTGTTTCTGTTTATTTGTTAATTTAATTATTTATTATATTTAATGTATTATCTGTTTGCAGGTTTTCTTTTTGTAATATTGCTGATAATAATTTATGATGGATTTCGCATACTGTTTGAAAAAGGAAAAACAAAGCTAAATAAATAAACAGGTAATAGAAACTTTAAAAAAATTGATAAGTTAATTACAGATAAACCTGCAGATGTTTAGTAATGTGTGTCATCTAATATTTACTATCCCGATTTAGCAAAATAATTATTTATTGGTTGTGCAGCCATATTCTATGTGTAAGGTTTGCCAGTGTCCTTGAATAGTTTATTAACTTCAAAACCGAGTAATTCATTCGCTTTATAACATAAATTTATTTTATTCACTTCATAACGGAGTAATTTACTATACCTAACAGCTGAGTCGTTCGTGACCTCATAATCTCGTAACATGTTCACTTTATAACTATTATAACTAAAAAGAGGTGTTGCTATTGTAACTTGTACAGAAGTCTTACATCATATTCGAAACGTCGGATATCACGTGACCATGAGAAGGGCGCAGATGTGTGGGATTTTATAATTTTCCTATCTTAAGATTACTTGAGGAGTAAAGTGATACATGTGGTCGCAGGCTAAGGTCAGTGATACATGTGGTTGCAGGCTAAGGTCAGTGATACATGTAGTCGCAGGCTAAAGTCAGTGATACAAGTGGTCGCAGGCTAAGGTCAGTGATTCACGTAGTCGCAGGCTAAGGTCAGTGATGCATTTGGTCGCAGGCTAAGGTCAGTGATACATGTAGTCGCAGGCTAAGGTCAGTGATACATGTAGTCGCAGGTTAAGGTCAGAGATACATGTAGTCGCAGGCTAAAGTCAGTGATCCATGTGGTCGCAGGCTAAGGTCAGTGATACATGTAGTCGCAGGTTAAGGTCAGTGATTCACGTAGTCGCAGGCTAAGGTCAGTGATGCATTTGGTCGCAGGCTAAGGTCAGTGATACATGTAGTCGCAGGCTAAGGTCAGTGATACATGTAGTCGCAGGTTAAGGTCAGAGATACATGTAGTCGCAGGCTAAAGTCAGTGATCCATGTGGTCGCAGGCTAAGGTCAGTGATACATGTAGTCGCAGGCTAAGGTCAGTGATACATGTGATCGCAGGCTAAGGTCAGTAACCGAGAACTGTGGAAATTAAAATGATTTAGCCGCAACTAGAGCAGGTTATGTCAGCAACATTAAGTGCTACAGCAACATTAAGTGCTATTCTGAAAGCCGTGGGCGATCATGTCTAGCTGGAGATGTCAGTCCAAAATGACATCAACTCTGTTGATGACTTTGTCTCTTGTCATTGTCAAGAACTTCACTGTCATTTGTCTTTGTCCTTCTCTACTTCTTGTGTCCTCTATTTTACCCGTTGGTACAATGTTTTCTAATGCTTCTATTCTTATCGTGTGTCCAGAGAAGGTTGAGTACATTTCCCATATCTCTAAGATTACGTTTTCAATTTGTTATTTAGCTCTTCTCCTAGATTTTTCATTTGTTATGCTAGCTGTCCATGTAATTCTAATTTTATTAGCAGAGAAAACAATCTCTCTTGCCCCCTCCCCCTTCCATTGGCTTTCTGACTTGCACTCGTATAAAGTCCTCGTGTTCTGTGCCATTCGTTCAACGTTTTTCATCCTCATCTTTATCTCTTTCATTTCTGTCTGCATTTCTCTTATACGTATGATTTTGGGGAGTCTCCTTCGATCCCTCTAACCCCGGGAATTCCAGGATAAGAACTGCCTTGTAATACTATCACCAGGTTTCCTCAGTATGAGTGATCTTGTCGTATCATTTCAAACCTTCTATTCTACCCTAGTACGCCTTTGTTAAAGTCTGTAACTTCTTGGTTGTTAATTTTTTGCCTCCATGTTTCATAGCCATACAATAGGAATGACTGCACGTGTGAATTGAAGATTCTGAAATGTCTGCTGGACTTGACTTTTTTTTTTTTTTTGCTAATGAATATACTCTGAAAATAATAATAACAGGGGAAAGGCGGTGCGGGGAGAGATACCAACTTCGCTATTATCAACGCATACACATATATGCAGCCGGTACTCATTTATTTGAAATGAATGACTTGATATGTGTATTATCGGTTATTTACCTACCTGCTTTCAAAATCTGTATTAAAACCTCGTTGGTCCTTTCACCACGTTAGAAAAATTAACTATGCCCGTTTCAAATGTCATAAAGTATATTAGAAAACACTACTGCTTTGGTTGTTTACAATATTAACGTGGAAATTTAAGCATGATTTTGTTAGATACACAGTGAATATTCCCGCTGTAATAGCGAGGGAGGTTACATCCTGTGACATAAGCATGCTTCATGGTATCGATTATCTGTTTTGTTTTGTTACGTGACGGAAGATTGGTAAACAGGTGAAGTGTCCGCAAATGAGGGCATTACGACTGAAATAAATTATTTTCTGTGAGGCAGATGGAAATACAGCGATCTCCGCATGTCGAAACCATTCGTTATGAGAATAAACCCGTTATACGATTTACACGAGAAATATTGAACTTACCTGACTACAAGGTATATTATATTTGAACATGCGCACGAATATAACCGACGAAATTTATGTTTAGGCTGAACTGGCCACGCCTCGCCAATCGAGGCAAAACTTCCAAGAAAAAAAAAAGATTTATGAAAAAAAATCTTATGTACATCCAGGTTTGAGTTAGTTAACCATTACGACCTAAATAATAACACAGTTAACAACTATGTGAGTGACGTGTCAATGTGTGCATATGCGCGCGCTTCTTTCAAAGCAAACAAAATGGCAAAACTGACGAGAAGGGGTGAAGGGCCTAAAGCCCAAGACTATATGGAAAGGCCCGGTTGATAGGAAAGTAGAAAAAGAATGAGCCCAGTAACCGCAAAATCTGTAGCCTTTCTAGAAGGACTGGTTGGTCTAGTCGCCGAGTTCAAGAGTAGCAAAAGAACCATTATATGTTATCTCGGGAGTTAACTGTTACTGTAACAAATGATGCAACAATCGAGCAATATCGCCCCGGTAATAACACAGTTGCATTTCGTGAAATCACAGAGCAGTGGTTCTAAACCTGAAATCTGTGGAAGGTCAGGAGGTCGCAGGTTATAAATTAGGAATAAGATTCATTTTGAAATTCATCATGTGTGAAGGTGATTTAGCAATTATTAATTTAATATCTCCATATGGTCATGTATTTAACATAGTATGAGTCATACGGGTGCAAACATACAATTCACTCAAAAGTGATTAATCCAACTATAGATTTATAGTTACAGATAAACAGGTTTAATAATGACTTATGGGTTAACAATGTAAAATAAATAAAGTTGTTTATAAAAAATGAAGCACTGATATTTTCCTCAGTGGACGATCTAAATTGTAGGTGGATATATTTTAGAAAGCAAAATTGTAAGTGTCCATTCATTGGCTGCGCTGTTATGGTACTTAGCTGCGGGGTCTGTTGACGTCTGCCTCAGCTGCTGGTTCCCACAGGTGCCTTGGACCTGTCCTTCTTGTTACGGACTTTATAAATATATCGTAATAATTTCTGGATTTCTTCTGACTTCGATTATGTCTATTAAATGCTGCCGTAACATTTGGGTTCGTTAATGTTTTCATAGATTTTGTATGAATTCGTTTGTGACGTTTTGTTTCATTCTATATTCGTATTGATGTAATGAAGATTAGTTCGTTCAATAGGTTGAATGATAACACTTGATTGTCGAACTGATAGAACTATGAAAACTTCTTGTAGTGAATCTCATCAAACTTGGCAATCAACACAAAGTCTTCTGAAGACGACATTCTCCATTTAATTATCTGAAGACATATCACATTATGGAAAACATGAACGAAATACGTGGTTCCCATTTCAAAATAAGGAATGACATCACAGTCTCATGCATTCTTAACTATTTGACCCTGAACGGTCATATCAACCGTTGACCTTCGTCTAATTTTCTGTGTTCATATATTTCAGTTGAATACTATTCTATTCAAACTGTCTTGACATTATCACGTCACATATTATGCCTAATCGTTGACTTTATATTTCTATTAAGACATCTTGTCTATTTAATAAAATCACAGGCTAAATCAATTATTCTCACTTTGGCTGTCCACGCCACAATTTAACATTATCGCCTTCAATAGCGCATTTTATAATACACTGCGTTCCATCTAGAATATCGCGTGTATATATGCGTTTTAATATCAACGCCTTCACATATTCTCGGGACTCAAAAGTCCTTATTTAATACTTATTCCATTAACTAGGGAGCCTGTACACTGACGGTTGAATATATGAGTTAACTCAACATATATTAGTGGACTCTACCACACATTATCTAAACACTGCTATTAGCCCAAAGGCTACATCAATACTCTCCCGTTACTAGGCTTAACGCGTCATCCAACGTTTTACGCGTACCCTTTGAAGTCTAGTTAGTTGAGGTGTTACGTGGTGCGACCATCCAAATCAAGATAAAACCAAAATGCTCGTAAACCATGCAACAATCCTCAACACTTCTCTTCAATAGTCAAATCTGATGGCGGTATCACGTCCTAAGCTAAAGGCTGGGGTAACTACAAAGGTTATCAAGCGTCTTCAAGATTCGTCTGTTGTTGGTGTCTAGCGTTGAATGCTGGCAACTTGTACCACAAACTAAGAGGGAAAAAAATGCCTCTTTTTTAAGTATTATATATTATATGTATGATATGAACACCAGGCGACCTCCGCTTCCATCCACCACTTCATTTTCCTCTGAATGTTTCCCTCCCTGAGCATTAATTTTAACCAAGTGAGTCGGATGAAAGTGTTGGACAGTGGAAGGCGACCATTGAAATAAATAAATAAATAAATAAATAAATATATATATATATATATATATATATATATATATATATATATATATATATATATATATATATATATATATATATATATATATATATAATTATAATTATAATACAAATCATAAAAGCCGCTTCAGTCATAACTGACTATGGGAAGGCGCCCAGGAGGTGACAGCCCTCAGCTGCTTAATATTGTGGTAAAGTGGGATGTTATAAATATTTATAGGGGACTTAGTGTACTGACTGAGATCAGCTGTGAAGGTATCTGTATCTAATAAGTGTGGTGTATTACAGATGACCTTACTTGCTACCACATTTATGCCTCAGTCAGAATTATTCTGGAATATTGTGATGACTACGTTAAATGTCTAGGGTTATGAAAATGATGAAGTGTAAGTCACAACGACAACAGACAGATAAACAATTTAATTTATTCTACAACACTTTACAACACTGTGACACTCACACACATATAATACTCTATAAGACTATCTTAAATGAGTCAAGTGTTTTAGTTTAAAAATATATGTATTAATTCTTGTCAATAATGGATATCCTGATTCAACTACACAGTGAACCAGGAATCACAATCAAATGTAATTACAAGTATTATTTACACAGTTTATATATATGAACTTTGTATTGACATAGTTTATTATTATTATTCTATGTGTGTAATTTGTTCAGTAGTAATATGAGGTAATACTGGTTTTGTTCAAGCTTCTTCTTCTTCTTCCGTCCTTAGCCAACGACCGGCAAAGCAGTCAGTGGCCATTACGCCTAGTGGCGTCTTAAGGGCAACAGCGAATAGATTTTCTTTGCCGTTGTTCCCATCACGCCTAACGGCGTCTTTAGGGCAACGACAAATCAATCCGTTTGCCGTTGTTTCCGTAATCAAAGTGACTGGCAAACGGGTGATCAGCCCGTTGGGTTGTTCAAGCTTGGTTGTTGTTTTTCATCATGACTTCAAGTGTTTGATTATCGGGGAAATAGTATTGGGAAACTTTCACAGTTCCTGTTATTTGAACCAATTAATTTTCCCTCTGTGGTTAACAAAATGTCAATTTTTTGAGGGGGCACATAATGTTGAGCTACTCTGGCCACAGAAGCTTAACTTTCGTGATGGCGGCCGGAAAAGACTCCTCTGCTCGATTGCTTCACTGTGTTCTGGAGACACTTCACTGGTCGCTATCTGGACCCAGGAGTATGCTGTCAGCCTCTGGATTCAGCAAAACCCAGACCAGGTGCTGCTTCAATAACTAGGACCACAGTCCCACAATTCATGGAAATAATACACAGATACGTTGACTGGCGATGAATAATGGCACAAATTCCGATCTGCCTCTGTCCCAGACTTTTATTTAGAAAAATATGATCTGGCTCTCAACGCACTGTTTCTTAGTAAGTTTATTTTAAAGTGTGGCACTGACCTGACGCTCCTAATTGACTATATTGGCGGGTCTAACCAATCGAGCCATGTTTACCCAAGCGTTTGAAAAAAAGTACCCTTCCTTCCGTCTCCCCTAACAACAAAAAATAGTATTTGCCGACCGACTAATCATGTTTAGCCTTACATATACTTCCCGCCAATCAAATAGGAGGTAACATGTTGGCCCATTTCCCGTACAATGGTGGTTTCAAAACCTGCCACTGCGCAATTCTGATTTTGGTGTTGTCTGACAGCACCACCATTTTATTTTGGCTATAATTTGTTAGATCCTAGACTATTTGCGTAACGTTTAACATATTCTTTGTCAGCAAGTCCTAAGGAACCCAATTATATAAATTTAAGGGAGCTAGGTGGCTGCGTTCAAAATGTGCATTTTCTTCTACCTCCTGTTCACTTCGATACGATGTGGTGTCTGGGTACTGTCAGGCTTTCAAACGTAAACCAGTATAATGTCATGTTTCCCAATAAGCATTTTTCAGGTTTTTTTAAACCTAACTCTCGTATGGGTAGTGTTTTTTATCACTGTCTATCTGAAAAAAAGTATTGCTTCTGGCCTTTCGCTTGGGGAGCGTGGCATTAATTGTATATCGCGAGACGCGTGTTAGGGTTGCATGCGTTCCTGCTTTCAGCCCTCCCTTCTCTCTATCCTAAGTTCATCTGTCTTTTCATCACGCCGTGTATAAAATGAAATTAATGGAAGTATTAATTTAGGTCATTACGCAGTGTGCCTAGCTCAAGGTTTTCTTAGAAATGCAGTACACGTTTTATTGAAGAAAGCGTGTAGTGATGCAGTAGGCTTTACTATCAACGTGAAAGCGTAAAAATATGCAGACGAAGCATAAAACAAGGGGGATTTTTGTACGCCATTGTGACAGCACTGTACTTTTACCATTTCTCTTTCCTTTTATTGAATTTATGTGTTAGGCTTTACATTTACCTTTTAATTTATATATGTGGATTTAGAATGTTTCACGACAAATTCTCCCCTCTTAAAACAGACGTTATATGTCAGTCTATAATTCTATATACACATAGAGAAATGTATTATTATTTCTGGGGCTTACGGTGATTCTCATCACACGGATGGCGGCTTAAAAAATCCGCTCCCAGATTTTTCTTTCCAGATATATACTCTATGCTGAACTCATATGGCTGCATCAGTAATGACCAACGGAGTAATCTAGAATTTTCATGTCTAGCCTGCGCTAGAAACGACAAGGGTTTGTGATCCGTTTGCAACTTAAATGCCTTCCCATACAGATAAATATTGAATTTCTTTATCGCCCATATTACTGCAAGACATTCTTTTTCGCTAGTTGAGTAATTGGTTTCAGCTTTATTCAACTTTCTGCTAGCATATGCCACTGGGCTTAATTCCCCATCCAATGCATCTGATTTCTGTAGCAGAGTCCCACCTAACCCAATATTACTGGCATCCGTCCTTACAATGAATTCTTGACTTAAGTCAGGTAATTTCAAAATAGGTTTGCTTGTGAGCTTTTCCTTCAATTCCTGGTAAGCTAATTCACATTGTGGTGTCCATGTAATTCGATCTGGATTTCCTTTACGGGTCAAATCAGTTAACGGTGCACATATGGAATTAAAGTTTTTGATATACTTTTGGTAGAAACCACATAATGAGACAAAGGATCTCACGTCTTTCTTGGTTTGTGGTCTCGGGGCTTTCTTTAGTTTCTCTAAATTCTTGGGGTCAGGGGTCATGTTTCCCTGATAAACTGTGTGTCCCAAGAATTCTAATTCTTTACATCCAACGCAACATTTGGTTGGTCGGGCTGTTAAATTCGCTTCTCTAAGTCGATTAAACAGCATGTTCAGAGAGTCAATGTGTTCCTCAAATGTTTCTGTTGCTATAAGGATATCATCCATGAAATTTGTGATGCATGGATTATTCAGAGAGTCCAATAATTATCTCATCATTCTAGAGAAGACACTAGGCGCATTCTTCAATCCAAATGGCAATCTGTTAAACTCATAGTGTCCCTCTGAGGTACTAAAAGCTAGGTATGGTGTAACCTCAGGCTTTACTGGAATCTGATAGTATCCTTTACTCAGATCCACTTTTGAGAAATATTTAGCTTTATTTAGCCTGGCAAACAACTGATTTGTATCCGGCAATGGATCCACCTGTCCTTCTGTAATAGCATTCAGTCTCCTGTAATCTATACAGAGTCTATGTTCTCCAGAGGGTTTCCTTAAGAGCACCACATTGGAACTATACGAAGATTCACTGTGTGAAATAATTCCTTCCTTCAACAAATAGTCTATCTCTTCCTTCAAAGCTTTCTCCTTAGCAAAAGGAATCGAATAGGGTTTCATACAGACAGGTGTGGGGTCTATCAGTTTCATATCATATTCCAATAAGTTTGTATGCCCCGGTCGGTCCGTTAACACCTCTGTATGATTATCTAGAACCTGTTGCACTCTCTCTTTCTGATTTTTCGTTAAATGTGTACTGATTTTCACCTGTGCCGCTGTCTCACAGGGGTGTAATGGATATTCAAATGATGAAAGTGGTTCCTTTTCATCTCCATTGCAATGGACAAGGTCAACAAGTGTGTCTCTTCCTGATTTTCTCTTTCCAAATATTTCTTCAGGAGATTCACATGATAGATTTTTTCTTTCCCCTTCTTATCTATCTTATAATTTGTTCTAGACACCTTCTCTAGAACTGTATATGGACCTTGCCATCAAATTTGTAACTTATTCTGACTCCCGGGGAGAAGAAGCAGTACCTTCTCTCCCACAGCCAAATCTCTGTCTTTAACCTTCCTGTTGAAATAGGCAGCATGTTTCTTCCTGGCTTGTCTCAAATTTTCATTGGCAAGTTTCCAGCCAGTTTTTAAACGAGTGGTCAGCTCATTCACATATTGGTATGAGGATGTAATATTTTCCTCTGCCTTTTCATCAGTCCACGTTCTTAACAGCGTTACATATGGACCTTTAATTTTGTGGACCTATTTGTCCATGCACCGGTATGGTCTCTTCCACTCGAAGCGCTATAGTGATGATTTTTCTTCCCAGAATTATCATGCACAAAACGACCGCTACCAATTCTTCTCTTGGGACTTTCTCCCCACTTAGAATTCTTGATGAGAGATTTCCTCTCTACATCCTCTTCCTCCAGTTTACATAAGTCCGATTGAGGGATTTTCGGCTTATCCTGGGGTAAGACATCTTTTTGCACTCTCTGCATAGTGGCCATTGTAAAACAGTTAATTGAAGCTTGTCCGTGAAAAGGGCCTTCCCATTCCATTTGGTCCACTTTATTATTGTTTCTATTGTCAGGCCTAAATTTGCCCCGTGGCGTGTCCAGGTCCTGATCAATGTTCCCACTTGTGGGTGTTCCCTCATGTGCTATGCTACACCGTTCTACAAAATTTTCAATGTCCCACCTTGCCTTGGGCCAATAATAATTGTGAGCCACCTTTTGGATGATGGTACCAATTTTCTCATGGTCCCCATCTTGTTTCACATGTAGGCTCCTTATTAAGTCTGCCCTATATCTCTTTGGAAGAACCAACTGTCCGTGACCATTGGATCTAGTTCCGGCCTTCCTGTAAATCAGTTTGTTTTTCATGTAAAAATCTCCCTTTCCTGGAGTTGTATGACAGGTTGACAATTTCCTGAAACAAGGCTTGAGGGTCTTATCCCCAGCCTGTGCCTTCCTCATCTCTTCTGGAGTGGTATCTATCAGGATATCCTCCTCCTGTCTTGAGGTCGACCTGACCTGAAGGGTGGCCATAACTATAGGGTTCCTTCTACAATGGTCAGTGTCATGATTGTTCATCTTACAATTTTTACACCACCTCCTTCCTTGGTTGAAAGATTTTCTTTCATCATATTTCCTTTCATCGAATTGTGGGGTTTTATTTTTATTGTCATACCGTGGCCTATCAAACTGGTGCTTACTTTTGCATTGATCTCTAGGATCAAATTTATTAAAGTTCTGTGGTGCCCTAAAATTATCTACCTGTTTCTTTTTATTACCTGATACCTCTGCCTGAGCTGCTTGATACCTTTCTGCAACATTTAGCAACTCACCCAGCCTCTCTGCACCTTGTTCCATGAGAAACTTTCTCAGGTCTGGAGCCATGGACTCTCTTAATTGTTCTATAAGGACCATTTCCTTAAGATCTTGGGTTTTCCCCAGAGAAGTCCATTTCTCCAAGTATGTCTCTAACCGTGCAGAGAACTGGTGATAGGTTTCACCTGACAGTAGTTTAGCATTCCTAAAATTTTTCCTATAAAATTCTGCGTTCTTTTCATATCTTAACAAAAGAGCCTGCTTTAGCATGTCATAATTTTCTTGATCACCTCTGCTCATTTTGGCAAAAACTTCATAAGCTGCCCCACGAAGCCCTTGAGATAACTTTAAGCTCCACCTTTCTCTTTCTAACCCATACGTGGTAGCTAATAGTTCATATCTATTTAGATAGCTCTCAATATCATCGTCTTTCTCAACAAAATGATCTAAATGAAAATTCATAGCTGAGGTTGAGGCTCCCTGACTAGCAGTAGCATCGGAGGCAAAGGGACTGGCACCATTGTCAGGAGCATGGCCTTGAAACTCAAACTCCCTTAGTCGTAACTCGTGCTCCCTTTGTAATCTCTTATCCTCTGCTTCCCTCTCTGCAGCTAATCGCTTGTCTTCCCTTTCTGCAGTCAATCTTCTTTCCTCGGCTTCCAATTTCTTAGCCTCTTTGTCAGCCTCAATCTGCAACCTCTTAGCCTCAGCCTCAATCTTTCTTTCAGCCTCTTTTTCTAACCTTCTTTCTTCCCGTTCAATATATTTGTCACATTCAGCAGTGACATAAGCAATCATAATTTGCCCGTCCATTCCTAACTCTTTAGCAGTCTGCACAGCAGCAGATCGAAATTTGGCCAGGTCCGCCATTTTCTAACAGGTAAATGTAAACAATGTCTAACTAAACAATACAATTTCTAACTAAATATCCAATTACAACCACAGGCACTGAGAGCTCAACGTTATTTATTTTCACCCAAGGATACCTTTTTAATTTTTATTATTCCCTGAAGTGAATTACCCCCAATATTTATAATAGGGAAAGATTCAAACGAGCCCCCAATATATGTGGTAAAGTGGGATGTTATAAATATTTATAGGGGACTTAGTGTACTGACTGAGATCAGCTGTGAAGGTATCTGTATCTAATAAGTGTGGTGTATTACAGATGACCTTACTTGCTACCACATTTATGCCTCAGTCAGAATTATTCTGGAATATTGTGATGACTACGTTAAATGTCTAGGGTTATGAAAATGATGAAGTGTAAGTCACAACGACAACAGACAGATAAACAATTTAATTTATTCTACAACACTTTACAACACTGTGACACTCACCCACATATAACACTCTATAAGACTATCTTAAATGAGTCAAGTGTTTTAGTTTAAAAATATATGTTGTAGCGGGAGGTTATTTAAAATTATTATATGAGTAAGAGTATGCCAGTAAAGAGTTCTGACCTTACCAGTAATACCCCAGTCTTAGAAATAAGCACTGGTGTATTGTTATCATAAAAATAGTCAGACTGTGAAAACCCTGGCCCAGTTGGTAAGAAGTAGTACCAGGATTTAAGGTGTCTCCTCCCTGTGACTATCTTATGATTACTTATATTCTAGGGGATAAGTAAAAGGTACATTCACTGAACCCACAAAATGGAAAAAAGTGAATAAATCCTCAGGTACAGTTAAAATAGTTTAATAATTACACTAATATTCTATTTACTAGTTGGAAAAGAGTATACACATATATATATAAAAATATTCACACAGTTACTATTATTGTCTGTTTAGACTTCATTCATTTTAAATATATCACGGTTTTTAGTCCTCTGATAAATGTCATCACTTGACTATTTATTGTGTTTCATATATTGTGGTAGTCAGTGTCCTAAGTGACACTTATCTGTTCAACTTGATACTGCTGACACGGAACTGTCCTGTGCTGATATCAGACTTGGTAGGCCCAACAGTAGGGATGCCAATGACCAGTTGAAGTTCACTCTTTGGGGTCCTGCACTTTTGTGGGATTGCCTCTGATGAGTGACACCGGCTTCTGATACTGGACAGTCTGGTTTGAGTTATTTCATGGAACCTGCAACATATCAGCCTTGGCTAGTATCTGGCTAGACTTGTAGCTGACTAGCACAGATGTCAGACCAGTCAGTCATCAGATGTCACCGTTATACAATCATAGTAAGTAAGGACATCAATTCAGTGATATAGCATTAATATTAACATTTCAAGTAAGGGTAACTGACTAGCACATAAGTCAGACTAGTCAGTCATCAGGTGTCAAAGTTATACAGTCAGAGCAAGTAACATCATTTCAATGATACAGAATTAATATTAACATATCAGTAATAAACATCATCTGGTTTATTCCGCTCCTATATACCTTTTCTGATCTATAACTTCCTTAAACCATATCAAGTACAAATTCAAATACTGATGCTATTCTTAGCATCTACACAAAAATTAATACATAAAATAAATAAAGAAAGTGACCACGTGACAAGTGTGATCAGTACAATTTACTTTCTACTGAAAACCTGGCTGTAGAACACTCCAGTTTACCAGCTGTAAATGGGTACAAAGTTGTGCGCTCGAACTAGGGAAGGCAAAGGCAGCGAGGAAGGGGACTAGTCACCTTAACCTCGTAAACTGGGATCTTCCATGATGAAGTTTCTAACACTTCATTTCCCTATGACAATCTCTGCCATGGGACTGCCTTTATCTTCGTAAGCGATAAAGCAATATGATAAATATATCTTCATTTGGCCGTGGGGCTATTTGTGATTAATTTTTGTACAAGCAACAATCATCCACAATGCACATGTTTAGATCATATTAAAAAATACAATACATTATATCAATGACTATTATACAGGCATATTTTGTGAATTCTATATGAACCTGAAATAACAAATATTATAACCGGTAGTTATCATAATTTCGCTTACCCTCAGACTTCAGATACTGGACTTAAAAATGTTTCTGGCGATCCGCTCACAATTCATGGATAGTGGCGAAACTCTGCCTCCAGTCTGGCTCAAACCTCCTTCGATGTG
Source organism: Oreohelix idahoensis (assembly GCA_024509875.1). Taxonomy (NCBI): domain Eukaryota; kingdom Metazoa; phylum Mollusca; class Gastropoda; order Stylommatophora; family Oreohelicidae; genus Oreohelix; species Oreohelix idahoensis. Next base: position 61,110 of record JAMPIV010008809.1, on the reverse strand, counting down.
TATCTCTCTCTTTTTTTTTTTTTTATTAATGTGTTTGCTACTTCATTTTGTAGCACGCCCCTTTCAACCATCTACCATGTACATGGATTTGTTGGTTATATCAGGACGTGTTTCTTTTATTGTAATATGTTTTTGTTTGTATTTGTTTTATATTATATTATCTCTAGTCGGTATTTTTCCTTTTGTAGTTATAGTTCAACATGGTTTTAAAAAAAAAATTCCAATATATGCTATTTTCTAAGTTAGTATGTTTTTGATTTTTACTGGATGGTTTATTTGGTTAATCTGTATGTTTCTGGGGCGAGTCTTTCACCAGTTTGGACTACTGGTTCAATTCCTTATTTGATTTTTATATGTTAGCTAGGGAGCCGCGCTAGCGTAGTGGTTACAACACCGCTCTGGCGACCGGGTGATTCAGGATCAAACCCGGGCGACGGCATTTGAGGATTTTTCGTCGACCGGGATTTGGACTGGATTAACTCGAGACCTGGCGATTTTTGTCGTCGACCAGGGATTTGGCGGCTAGCTTCTAATGGGTACCTCCGAAATCGGCGAGTATCTGCCTGAATGGCGAGGGACACCTGTCTCTGTACAAGAAAAGGGATTTGTCATTAGACATTAATAATAACCTGATTTCGCCTCGAGTATTAGCGGGCTTTATGTTTTTGTTTTTGTAATATAGTGTTTTATTAACTTTTGCATTTCTGAAGGGCTCTTTGTGCCTATGAGATTTTCTACACTCATTTCTACCTTGTGGTTACTACAGTATGTCTTAATGTTTTGCCTCTGTTGGTCATATTTTTTGCAGTCCACTAGAAAGTGCCTAATTGTGTTTGGTTCTTGACACTCTTCACATGTGGGTTCCTCTATCATGAAATATCCAGTTCCCAGCTTGAGTCTCAGCAATTTTTATTAATTGGTATTTTTAGTTCATCTTTTATTTGACATTTTTTGCTTGGTTTTTTAAGGATTTTATATGAGTGTCTTGCTTTTTTACTTAGGTCCCATGCTGTTATCCATTCTTTAGTTATTTTTTGAGCAATTAAGCTCTTAATTTCAAACTTCCCTAAGCCTACTTCAATTTGGTTATGGCTAGTTCTCCCCCCTTTGGCTTCTTTGTCTGCTAGCTCATTTCCTGCTATCCCCACATGTGATGGTATCCATGTTAGTGTTGCACTGCATCCTATATTTTGTAGATATGTATTAACCTGTAGTATTTCCTCTATAATGTCTGGCCTGCTGCCTTCTGTTCTGTTTTTGATTGCTAGTACTGATGATAGGGAATCTGTGAGAATGGTTACTTTTTTTGGTGGATTTTCTGCAGCTATTTCTAAAGCTTTTAGGATTGCCACTAATTCTGCTGTAAAGATAGATGTATTACTTGTTACTTTGTATCTTTTATAAATTTTTAATTTTGGTATTGCTATTCCTGCTCCTAATTGTCCTTCTTCATCTTTGGACCCATCTGTATATATAGTTAGGCTATTATTTGTATACCGTTCTATGTACTCTAGTATTTTATTTTTTGCTGAGATTATGTCGTTAGATTTATTTATGATCTTTGATAAGTGGGAGTCAGTTTCTGGCACTTTTAATTCCCATGGTGGGATCTTTGCTTTATACAGAGCACTACTGTTTATCGCATTAAACAGGTCTGGGTATTGATCCACTTCATCCATTGTTTTCCACCCTGACGGGTATCTATTATGGTTTAATGGAATGTGGCCTATGTACTGGTTACCCCTATCAAAGGTTTTATGTGCCGGGTGAGTTGGATCTTTTGCCACTCTTGCCCAGTAGCTGAATCTCAGTTCTTTTCTCCTTAGCTCCAGGGGTATAATGCCTAGCGCTACTTCTAGTGCTTCTGCTGATGTTCCCTTTGAGGCACCTGCTATTATTGACAGTGCCTGGTTTTGGACTGTGTCTAGTTTCTTCTTATTGCTTGGGGCGGCTGATGCATAGACAACACTGGCATAGTCAAGTTTGCCTCTAATAAATGATTTATAGAATGTTAACATTGTCTTATTGCAGGCGCCCCAACCACTTCCTTTCATATATCTTAGCATATTAATAAGTCCTCTACTGCTTTGCACTAAAAGGTCTATGTGTTTGTTCCAGTTTAGTTGCTGGTCTAGTACCATGCCAAGAAATCTAGTTGATTTTGCTGTGCATACTTTTTGCTTATTAATGCTTATGTCAATTATATTGTTTTTAATTACACGCCCTCTACTGAAAATCATTCCTATGGTTTTTTTAAACGTTTAGATTAAATCCCCACTTGTTCATCCAGTCAGATACTTTATCTATTTGTTTTTGTACTGTTTTATAGAGGAATGGGAGATTTCTTCCCGTTCTCCATATCGCAGCATCATCTGCAAACTGAGATAGGTTGTTTTTTAAGTCCTTAAACTCGTCGCCTAGGTCGTTGACCATAATCGTAAAAAATTGATGGTGATATTACTGATCCCTGGGGAATTCCATTCTGTTGCTCATATACCTCAGATCTATCATTGTTTATTTGTACCATGAAGTATCTATCCTGCAGGAAGTTTTCTAGGTAATTGTAGGTTCTGCCTACTATACCTAGTTTCCTGATTTTTTTGTAGTGCACCCTCCCTCCAACACTCATCATATGCTCTTGCTACATCAAGGAATATAGCTACTGTCTTTTCATTCCTTTTGAAGCCTGTTTTAACATCATGTTCCAGCCTCAGCAGTTGCTCTATTGTACTATGTTGGCTTCTAAAGCCTGCCTGGGTTGGACTGTACAAATTATGCTTTTCGAGATGAAATTTTAGTCTGCTGTTGACTATTGTTTCTAGAATTTTTTCCTAGATGTGATGTTAACGATATTGGCCTGTATGAGCTGACATCATGTGCTTCCTTATCTGGCTTTAGTATGGGGATGACTACTGCTGTCTTCCATGAACATGGTATTTTTCCCGTGTGCCAGATTTTGTTGTAGAGGGATGCAATCACTCTTAGAGTTGTATTTGGTACCTTTTTGAATATTTCATAGCTCAGAATGTCTTCCCCAGAGGTAGTATTGGTTTTTTCTGCTAAAGCTCTTTCTATTTCATCTACTGTAATATCTGCATTTAAATACTTAGCATCCTGTGTGGTTTCCATATTTTCTTCTTTTAATTTTTCTAGCAGTGTTTTTCGTCTATTTATTTCTGCCTTATCTAGACTGTCTATTGAACTAACCTGATAAAAGTATTTAGCTAGTATGTTGGCTTTTTCTCTATCTGTTTCAGCTCTCTCTGGTATTTTAATTGTTGGGATTTTAAATTTCTTGCTGTTTCCTCCTTTAATTGCTTTTAGTTTTCTCCAAACTGTAGTTATTTGGGACCTATGGTTTAATGTTTGACAAAATTTTCTCCAACTCTTTTCTTTAGCTCTGAATATTATTTTATTTGTTTCATTTCTTATTTTTTTATAGTTTGTGTAATTCTCTTCAGTTTTGGCTTTTCTATACTTTGTAAGGGCCCTCTCCCTCAATTTCAGTTGTTCTGAACATCTGTCTGTCCACCATGGTACTGGATTTTTATCTTTGTTTCTTTTCCTATTTTTACCTTTTTGTGTTGGTTTTAAGTGCTCAGGCATATTCCTGTTTGGTATATATTTTATTGCTATTTTTAAAATCTCATTTGTTAGTTTTTCTGCAAATATATCTATACTGTTAGATTCAATTTGTTCTATGCTTAGTTTACCTAGCTCTAATTGGAAGGACTCCCAATTTGCCTTTTTTAGGTTGAATGTGGGTTTCGAGCTTTTTGGACTAGTTCTATATTTGTCGTTTAGGTTTATTTCTATGGGTAAGTGGTCTGAGCTGGAGTCATTCAGTACTTCCCATTTAGTAGAGGCTAGGTTTGGTGTTATAATACTTATGTCTATTGCTGTATCTCCTCCACTGTTGCATGGGTTAACCCTTGTCACTGAGCCATCATTTAGTATGATTAGCTCAGCACTTTCAATGTAGTCCAACAGTCTTTTTCCTGCTGGATCATTACTGTTGTTACCCCATGCCTCATGGTGTGCATTAAAGTCACCTACCAATAATGTTCTTTGGTCTATTTGTGTGTTAATAGTGGCAATGTCCCTATCGGTTATATTACCCTTGGGGCTATAAATGTTTATTATTTTTAAGTTATCTGGCTCACTGTCTAATGTTATACTTATTCCTTCAATATTTTCTGTGTTGAATTGTTCCCAATTTAATATTTTGTAGTCTTCATGTATTAAAAAGGCCACGCCCCCCCCCCTCATCCCTCAGGTCTATCATTTCTAAGTGTTATATACCCTTGGTAGTTCAGTTTTTGTTTGGGGTTCAGGAGGGTTTCTTGTATTGCAAAGATGGGTTTTGCCTCCTTATACTGTCCCATAAGAGACATCAAGTTCTTCCTGGCACCCCTACAGTTCCACTGGACTACTTTGATAGCTCTAGAGTCTTTGGTCCCCATTTAGTATGGTTAGCTTAGTTATGTTATTGTTTTTATTAGGTTTTTTGATAAGGGATCTACTTTTTTTGGTTTTGCACTTTACCTCTTATGTTCTCTACAAACTCATCATTCCAAGTAACCATTATACTCTGAACTCTTTCTGCGAGGTATGGTAGGTGTAGTTCCACTGTTTCCTTAAATTTTTTTTCCATATTTTCTATAGGCCTAGCTCTTTCTCTCTCTATTTTTTTTAGGATTTCTTCATTAGCTTCTTTTATCTCTGCTATTTTTTTGAGGTCTCTCTCTATTTCCTTTTGTGCTGTTTTCATTTCTTCTAGTACCTGTCTGGCTTGGATGAGGATATGTTCCGTCTCTTCTGTGTTGTGATCTTCTTTACTGTTTATGGGTGTTTTGATTTTATCATCTTTCTGGATTTTTTCCTTTATGTCTTTCATTTCACTGGTTATTTGTTTTATTTGTTTCTTAATGATATTTTCTTGAGAGTTTTGGAGATGGTTGTTGGTTTTCTGTCTTTCTTTTATTTGCCAGAATGGTTTGTTTGTTTCTAGTGATTCTTTTAATATGTGTTTTGTCTCTTGATAGATTGGGCATCCCTGATACCTGGCACTGTGGTTACCCTGGCAGTTTGCACATTTTCTGTTTTTGTTTTCTCGTTTATAATCTTTGTCCTCCTTAGCCATTGGACAGTCCACATGTCTGTGTGCTCCCGCACAGAAACTACACCGTGTCGCTCTTTTACACACATGTTGGGTATGGCTAAAGCCTTGACAGTTTGTGCATTGTATAATGCTAGGTATGAATACCTCTGTCATTTTGGCTCTCTGGTGGAGTTTGACTTGCTTGGGTATTTCTGTGCCCTTTACACTTATCACTACCACTGTCGTATTCTTTTGCTTTGTGTATCTCTCTCAGTTTACCGATCCGCTACTTATACGCAAAGCGCGGACGTATCGGAGAGTACCGACGTCACAGCCTAAACCTAAGCCTGAAAAATCCTTCCCGAACAGTGATTTCGGCCGAACTGTGCGTCGACTGAAATTTTGCCTTTATCATTCACGGCATATATCATATCCATATAGTTTCATCTTATCTAGTTTTATACAGCTGATAAAACTCTATCTTCCTATCCATGTAATTTCCCAAACTGTTATTTGTTGATTTTAATATTTAGAACAGAAGTGGGTTTACATGCTTTTAGCGTAACTGTGAGCAGCCGAAATACGCATATATCTCCGTAAATGAGAACTTCCTACCGTTCCATCTTATATGCAGTATACACCATCCTTCCCTGTACTGAAATGTAAAATCCTTTTCATACGGATTCCCTTCTGTTTTTATTTATAGTTGGCGATTTCCTCTGTCCGATACACATTTCGCTGATACGCCGCCATTTTGAAAGCGGTCACTCGATCGTAGATGGGTTTATAAATCTAACTGAACCCATTTGCAATGACTTGAAACCAATTTTGCGACATATGTATTAATTCTTGTCAATAATGGATATCCTGATTCAACTACACAGTGAACCAGGAATCACAATCAAATGTAATTACAAGTATTATTTACACAGTTTATATATATGAACTTTGTATTGACATAGTTTATTATTATTATTCTATGTGTGTAATTTGTGCAGTAGTAATATGAGGTAATACTGGTTTTATTCAAGCTTGGTTGTTGTTTTTCATCATGACTTCAAGTGTTTGATTATCGGGGAAATAGTATTGGGAAACTTTCACAGTTCCTGTCATTTGAACCAATTAATTTTCCCTCTGTGGTTAACAAAATGTCAATTTTTTGAGGGAGCACATAATGTTGAGCTACTCTGGCCACAGAAGCTTAACTTTCGTGATGGCGGCCGGAAAAGACTCCTCTGCTCGATTGCTTCACTGTGTTCTGGAGACACTTCACTGGTCGCTATCTGGACCCAGGAGTATGCTGTCAGCCTCTGGATTCAGAAAAATCCAGACCAGGTGCTGCTTCAATAACTAGGACCACAGTCCCACAATTCATGGAAATAATACACAGATACGTTGACTGGCGATGAATAATGGCACATATTCCTATCTGCCTCTGTCCCAGACTTTTATTTAGAAAAATATGATCTGGCTCTCAACGCACTGTTTCTTAGTAAGTTTATTTTAAAGTGTGGCACTGACCTGACGCTCCTAATTGACTATATTGGCGGGTCTAACCAATCGAGCCATGTTTACCCAAGCGTTTGAAAAAAGTACCCTTCCTTCCGTCTCCCCTAACAAAAAAAAATAGTATTTGCCGATCGACTAATCATGTTTAGCCTTACATATACTTCCCGCCAATCAAATAGGAGGTAACATGTTGGCCCATTTCCCGTACAATGGTGGTTTCAAAACCTGCCACTGCGCAATTCTGATTTTGGTGTTGTCTGACAGCACCACCATTTTATTTTGGCTATAATTTGTTAATTCCTAGACTATTTGCGTAACGTTTAACATATTCTTTGTCAGCAAGTCCTAAGGAACCCAATTATATAAATTTAAGGGAGCTAGGTGGCTGCGTTCAAAATGTGCATTTTCTTCTACCTCCTGTTCACTTCGATACGATGTGGTGTCTGGGTACTGTCAGGCTTTCAAACGTAAACCAGTATAATGTCATGTTTCCCAATAAGCATTTTTCAGGTTTTTTTAAACCTAACTCTCGTATGGGTAGTGTTTTTTATCACTGTCTATCTGAAAAAAAGTATTGCTTCTGGCCTTTCGCTTGGGGAGCGTGGCATTAATTGTATATCGCGAGACGCGTGTTAGGGTTGCATGCGTTCCTGCTTTCAGCCCTCCCTTCTCTCTATCCTAAGTTCATCTGTCTTTTCATCACGCCGTGTATAAAATGAAATTAATAGAAGTATTAATTTAGGTCATTACGCGGTGTGCCTAGCTCAAGGTTTTCTTAGAAATGCAGTACACGTTTTATTGAAGAAAGCGTGTAGTGATGCAGTAGGCTTTACTATCAACGTGAAAGCGTAAAAATATGCAGACGAAGCATAAAACAAGGGGGATTTTTGTACGCCATTGTGACAGCACTGTACGTTTACCATTTCTCTTTCCTTTTATTGAATTTATGTGTTAGGCTTTACATTTACCTTTTAATTTATATATGTGGATTTAGAAGGTTTCACGACAAATATCTTGGTGTTTCTTTTAGCATCGCCACTTGGTGCGATCGGCAGCTTTATCCTCCCAGGTTGCTGGATTTATGTACAGCGCCCTAATGTCTCTCTTGCACACATCTTTGAATCTCAGCAGCGGTCGCCCAACTGTTCTTTTGCCATCTGCCAGTTGTCCGAAGAAGATATTTTTTGGGATGCTACCATCTTCTATGCGGCGGACATGGCCTGGCCAGCGTAGTCTGCGCTGTCTAAGCAGTGTATACATGCTTTGAAGGCCAGCACGTGACAACACCTCGACATTTGTCACTGTATCTTTTCACGAATTGCTGAGGATGTGGCATAAACACCGTATATGGAAGGTGTTGAGCCTTCTTTCTTGCTTAGCATAGCTTGTTCTTGTCTCGCTGCCATACAGAAGTGTGCTGGCGACACAGGCGTTATATACAGCTTCTTTGGTCTTCGTTGTGAGTTTCGTGTTTCCCCAAACACGCGATGTGAGGCGGGCAAAGGTAGCTGCAGCTTTGCCAATGCGGTTGTCAATTTCTGTCCCCAGAGAGAGTTTGGCATTGATGGTAGATCCCAGGCATGTGAAGTGGTGCACCACTGCCAATTCATAGTTATCAATAGTGATAACTGGTGCAGCACCACCCACATCCTGATTCAGCACATTTGTTTTCTTTAGACTTATTGGGAGGTCAAAGTCCTTGCATGCTTGGGTAAAGCGATTCAGCAAGCTCTGAAGCTCCTGTTGGCTTTGAGTGACGACTACAGCGTCATCAGCGAACAACAAGTCTCTTATAGTGACCCTTCTAATTTTATTGTTTTTGCCTAAGCCTTGCGAGTTTAAACAGACAACCATCTGACCTAGTGTGAAGGTATATTCCTTCAGTTGCATCTCTGAATGCATGTTTCAATAGTAAGGCAAAGAAGATCCCGAAGAGGGTTGGAATCAGAACGCAGCCTTGTTTAACGCCACTGCGTATGTCAAAGGGCTGTGATGTGCTTCCAGCATATTGGACTGTTCCCTTCATGTCCTCATAGAATGACTGTATGACTTCCAGTAATTTAGGAGGGTGGCTTATTTTCAGGAGGATTTTGAAGAATCCATCGCTACTAACTAGGTCAAATGCCTTTGTGAGATCTATAAAGGCGATATATAAAGGCCTTTTCTTCTCTCTTGATTTTTCCTGAAGCTGGCGGAGAGAAAAGATCACGTCTGTTGTTGATCTACCAGCTCAGAATCCACACAGTGACTCTGGATATGTGTACTCAGCTAACTTGTGTAGTCGATTAAGATGACTCTGGCAAAAACCTTACCAACAATACTAAGAAGAGAGAGGCCTCTGTAGTTATTGCAATCACTTCAGTCTCCTTTATTTTTATACAGTTACAATCTTGGCATCTCACATGTCTTGACAATGGTTGTCTCTTCCCAGCACTGGCCCAGCACCATATGAAGAACATTGTAATAGCGTGCTCTAACAGTATTTGATTAAATCAGGAGGAATCCCGTCATTGCCTGGTGCTTTGCCAGAGGCCAAGCTATCAATGGCCTTGCTGAGTTCTTCTAATGTTGGTGCAGCATTCAGCTCCTCCATAGTTGGCAGACATTCGACAACATCAAGGGCTGCAGGCGTGACGGTCTTTTTTCTAGCGTAAAGCACAGAGTAGTGCTCGACCCACCTCTCCATCTGCTTGCCCTTATCCGGCAGCTTCTCTCCGCTGATCGTTTTTAGCGGTGCCATCTTACTTTTTTGGGGACCAAGGGCTTTCTTTCTGCATGTCATGTCTTCATATGTTTTCTTTATTAAATTAATGATCTTCAGGGGAACTCCATAATGCCTCATCAATTTCCAAAGTGATTCTCTGTCTACACTGTCAAATGCCTTTTCGTAGTCCACAAATCCAATGTATAGCGGTGAATTCCATTCTACACTTTGTTCAACTATTATTCTCAAAGTAGCTATCTGGTCTGCACAGGATCTGTTGGTCTTTCACAGTTAATTTGTAGCTCTTCTTCTGCTGGCTAGATATCTGGGGGGTTTTGAAGGGCTTTCTTTATACTGTCATACATTTGTCTAGTGCTGCCTGTTTGCGCTGCGGCCAGGGTGCTCTCACTGAGCTGGAGCTAATAGTCATTTGCACAACGTCGAGCAGTTTGTTGAACTTTGCTTCTCGTAACCTTCATGATCTGTAGGGTTCTAGCACTCGGTGAACGTTTGTATTCAATCGCAGCAGATCTGATAAAGCATCAAACCAGTCGTTTGACTTCGCTGTTTTCTTACCAAAGGTGGCAAGTGCAGTACTTTGAATGGTGTTCCGCAGGTGCTTCCAGTTCTCTGTAACAGTATCACCATGCTGTGTGCTAGTGAGCACTTTCTTGAAAGTTGCGGTAAATTGAGCGATCATAACAGGGTCTGACATCTTACTGGTATTGATGCGTGGTTTCCCTTCATGTCTGACACGATGGAGTTTTCTTGGTTGTGCTCTGATTTAGCAGCAAACCAAGGAGTGATCTGTATCACAGTCTGCACTATGGTGCGAGCGCGTGGAGAGCACAGACCTAAGAAGTGGCCTTCTAACGAGAATCAGATCCAGTTGGTGCCAGTGCTTGCATCGTGGGTGTCTCCATGACACTTTATGCTGGGGTTTTGTCTGAAAGTAGGTCATGATGGACACACAACTCCGAAAGCTGTTGCTCATTTTCATTCATCTTGCCAATACCAAACCTGTCCAGACATGAAGGCCATGAAACATTGTCGGCACCCACTCTAGCGTTAAAGTCACCAAGGAGAACAAGCTGCTCTTGCCTATGTGTGCTTTTGATGACTGCTGCTAGATTCTCGTAGAACTCGTCTTTAGCTTCTGAGGCAGAGTACAGAGTAGGAGTTTACACACTGACAAGGGTGATGGGACCTGCGCTAGTAGGAGCGTTTACAGGCGTTCTGATCCATTCTCACCTGGTTCAACCATTTAAGTTCGCGATTTTTTGACCGCAAAACCTACTCCGTGTTCTCTAGTTTTACTAAGGTCTTTCCCTTGCCAATAAAATGTGTGGTCCTTCTCGCTCACCATTACTGAGCCTGCCAGGCACGTTTCCTGAAGTGCAGCTATATCCACCTGAAGTCGCCTGAGTTCGTCATTGATTATGGCTGTCTTCCTGACATCGTTTATGTCCTGTAGGTGGAGCCGCGCTGGTGTAATGGCTTCGGCGTTGTACTGGCGACCAGGTGTTCATGGATCAAACCCGGGCGTCGGCGTTTGAAGAAATGTTTACGGCCGGAAATTTGACTGAATAGCCTGAACGGCTCCTGTGATAAACCCTCTGTGGATGGGAAGGAGCGAAGCTCCTGACCGGGTTGGAAGGAAAGTCCTCAGGTTCCCCAGCCTCGCAATGATATGTCATTGGGCCGAAGGGCTGAAAGCCTAAGTGCTGCTGGTTAAGAAAAAAAAAAAATGTCCTGTAGGTTTTCGGATAGTCCAGTCAACATAGTCCGGACGCTCCAGCATCTCAATCCGATAGGTTGTTTATTTCTATTAATTCTTTTTTTTTTTTTTGCTTGGTGCAAAATTTTCTGTCCACAGTTCAGGCTTGACCCTAATCCCCATGCACCCAATGGGGAAAGCAGACCGTGGCGGGACAACACCTAATTGACTGGGGGCTGCCCAGCTTGAAGCGGGTGGTAGCTGTCCAGTGAGATCCTAGAACCTCTCCCACTGTCAGAAGTAGCAGTGCCATGCCCTACGCCAATTGGGCAAAATGCTTATAACCAGTAACTGCTACTTCCCGTGTTTTGCCGACAACTATAGGGTGAAGATTGAGCCACGCACGAAGGCCGGGAGCTGGTCTTGGTTGTCAGAGGCTATTTGAGGCGCGTGCCATAGAAGCACTTATCTAAGCATATACTAACACTATTTACATATATATACTAACACTTTAATAAGTTTTGTATGTACACTTTATATACATCTCAAATGTCAAACCAACCATCATCAATGTGTCTGATATAATCAGGGGTTTATCCTCCACCCTCTCATGCAGAAAATTGCTACATGACAACATAAGATATTGCCCTTTACATGGCATTTTCAAACTCCATGACTATATAAGGTCTTGCTACTTGCGTTGTTACTTATCATGTTTAACAACTCACTAAATCACAGATCTATCGCTGATAATCTCCTCCAAGATGTTACTTTCTCGTAGTTGATTATCACAGCGAAGTAACTCTGCCGGAATTATTACATCACTTTCCGTGCCTTAATCTTTAACAAGCTTGTCATCTTCCGACATCCCAGTGAAATCTTCCGTGTATTTTGGCACATCATGTTTGCGACTAACACCTGTCTCCAAATACCATCTATTATCCATATTGGAAAACTCGAACAACATGGCTTTGTGGCAATTTCTTCCATTCATGCTAACGAATCAAACGATTGTCATCTATCTTCCCCGACACAAAGGCTGGGTTAACGATAAGAATGTCGCTGAATGTAGAATCCTAATCCGTCTGGTTAGTGATTAAACAAACAACCATGTCGACATGGTTACAAAATAGGTTTAGAAGTCAGCATCCGTAGGGAGAGACATATATGATAAGATAACCTTGGTCGATGAGAGCGGAAAACTGTGAGGAGGAGCTGCTGAGGAAAAAAAAATAGTCTGTAAATTCTCGGTTGTCGTTGATGTTCTCCGTGTTTCAGAGCCAAATATTAGAACCGCTTGGATGTTTGAGTTGAAGGTTCTGATTTTTCTATACTTAACGTGCGTTAGCATTAAAATGGCTTTACCTTGTCAAAAGTAACACCTGTCTATGTCTCCAAATAGTAGGTAAAGGGAGAAAAACCTCGATATAAAAGAAGAGAAATGAAAAGAAAGGACAAAATAGAAAGCAAGAAATTCAGAAAGAAAGACTGACAGACAAAAAAGACAGAAAGAAAAAACGTGAAACAAAGAAACAGACAAAAACATGACACTGAATTCATGTCGCTTGCATTAATGCTGCTCACTAATGCTCATGTAACAACGTACACTGTCATTAATATTTGTAGCGGTATAGACATGTACCGCAGAGGCGTCTCGTTATTAGAGGGATAGTGGTGTTCATCCCCGTAAGAACTTAAAAAGAACCCCCTTAATTTCATGTTTTATATAACCATTAAAGGACAGAAAATATGTACCTACGCAACAACAAGATTTCTGGGCATAACTTTAGATAAACAACTAAATTATAATAAACATATAGACAATTTAGTAGAAAGCTGTAGGGGACCCCTAAATATACTAAGGATTGTAAAAGGTAATGGATGGGGGGCCAGCAATAAAGTAATGCTTATGTTCTACAAGTCTTTCATCAGGGGGAAACTGGATTATGCCAGCATAGTCTATGACCCAGCTGCAGCTTCCAACAAAGCAAAACTAGACAAAATTCAAAATGCAGCCATGAGAACCATTACAGGTGCATTTATATCGACACCAGTAGAAGCACTAGAAGTAGCTCTTGGCATAATGCCCCTTGGTCTAAGACGGAAAGAACTAAGATTAAATTATTGGAGTAAAGTAGCACAAGAAGTGACCCACCCAGCACATAAAGCATTTGTCAAAAACCAACCAAGTGTATGGGACGTCCCCTTAAATAAAGATAGATATCCAACAGGGTGGAGAACTATAGAAGATCTAACGCAGTTCAAAGAACTGTCAAACACAATTGAAAATAGTAATAAATATAGAAGCAAAATACCACCCTGGGAACTAAAAACACCAATCATAGACTACTCACTTATTGAAAAGATCAAACAAAACATAGAAGATAAGAAAGCCAAAATGATAAGTAGAAAATTCATAGATCAACTAACAAAACAAAGTCTGGCTGTCTACACTGATGGATCCAAGGGTGAAAGTGGGCAATTAGTAGCAGGAGTTGTAATACCGCAGTGGGGAATTAAAAAGAGCTACAGTGTAACTGAAGGGGCTTCGATTTTTACCGCAGAGATGGTAGCAATTCTAAAAAGCCTAGAAATAATCGAAGATAACCCACCAGAAGCTGTTACGATATTTACGGACTCACTATCATCACTACAAGCACTAGAACACCCAGGTAAATGTAGCCGGCCAGACATAAAGGAAGAAATTCTAGCAATTAATACATCACTAGGGAACAGAGGATGTAGTGTGAGGCTAGTGTGGGTTCCAGCACACACAGGTATAGCTGGTAACGAGGTGGCAGACCAGAACGCCAAGAATGGAAGAATAAGTAAAAACAGTATAAGAGCAGGACTGGGAAGGTCGGAGATCAAGAGCCACGTGAAGATAACTATAAACGAGGAATGGAAGACAACATGGAAGAAAAGTAGAAAAGGCAGACACGCGTTCAAACTGCTGAAAGAACCAACGAGGACGTGCCAGGTCAGAGAAGAATTAAAGATACCATCAAACAAAAAACTGTGGCGTCTCCGTCTCGGTGCAGCATACTTTATGATAGAAGAACCACACTGCCTAGAATGTCAGGAAGAGAATGACATAGACCACTACTTGATCCAGTGTAAAAAGTATGAACAACAAAGGCTTGAATTAAAAACTTACTATAAAAATCACAATATAGACTTGACAGTTGATAAGGTTTTAAGTATAGATGCCCCAAGAGATGCCCAATCAATACTTAAAAGATAAATACATAAAACAAAGGAAAACATATAAGGTTAGTTACCAAAAAAAAAAACACAAAATAGAAAGGAAAAAAAAAACTTACTAACTACTCATAGGACAAAAAAAGACAACACGGTATTAAAAAAAAAACAACAACAACTCAAAAAGAACAAATACTAATACAAAGTAAAACCAAGTGTAAAGGACAAAAGTTATCAAGAAACAAGACATAAGAGAAAATAAAATGGACAGATACTAATATAAATTAAAATCAGCAACTGCTAAAGACAATAGCTATTTAAATTGAATACAAAATTAAAAAATAAAATGACACTAAATACCCCAATTATAACCAAATTTCAGGTTGAACAGGGTAGACCAAGATGGAACGAGAAGAGGCAATAATGGTCAGCTGTTAAGTGCCCGCTCTCCACCCATCACCTCATCAAAACAACAACAACAAATCATGTTTTAACAGTGACACATGACTATAGTTGTCTTTTACTGATTACTAGGCAAAGTTACTATGGCCGCGGATGTCTTGTGATTTAGTTAGTGTAAATAACACAACTTTTGGATTTAGCCCTCATTTTAACAATGAACGAAATAGATTTTTGTTAACTGAAAAAAAAAGTTCGGGACAATTACTTTCAAACAAACATTAGATGTAAAACATTTAGGACCACATCAGCATAATGACTATGCAATAGTCAACAATAAAGGCGATAACCCTAAAATCTAATTGGCATTTCAGCGCGAGTGGTCTGAATGAATGAAGTTCTTAAGAATAGTGATTTTGTAATTTGTCAACGTATAACAATTAAATATTTTATCTTGTTATTGTAGTCTTGAAATTATATAAAGATATTCACAGCAGCGAAATCCCATTGGAGCCGCCAATGATAAACTGCTAATTTTTTCAAACAGTAGTTAGGCGAAATTACGCTCGTATTTAATAGGTTACTAAAACGTGATCCAACGATTGTTCTTAATAGTAGCACTTGACCATGAGTGTTAATTTTCCGATAGAAGCTGTTACTGTATAATAAAGAAATAAATATGCCATACTCATCTGGCCAAAATTGGTTAATTTACGCATGTAGCCTAAACAAGTGTTAACAGATAAGGCGATTAATCTTATATTTTTACTAATGGCTTTGTACTGTCGTTGAATGGTATCGTGCATGGAAAGGCCTACAGCAGGTGGGATTAAATCTTAGGTAGACTAAAACAATACAAATCGAACGTTGCGTCAAAATGCCTTTTTCAGCGATTCATCATCTATCATCATCTAAACCCGTAACTCTTCATGGGTCGTAGGGGTGCCTTGGCGGAAGCATCAGCAGACAGGGTCCTCCACTGCTCTCTATCCTCAGCAATGCGTAAAAGTTTGGAAAAACCGTGTCCTGCCCATTCTTTGATGTTATCAGCCCAGGATTTTCTTTGCCTTCCTCTTCTCCGTTTACCTTCGACTGTTCCCTGGAGGATCGTTTTCGAAAGGGAGTCAGGACGAGTTACATGCCCAAACCAGGCAAGCTTTCGACGTTTCACTACTGACAAAAGTGGTACTTGGTTGCCTGCATAGGTGTTTATTTTCTCTCTAACATAGACATTTGTTTTGTGCTCTTTATAGCAAATGCGCAAAATTCTTCTATAACACTTGTACTCGAAAGCCTGACTCCTTCGTTCCGTATCTGCAGTGAGTGTCCAGCCCTCACACGCATACAAGAGAATAGATAATACAAGTGATTTGTATAATTTGATCTTCACAGGAAAACTGATGTTACTTTTCCAGATCACATTCAGCCTTGTCATGGCAGCTGAGGCCATCTCAAGTCTTGTCTTGATTTCTTTACTTGATCTTCCATCACTACATATAGTGGACCCCAGATATTTAAAGGTGTTAACTTCTTCTAACGTTTGCCCATTTAACGTAATGTTGGTCGGAACATGTTTCTTATGGCTATTCACCAATATCTTGCTTTTTTTCTATATTAATTTCCATCCCATACGTTCTTGTTACTTTCTCCAGTCTAGAGGTAAGGTCTTGAAGTTCTGATTCTGTTCCAGCTATAAGATCGATATCCTCAGCAAAACGTAGATTGCAAAGAGGTCGGCCTCCAATCGATATGGTTGTTTTATAATCATAGAGAGCCTCCTGTATAGTATGTTGTTAAAGGTTTATTTGATTGAAGATACTTACAAAAGAGCTGTGTTCAAAAATTACTGAGCATACAGCTCCCAACTAAGAAAAATCTCTCATCACACAGAGCGTGTGTACTAGCGTGTTTACAAAAAATCCGACCTGTACATACAAGTCTTTTAACACTTAACTCCCCTTAATAAAACATGACTTAACATATGTTCTAGATATATATTAAAGAGCACTGGGGACAGGATACATCCCTGGCGAACTCCTACAGTTGTTTTGAAAAATTCTCCAATGTCATTGCTTGCAAAAACAGCACTGCTTGCGTCCTTGTATAGTGAGTGCTTCAATGATATCTATGATGTTGATATCAAAATTGAATTTTCTCATTATTTGCCATAAGCCTTCATGCCAGACTCGATCGAAGGCTTTTGTGAAATCGATAAAGTTATTGTATAAATCGTGCTGATGCTGGAGATGTTTTTCGATCAGTAATCTAATATTGAAAATTTGTTCTGAGGTACTTCTTTTTGGTCTAAAGCCAGCCTGTTCCTCGGACAAGATTTCTTCTGATTTCTGTTTTATTCTGTTCAAGAGTATCCTTAACATCACCTTACTTGGATGACTAATAAGGCTAATGGTTCTGTAGTTCTTGCACATTTTTAGATTTCCTTTCTTTGGAAGCCGTATTACTAATGACTGCGTCCATTCTTTTGGCCATTTTTTTTTGTACTCCATATCTTCTGGCAAATTGTTGTCATGATTTTTACTGTGTCTGGTCCTCCATATTTCGTAGAGCTCTGCTGGGATATTATCCACACCCGGTGACTTCCCTCTTTTCATCGAACATATAGCCTCTTCCACTTCTTCCCGTAATATTGCTGCATTTCCGAGTTCCCTGTTTTCGCACTTAATGTTGTTCATTATGCTATAGTCATTGTCGAGTTTACAGTTATATAATTCTTTACAATATTCTGTCCACCTTCTCATTACAGCTGTTTTTTCATTGAGCAGAGCCCCATTGCTATCTTCTATGACAGTTACCCTGGGCTGTTGGGGTTTTGATAGTCTTCTTAATGTGTCAAAAGCTGCCTTGCTGTTACCTTTTATTAGTCCCGTATTAATGGACTCACATTGATCAGTTACTCATTTTTCTTTGGCCGGTTTCATTTTCTTTCTAATATTTTTATTCACCATACTGTATTGCCATGCTGCTTCAGGAAACTCTTTCTTAACCTTTTTCATTTCCCGCCGTGTACCACATAACTTCAGAATGTCATCTGTAACCCATGGTTTGTTTATTTTCTTTCTTTTACCAAGTATTTATGTTGCTGATTCAATGAGCACGTCTTTCATGTTTTCTATGCGATTGAGTTGATATCATCCTCCAAAAAGCTGAGAGTTGCGAATTTTCCTCCAACAGTTGCCTCAAAGATTCCCGCGATTTCTGGATCTTTCAGTTTGTCTAAATTGAATCTTAACTGAGAACATCTGTTTTGATTATAGTTCTTTTTGAGTTTAAGCTTGAGCGTCATCAATACCATGTCGTGGTCACTACCAATGTCGGCGCCAGGAAAAGTCCTAGTCTTGGCTTTATTAATACTGGACTTGAATCGTTTGGATACAAGAATAAAATCAATTTGGCCATGTATCTCAGTTTTCGAGGCATGCCACGCTGTTCTTCTTGATAACTTATGAGGGAATAGTGTATTTTCAAGGGTTAGTTTATAGTTGCTGGCAAATTCTTGTAGCCTTAGTCCTCGATCGTTGGTTTCTCCTGTCTCAAATTTCCCCACTGTGCCAGCCCACTGACCGTATGCATCTGGCCCTATTTTAGCATTCCAATCACCTAGCACGATGAGAAGATCTTTCTTTGGTATTTTCTTAATTGTTTCATCCAGATTTTCATAAAATGTATCAATTGCATCATCCTCATAGTCAGTAGTGGGGACATATACCTGTATGATGGAGATGTTCTTTGGATGTGCTGCAATACGTATGGTGATAAGCCTGCTATTTATTGGGGTGCAGCTGATGACAGAGTTCAATCTATCTTTATGTACAATAAAACCTACTCCATGCTGATGTTTGGACTCATCTCCACTAAACCAAATTTTGTGACCATCATCCGTTATTGATTCAGCTAATCCTGTCCATCTGACTTCTGCTAGGCCCAGGATGTCCCACGAGTATCTAACAAGTTCATGTGTTAGTTCTCTGACTTTTCCACACGCATATAGCGTGCGTACATTCCAAGTTCCAACAACAAAACTTTCTCTAGGAAGTTTCAAAACAGGTGTTTGTGCCCCATTCGCTGGCTTATCGCTCTCAAGGGGCAATGAGAGCGCGGTCGTTGTTAATCCGGGCCTCGGCCGATCCGGCATATTATTACTGAGTTGACTTTCCATCATAGCATTTCAGTGGGCAAGAGGTTTGCTTGGCGGTGCCCATCTCCTCTCCAAGTATCCTTGCAGGTACATACAAAAATGTACCTGGAGCAATCTGGTTTTAAGGCGCCAGACACTCGCCCTTCGCCCCTTCTCCTGTTAGTATTAAACGGTGCCGCCACGAGAAGGCCAGGAGTTGGACTTTTGTTGTCAGAGGCTATGTGTTACGCACGCCTTAGGAGCATTTGGTCAGATATTGAGAGCTCGTCCTCAATTCCACTCCTGGCTATGACAACAATTGGCAGCGATTAGCATGATAAAATAACTGGTCGTTTCAGTCACATTTTGATTTTACTCACGCTATTATTGAACATGCGGGTTTTTTCAATTCATGGGAGCTAAGTAAACGAGCCAATCGAAATGTTTATTTTAATGCGACCCACTTATTTGGCTTATGGTATTCCTTTTGCAAATCGTACGCGTTTCTCCTGAACGAGAATAGGGATTATTAATATCTTCATCTTCTTCCTACACTTTTAGACATCTTTTAGAATATTTTATTATTAATATGTATATCAGTGTCTGCAAAGGAAGCTACCGATAAGACTATGGCTGTTGGTAAACGGTGTTCAGTGAAAGAGCATTCAACTTCTATTAGGAATGCGACAAGCAATGACTAAAGTGAAATGTAAGGGAGCGAATCGTAGATGTACGTACTACGAAACGAACATGAGAGAAAAAAATTGCACGCACTCCGAACCAAAATGAATGATGCATATTTATTTCACTAAAAAAACACACATTTTTTTAAAAGAATAGCGAAGAATATTAATTTCTAAGTTGTTTGTATTTTTGGTCTTGAGAATAACAAATTCTAAAGGCTTATTAAATTTTTTAAAAATTATTTTCCAGAAACCGGAGGACAGATAAAGCAGTATCCACATGAAACTTATCGTGAACTTTCCCGACATGCTAATTCAGAGCTCAAGCAAACAATACTCGTCACAAAAGAACGGCAAATCGAAAACTCCTGTCATCGCATTTTGCATCAATGAACTTCCAGATGAAATTCTTATCCGGGTGTTCAATTTCTTCAGGCCAATAGAGGATGAACTTCCTGCTATGGCAATGGTGTGCCGGAAGTGGCGTAGAATCTTGCAGACGACAAGCCAACTCTGGCGAGAACTACACATCGATCCGTCAGTGTATGAGTATTATCATTTCAGTATGGTATGCTGTGTTTTTCGGGTTTACGGTTTTCACGTACAGCGCCTTACTTGGTACAAAAACTCTCCGGTTTATGAAAGTATGTTTGCTTTGATACCAAGACTATACAATCTCCGATATCTACGTCTGCCTATACTCTGGACTAGAGCTGTAGTTGAAAACCTTCGATACTTGCACCACCTGGAGCATGTTCAAATAAACGGGGGTTTCGCATTGACAGACGATGACCTTGAACTTATTTCGGAATCATTTCCTAACCTAAAAGAGGTATCACTTAATGCATGTTGGAGAGTGACATCAACTGGCGTAGACAATTTCCTCTCGTCCTTGAAACACCTGGAGACGTTCAAGCTAAAAATAAATTCAGGGCTTCCCTTGAATGATCTCCGTAGCGAACAGGCTATGAGAGAGGGTTGGAACATTATACATTCTACCTCGGAGGCGCCTCATGCGAGTTGCCTCAGCGTCCTGTGTCTTCATTTCATTCCCATCGAGATGGACGAGCTGTGGACAGTTGTTAAAAGGCTGACCAACTTAAAGAAACTGAGCATCAGCAACTGCGAGGTAATATAGCGAGGTAATATAGCGATGTAATATAGCGAGGTAATATAGCGAGGTAATATAGCGAGGTAATTCAATGAGGTTATATAGGGAACTAATACACTGGGGTTATACAGTGAAGTTATACGATGAGATAATAAACTGGGTTTATATAGGGGACGTATTAAGTGAGATGACCAGGGGTTATACAGAGAAATTATAAACTGAGGTAATAAGGGGAATTGTTTTTACTTTGATGATCTGAGGTTATACAGTGAGGTTTTAAACTGAGATTATAAACTGCTGTTATTAACCTGGGCACATTAATAGCAACGCATAGAAGATGCATCTCAGAAGTGAAGAGTCCAATAGCTCAGGCAAAAACAGCATTCTATAAAATCAAGAGTATTTTATGCAACAGTTCTTTGTCATTGGAAATAAAAAAGAGAGTTCATTGTTATATAGAACCAATCCTGACATACGGGAGTGAGTCCTGGACAATTTGTAATCAAATAAGGAAGGCACTAGAGATTACAGAGATGTGGTTTTGCAGAAGAATGTTAAAAAATACCATGGACAACCCACAAGAGTAATGAGGATGTCCTGAAAGAGGCCAGTGCGCAAAGGAAACTTATTTCACAAGTTAGAAAGAAGCAATCCACTTTTTTGGGGGCATGTTATGAGAAGAGGAAAGCTGGAATATGTCGTAACAACAGGTAAGACTGAAGGAAAAAGAGATAGGGGAAGACAAAGAGAGCAAATACTGACCAGTTTGACATCGTGGCATGGAAAGAAGTCAACAACAGAATTGATAAATTGTACTGGAGATAGGAAGTTGTGGAGAGACATGATCTCCTACGCCACTAGGCACGGTACTTGATGAAGAAGAAGTTATTAACTTAGAAGATGAACAAAGAGTTATGCAGCCAAGCTATAACCAGAGATAATAAACTAGAGCTATACAGTGAAGATATAAACTGATATACTAAAATGGTGCATCAATTGAGATCATTTGAGGTTATACGGTGAAGTTATACACCGAGATTTTTAAAAACGTGGGTTATAAGGTGAAGTTGGAGACTGTGGAAATAAACTAGTGTTGTTAAATGAGAAAATAAAGTGGGGTTATAAAGTGAAGTTATAAACTGCGATATTGAACTGATCTTTTAAAAATAGATGATGAACTGGCTTTATACAGTGAAGTTATAGACAAAGATTTTAAAAGAAATGTCAGTTACACGGTGAAATTATAAATTGCAATATTGAACTGGTATTATTATATCGGTCATGTCCTACGAATGCAAAACAACAGAATACCATTGCAGGCACTCACTTTGGTTCCTGAGGGTAAGAGGAAAAGAGGAAGACCAAAAGAAACACTCAGAAGAACAATAATAAGAGAAGGAAGAACGTTGGGATTAAATAATGTGCAAGAGTTAAGAGGAGTGGCGTCACAACGAACAACCTGGAGAGCACTGGTTTCTGCCTTATGCGCCGTGTTTGGTGCTTAAAGAATTTATTATTATTATTATTATTAAATGAGATCATGAACTGGCCCTGTACAGTGATGTTAGATCGAAATGTTTACCTTTAAGCTCCCTGTGGGACATGAACCTTTTAATTAGTTTACGCTAAGCCCTCATGTTTTGTATTATCATTTTAGGTTTTTTCCATATGTTCTTTATGATGTCTTTCATTCTTGTCGTCATGTTTCGTGGTCTCTCTCTCTCTCTCTCTCTCTCTCTCTCTCTCTATGTATTGTGTTTTATTGGAACAAGATGTAAGGAGTAGACGCTGGCGTTGAATAGGATGCACAGCGAGAAAAATCAGATGATAACATTACAAGGGAGTCCTTGTTGCTGGAGCCCCCGGGGTATGAGAAAAAGAGGGAGATAAAAAAACATGTGGAGACGAGAATATGACAAAGATATCAAAGGGAAAAAGAAGTCATGGAAAGACCTTGAACGGATGGCCAATGCCGTATTAAGGAGATTCGAGGGGGCTATCCGACCCGGGTGACAGCCAGGAAGGGGTAACCATCAGACACTATTAAGATATTACTTACTGTAAAAAATATTCTTGAAAGTGTGTTTCTTTATTGGTTGGGGGGGGGGGGGGGGGGTCAAAGGTAAGATCCACCACAGGTACCAGTACTTCAGTGACGCCTCTGCATAGCACATGATAGAGGAGCTTGGGATGTATTTGTTGAAAGGCATGTGCTACGCTGGAAGCCAAAGGGTGATGAATGAAGGATACATACAGGCAATAAATTGGGTGTTATATACTGTCACAAGAGGTTAATTTGGAATAGATGATAAGTAGATAAATAGGTGTATCAGATGATGCCAGGATACAATTGCCAGGTAAGAGTTCTGGTCTTAAAAGAAAAACCCTAGTCTTAGAAAAAAGCACTGGTGTATAGATGGCATAGGTATAGTCAGACTATAAAGTTATCTGGCACAGATGGTAATGATAAGTACCAGACACTCAGCCGCCTCCTCTCAGCAACTATCCTATGATGTATTGATTCTAGGGTAAATAAAATAATGAAAAGCGTAACTACAAACCAAACAGTGGTAAGTTACTCAAGTCCTCGGGTACAACTTCAAACCAAACAGTAGTAAGTTACTCAAGTCCTCGGGTACAACTTCAAACCAAACAGTAGTAAGTTACTCAAGTCCTAGGGTACAATTAAATCAAATTATTATGTATATTAATTCTTCTTTTTTCTTTTAGGAAAATGAATGAAAGACAAATAAAAATGGTATTTATATTTACAAAAGAAAATGTGTATCACACAATATTAAATTATACACAGTCACGGCGCATTTTCGCCGTGCAGTTAGCAGGTTCGGTCGTAAGACGAGTAAGTCGTTCGGTACACTATACGGAAGTTTTCCGAAGGAAGGACGGAAGCGTACGAGCGAGTGTGGTCATGTGACCAGCACGAATTTTGGCTCTAAGGGCATTTAGCGTCACTCGAGTTTCTTCTGCCGCCTTGAACGGGCGTATTTTGCCAGCCTGTGTGCTGTTCATCATTGGCCGTATCAGCGAGACAGCGTTGGCCATTAGTTTTGAGTCCTGGCGTATTAGCTTGTATGTGCTAGAGAGGTAGAATTTTCTCTGGGTTGTTAAGTTTTCGCAAGCTTATTTGCTTTTAGTAAATACGATTTGTACTATGAACATGGTCATTTTTATATAGTTATATTCCAGCCACTAGAGTGAGTGGTGGTCATGGTAACTGATAGGTTTGTTCTATAGTGCCTATTTATTGTATCCAGATTCGCGGTGGTGTCCCTTGTATTTATGTATTTCATTATGGTAATTTGTGGCCAATTTGTTATGTCCCTAATAAAGAGATATTAGCTGTTTGGAAGCCTTATTTTCTCGTGTCAGCCATTGTTCGTGTGGTTCCCTAGTGTACACGAGTCTATCTTGAGTTAAATCCAGCACGGACAGTGGTAGGGCATAGGAGTGGTGCTGTTATTTAGTACCCCTATACCTATGCTTTGACATACACTAAATTCATACAATGTATCTTTCCTCTTAGGAATGTCGCTTTAGATTCTAGTGTCGCTTAAATTGACTTCCACTGTTGCACTATTAGTTCTTGAAGCACTGTTCTCAAACTTAACTATAGTCACTTTGACTTGTGATACTGTCTTTACATATATACTGACTTTATAATCAAATGTTTTCTCATCATTTGAGTTTATAATTTTTGGTAGTCCATATATTATGAGTTAGTCTTTCTTAAAATGACTTATCTTGAATGACATCACCGTGCTGTCAATTATACTTCGACTGTGGCTGGCGGTCCCATGCAGTAGGGTTTCCAGAACTGATCTGTTGTATACTCTTTGTGATTTGAATGCTTCTCTGGCTATCACTGGTATAACAAACAGTCTGCTGCCGTGTTGACAGTAACGTACAATCTAACCTGCAACAACATAATGTCCCTAGGCAAGTATTTTGGCTAGGAGAAGCTTTCTCTAGCACAGATGTGAGGCCAGTAAGTCATCAGGTGTAATTTCTTATAGTTAGACCAGACAGATTAATTCAGTGACATAGTATAGACATATGTTATCATAAATATATACACATCATTCATTTGAGTTGATTCATCCTGCTCTTTCACAGTTCACTGTATGTATTGTTCCATCCAGTAATCAAGAAAGGCTTTGTAAGTTTCCTGATAACTAATCTGCATTCCAATTCATCCTCTGGTTCATTTAAAAAAATGTATAGCATCAATGGCTTCTTCCCTCCAAATATTTACACAATATTATTCTACACAATATAATTGAATAAAATAATATAAACATATTTACTAAGGAGAGTCAATTTACCCTCAATTCAGAAATACACAGGGCATCAATAGAGTGGCAGGCCGCACACGCATACAGATGGCAAAATGCTTAGTGGCGAGCTCTGTCCTTTTCTCTGTGTCTGAAAATTTTTGGCGGTGTGTGCTATTCACATCTTTTCTCTCCGTTTTATACTCCTTTGTCTTCCGGACGAGAAAGCAGTGACGTCAAAGCTTATCTGCCCATCCCAATTTTTGGAGCTGATTTTAGCCAAGTGTGTTTTTATTCCATCTTCCATTTTATCCCACTCCTTTAATTTTCCTCAGATTCTCTTCGTCTTGGCCTTGTTTAAACCGGGCGATTAAGAGCCATTCTATGTAACTTTCTTCCCCTTCAGTCCAATGTATAATTCGCTATGGTTAACGAAAATGTGCAAATGTCTGAACAACTCACGTGTTTCTGCATTTAGTCTCAATTATCACGGGTTGTACTGCACATTTCCTGAAGATAATTATATCTGGACTAAGGTTAGGCCTTCTATTATCTAAACGTAATGGTCTTATTATTTGTAATCCATCCGAATTTTCATAACTCCAGTGTAAAGACAAACATATTTGCACACTTGAATCATCCATATATTGTTACCGCTTCTACCCTTCCAGACTGGCAGTTAATGGTTCGCACTGATCTCTTTGGCTGAAACCTTCACGTTGCGCTGTATCGATTCCACTAAGATATTTGGGCCCGTACATTGGGGTTAAACACTGAGGTGATAAACTAGTTCTACACAAAGAAGTCATAAATTGGTAAGATACAATGAGGTAATAAACTAGTAATAAGCATCAGGAAATGACAGACAGGACATGGTCCTAGGCATACAAGAGACACTAAAGGCAGTTTCTAAATGGTATGAGGAAAGCCGATCAAAAGTTAATCCCAACAAAACCTGTGTGATGTGGTGCTCTTTGAACAAGTCCATAGTGATAGCAGACCTTCCAGACTTCACTTTCAAGGGGCAGAGCATTGAAAGGCAAGCCAAGCTAAAGTATCTGGGAGTAACGTTTGATCGTGGGCTACCTTTCAAGTATCATGTCGAACGAATCATACAGAAATGCAAGCGATGACTGGCAGCCTTAAAAACAGTGGCTGCTGCATGCTTGGAAAAGAGACTACTGTTTCTCCTGTATCACCAGCTCGTGATTTCAGTAATCACGTATGGTCTAGGAATGCTCACGCTGTCAGTGTCACAATGTGAACGACTAGAACGCATTCAAAATGAAGGGATGCGACTAGTTTTGGGATGTACGCATGATACTCTCAGTGTGACAATGAGATACATGCTCGGATTGCAGTAGATTAGATCCAGATATGCGATGGCCCAGGCAAAAGCCTATATGCAGGTAACCACCGACAAAAGACATGAGAATGTAGCTGACATCAAAGGAGCACGAATAAAGAGGGGGATATCATGGATGGCACAGGCAGAGGCTACGATTGGTGAGGTGACCAGGGTTGAAATATATCCAAAGGGGAAGAGTGGAATAAATCAGGGGAGAACTGGATAAAAAACCAGCAGGTCATCATTAGAATTGGCAGAGACTGCAGATCTTGGGACAATGGAAAAGCAAAGCTGGAGATTAATCAGATGATAAGTGATCATGCTGAGGATGATGACACCATTGTGTACATTGATGGGTCTGTAGTGCGTGGTGAGAAATCAGGATGGGGCTTCTCTGCGAGAATAAAGGGCAGAGTCCTTGCTGAAACAGAGCGGAGCCTACATGACAACAACCTCCAGCATGAGAATGGAGGGAGAGGTAGTTACTGCAGCACTGAGGTGGCAGTCTGATACTCCATCAACCAGGGCAGTTATATTGTCAGAGTCTCAGGCCATGTTTCGGAAAGTTCAGAATGGATGGCTGCGGCAGGAATTAAAAACGTCAATAGAACCCTCACTAGATAGTGACACTGCAACGGATGAATCAAGAAGGCTGAGACTGTAGGAGTTCAAAATCAAACGTGGGACTAGCAGAGATGGACGCGAGAGAGGATGCATCCATCGTATGTACAACCAGCGTGCTACATGTACAATTAGCATTCAAACTCTTCTATATTTGCTGAGGGATACTGATCACCTATGGGTTTGCCCGGAGTGCAGTAAGGTCGATTCTGATTTTAAAAAATTGCATTAACAATAAACTGGTGTGCGTCACAACGTGGCTTTAATTAGAGTTTGTCTGAGTACAGAGACAAAACCCCAGTTTTGAGAAAGTCTGAGAAGATAGATTAAGATGAGAATTACAGTGAATGTGGAAGGATGATACTTATAGCTTCAAGGGTGAGAACCTAGATTGACTCTCCCTCGTCACTTGTGACTTATATACTAGCTACTGTCTCACCACCTCTGAATACCATAAAGGAGATAAGGTTACACTAAATTTTCCACAGACACCACTATACAGTCAAAGCATATAAGTACAGTAAAGGTAAAGATAAACTGATCCAGTGTACATTTTATAGTTTATTAAACAACAAATCAATACCACAGCAAACAAAATAACGTGCGAGTTCGCACAACCTGGAAAAAAAGAACAAATCAAGTGAAAGACACAATATAATAAATTACCACTCTCTCTTTCACATCTGCACGAAAACAACTAAGGATAAAGAAATATACTTGGTGGGGGTCTCTAAGTAAGAGCCACCCCTCATGACTACACTATCGTTACTAACTAACCACACTGTCCCGTTGAAGATTTATAAACTAAATGTCTACACTGTCTCAAGGCGCTCTAGGCGATCCTGCACACCTTACTTATACGCCACAAAGAAATGCTACACTAATGGATTCTGCAGCGCTAACTCAGAGGCTGTCCTCTAAGTATTTCTATCTAACCCTACCGTTCCTCGCTAAACTTCTCTCTCTCCCCTCTGTTTCTGTTCAGTGCCTCTCTGACGCTATCGTCTTCGTCTGAGGCTCTGATGGGTTGCTTTTCGTCACGCACCTCCTCCCGTTAGCATTTAGAAAGGCATGTTTTCCCTCTCTCCTTTCCCGAATACTGATGAAGAGGGCCTTGGTAATTAGATAGATATTTAATTGCCTAAGGGTGTAGATTTTATCGCTGCTGATGACACTCAATTCTTCAAACCGCCGAGTTAACCAGCTTCGGGTTTAGGCCTACTGCATTATTGTGGCAGTATGTAAACAACACCATACAACGCAGCCTGTTTTGGTGTTGGCCTTTACGAGCTAAGAGCTCCTATTTAGAGGGAAGTCCCCCGTTGAGGCATAGGATTCCTCACGTCAAGAGAACTTCTAATTCCTCTCAGTGTTGCAGACGTAACTGGGCGCCAGGTACAAGCACGTACCCAGTTTTCTTCAATTACACTGATGTCTCGTGCCTCCTTCTCCTGGGAAGGCAAAGTCCGTGGTAGACTTAGGGTTATCTACAACCTCCTCGCCGTGAATCGCTGTAAAACAAAAATAACAACATCTATACAACAATTCAAAATTACCTAATACATAACACATTAACACCGAAAATTCATCTACACCCTGGTGTCCCCTAAATTAATAAATCTCCCCTACACACAAGCTACACACAAGAAATAAAACAGATATTTCTGCCCGAGGGTCAGACTAAATTACAGCTCCCTCCTATCTCTCTCCCGCACAAATTACTCGATGTCTGTTACGTTAAACCCAGACGCGGGCTGACCTAAATCTTTTGTGTGCGTGTCTCGCCGGTAGGCATCACAACATCGCTTCACTGAAGCTAATATCCCCATCTATGTTAATCTTTTACCCCCTTCACCCCTTGTTTTCTGACTACAATACCAAATAGCACAACTTATTAACATACAAACCACACCCGCGTATATTCACTACAAATTATCATAATCAAATGCGGTTACACGGACCTCATTATTACACTACGCGGAGCTCCCGTCTAACTTAGCACCTAACCTCATACAGTTAATTATCTCAAAAACCGCTACACTAATCATAGATACTGCTAGCTTATACATAATATAATTATAGACACCTACACTACACTGGCTCTAGTTTTGTATAAGTCAGCAATTGATGGCAACTCCTGACTAATACAAATTAAATTTAATCCCAGCGTTCTGTAACGTGCTAAAATCCTGTAGAAAAAAATTCCTACACAACTATTAATTTATGAACATACCCAACTTTACAGAATTTCTCAGAACGGGGCAGACTTCAATGGTGCGCATTCACGGCACAAAATTCTTGGACTAGTGAGAGATAACTACTTTTTGCGCTCACTATAACTATATATATATATATATATATATATATATATATATATATATATATATATATATATATATATATATATATATATATATATATATATATATATATATATATTGTTAATAACCTGATGCAAGACAGACGCGGTGAGTCATCGCGTCTGGTATCATCTCACAGGAACCGCTTCTACCCAACCTTTAACCTACTATCATGCCTGCACATAAATTATATCTAAACCCCACCAATCGTATCATAAGCTAACCTCTGACTCATTGTTGACCGAGCAATCGCAAAATTATTCCTGCTCACTCGCCGAAATTATACGTAATATTATGTAACACCTCTGACCTCCTGTCTACCAGAATGACTCACTGATTCCGCGTTACCACCTGGGTCGGGGTTTTCTCCCATCCCCACAAATAAAAGGGTTGGTGAAGGTTGTCTGAGTAATCCAACCGCCATAAAAATAACCCAGAATTAATTAATAACGAACTCGACCGACTAAGAATAATTAAAGAACCAAATAATATAAAATGGAAAAAAAAGAACGGGGCGAGTTGAAAATAAAAATAACAGTAACTCATCACAGTGTGGTACAATGAGGTAATAAAATGGTGTGATACAATGAGGTAATAAACTGGAGTATTCACTGAGTTTGTCTGTAGTTTCCACGTATCTCTAAAAACCACAAAAATAAATAAATAAAGAATCTGTCTTCATGCAGAAAGGCGTCAATAAAGTTGTACTTGTATTCTTATTGTGGTGGTTTCTGAAACTATTTGTTTTACAGTAAAAGGTTGCTAGCCTTCGCGCACAACCTCATCTTAGTCTCTCTTAAAATATGCTTGATGGAGCAGAGATTCTATTCTTTCTTTGCCTCATCAGAGACACCTCCGCACCCCAAGAAACATTAAACATATTCATTCACCGTGAAGGGAGCCGCGCTGGTGTAATGGCTTCGGCGTTGTACTGGCGACCAGGTGTTCATGGTTCAAACCCGGGCGTCGGCGTTTGAAGAAATGTTTACGGCCGGAAATTTGACTGAATAGCCTGAACGGCTCCTGTGATAAACCCTCTGTGGATGGGAAGGAGCGAAGCTCCTGACCGGGTTGGAAGGAAAGTCCTCAGGTTCCCCAGCCTCGCAATGACATGTCATTGGGCCGAAGGGCTGAAAGCCCAAGTGCTGCTGGTTAAGGGAAAAAAAAAAAAAAAAAAAAAAAAAAAAAAAAAAAATTCATCGTGAAAGACAGCTATACATTTTGCTGCTCCAAATAATTATTCTGCCGTATCAGATAGTTAATATTCTTCCCTATCCGACAGTTAAAAATTATGTTAGCAGTAGTAATTCTGGAACTAACCACTCACTTAAAGCATACTCTATCAGTGCCACAGCCTTAACGTGATGGCAGAGCTTATGTGTCCCCGTGACACCGAGAGATACGCCGGTAACAGGATAGCTACTAGCAAGGTCTCCCAAGCCAAACACATCGATAGGTATGGACCAGACCAAGCGACACACAACATGCTGTCCTGCGAGTAGGGCTATAGTAGACAAAATTGAGGGAAACAAATGATTGTTGAAATCGGTGCGCTCGGCCACAGGCCTTATGAAATACGTAATGGATGAGAAGAAAATAGAATATTGCTCATCCCGTTGAGTCCCGTCAGGCGGTGAGAGAGTCAGGCTTCCTGCTTCGAATGGGTCCACCAAATGCAACTGGAGTTCATCGTCCCGTGTTCTGTGGAGTCAAGAAGCAGAGGGACAGCACAAGTGCTATATGAAGAAAAGATTGACAAATCGTGCACAAGGAGGCACATCTTAACAACATTCACAAATTCGCAGTAAGAGATAACGATACCTTCTGCCTTGCTGGAGAAGGTCACACTGTACTGATACTTACACACAACTCATTTCAAGGGAGTGAAGATCAGTATGCTTTGTCCATCAGGCAAAAACAAGAGAAATTGGCATAACAATTTAACAGATAAGCATTCGTACGCGTATGTTCAGCCTATATGGCTCTTCAAACAAAAACCTATCCCCCACTAGTATAAAATATTGTGTTCTTAATGCATTTGTCACCGTAGGGTTTGCCCAAGCATTGTTTATGCTTCTGGCAAGGTTATATGAACGCTTAAAGTATGTCACCGTAGGGTTTGCTCAGGCATTATAAATACATTGCCAAGGTTGGGTGAACGTTTAAAACAGTTCACGAGGAAGAAAATAGAGGGAGGATTAAAAATAACAGACAACGGTTCACTAACTTCGCTTGCGTTAGTAAAACGTGAGTATTTTTCTGGTGAGTAGTAAATAAAGCTCGACCAATAGTTTGAGCTGGAAAACAGATTAGGGAACGAATCAGAGGTAGCGAGAGAAACGCACCACGTAACAATGACTAGAGGTCAGAAAGGTGTGCGGGTTTCTGAAGGGCAGTCGGGTTTCAGAAGTTGAAGAAGCAAGAAGTGCTTTTGGCGGTTGCCACCACTTTTAACAGATTCTGTGGTTATACAGATAAGTTCAGAAGTTATACAGAAAATGCATAAGCTGTAGAGATAACTCAGAAAATTAAAGGATTCTGTGGTTAGACAGAAATAGCATAAGTTTTAGAAGGTTCAGAGGATGTGATAGCTCTCGTCAGTAATTATACAAGATAACTAAGAAGTTTCGTATAGACAGAGTAGAAGATGATTTAGAAAGTTCTTATAGTCACAGTAGAGAGTGTATTTCGGGAGAGATTCCGGGAATTGCCTGTACGTATGGTTTTGAACTTATTCATATTGATGAAAAATTGCAGGAGAAGTAAATCAGAAATCCCAAGTCGACATGTCAAATAAATGTTGAGAACATTGTTGACTAAGCAACCTAGAGAAGAGAAGTATTTGAATGATACATTGATGGTCAAGCTTGGTACTGTTATATACGAATAGATGGTAAGAATGAATCCCAAGAGGAAAACCATATTTTTATCAGAGTGAGTTCACAAAGAGTGAACCAATGAGTCGTCTACAGAAATAGTTACGACAAGTAAGCGACTGGGAGAGTCGACTTCTTTAAGAACTACCTGCATGCTCTCGCATGTAAGTATGGAGTATAGAAGACTTGTTACATGTATAAGAATTATAGTATGCTTTTCAGGACCGGAAATAGAGGCAGGTCTGACCAAGTTTGGTCAGGAGGAATAAAAGCACAAGACAATGAGTTGGAAGTGCTGATCAGGAGTATTGAGGCATATTAAGCAAACTGAGGTAGAGTTTGAAGAGGCTAAACAAGTAAATGGAGATTATAGAAGAACAAAGGGAGATTAAAAATATATATACAAGAGATAAAGAGTTTATGTATGAAGCA
The DNA here is from genome assembly GCA_024509875.1 of Oreohelix idahoensis. Taxonomy (NCBI): domain Eukaryota; kingdom Metazoa; phylum Mollusca; class Gastropoda; order Stylommatophora; family Oreohelicidae; genus Oreohelix; species Oreohelix idahoensis. Next base: position 28,621 of record JAMPIV010008809.1, on the reverse strand, counting down.
ACTATGATACAACTGTATGTGAGCTCTATGAAGAATTACCTGTGTTATTGAAGAATATTACATGTAAATAAATGTTTTTGCAAGAGAGAAAACATGTTTGAGTCTATCATTGAGGGTTGTTGTATGTAGGCCAGGTCAATAATCATTATAAAATCCACTATACGATCAGTCACTATAATAACAACGGAGAAGGAAGAGAACGAGTCGAGGGTTGAACAAAGGAGGAAAAAGTAGTTCATCCAGGAATCACCAACTCTGGCGGAGATGGCCAGTACTTATACACAATAGCATTAACATGGAAGATAAACAAAAGAGACTTGTGTGTGTAAAAACTTGAAATACTTCACTAGGCCTGCCATCTACCACCTAGTGAAAAAACACACCACGGTTACACACACTTTGAATTTGCTAACCAGTGAGTATACACACTGCTACATCAGGTGAATTGATGCCGTAATCACACCCCGGTTACACATTGTCAATCGTTACTTTAACAGATATTACGAAAGATTGAGAAATCCAGAAACAGATAACAAAGGAGATGAGGTGAAAGACAAGGAAATGCATAAAAATATCCCCCTGATCAACAGACCCGATAAAAACCCAGTTTCTACTAAAAAAGGTGACAGACCACCTGTGCTCCAGACGTAACCTTTTCTATTAGGGGAATCCTTCTTAAAATAGTCCGACGAGTGTTTGACCAACCAGAAGCACGTGATCAAGAAAATTGCGCGGCTCCAGACTAGTGTTAAATGACAATAATAATAATAATAATTACAATTTGAAGAATACAAGGCTACCAAGATATTACTTTTGAAAGGTCATCAACCGGACAAAGTAACAGTTCGCAATTGCTGCCAGCAGTAACAGGGAAGATTTGAAGAATACAAGGCTACCAAGATATTACTTTTGAAAGGTCATCAACCGGACAAAGTAACAGTTCGCAATTGCTGCCAGCAGTAACAGGGAAGATTTGAAGAATACAAGGCTACCAATATATTACTTTTGAAAGGTCATCAACCGGACAAAGTAACAGTTCGCAATTGCTGCCAGCAGTAACAGGGAAGATTTGAAGAATACAAGGCTACCAAGATATTACTTTTGAAAGGTCATCAACCGGACAAAGTAACAGTTCGCAATTGCTGCCAGCAGTAACAGGGAAGATTTGAAGAATACAAGGCTACCAAGATATTACTTTTGAAAGGCCATCAACCGGACAAAGTAACAATTCGCAATTGCTGCCAGCAGTAACAGGGAAAATTTGAAGAATACAAGGCTACCAAGATATTACTTTTGAAAGGCCATCAACCGGACAAAGTAACAGTTCGCAATTGCTGCCAGCAGTAACAGGGAAGATTTGAAGAACTTCAGAGCAGACGTAAACGCAATGAAAACTGCAGCAGACGTTCTAATGATAGAGGAAAGTACGGAGAGAAAAGTGTTTTTCACAGATGCACTCTCAGTAACAAAAGCATTCAGGGGTCAAAGAAACGAAGTGCCAGAATGTCCTAACAGTAACACGACAAATGTCATAAATTTGTAAAAAGTTGTAATTCTGTGGATACACTGCGAAATCTCTAGGAATGAAGACGTGGTAAAAAACTACACAAAATGTAACAAGCGAAACACACAACGAGACCACGAGATTCATCAGTAGATAGGGGCAAAGTCTTTTACAGACAGGGGGTATGATGTGTTGGTGTTGTGGGTAGTGGGTTTCCCCCCTTGCTTCACCCTAGGCCTAGTGAATTCTTGTTCATGAAAGGAGCGACCATTGCGGTATTAGTCTCTTGGCCTAGCAAAACCTCTCATACCCCAAGATCGTTGTGCGTGGTGAAGAGCCACACCCTCCTCGAGGTAGTCCTGGTAACTGAGGGTGCGAATCCTCAGGCTAAACACAACGGATCTAGAGGAGCAAACCTCGATAATAAAACCGGTGCACTACACCGTACACGCCCTCTGTGGGTGGGAAGGAGCCAGATGGATACTGAACAAGTCTTGGGAGTGGGAACGAGTGTGGACTGCTCCTTGAAGATCGGAACCCATCGTACAGGCACAGAGACTCAGGACGTGACGATCCTATTGTCTTCAACTCTTGGTCACATGCCTAGAGCCTCGGAGAACTCGGCGTAACCAGCAGGCAATTTGGTGGCGGGGAAAGAGCACTGTGAGCCCTACCTTGGCTACGTATCACAAGGAGATGCAGAAACACCCCCTTTATCTCCCCCCAGAGCTGGCACAGTACACTTCTGGCTCCTACCCGGGGCGGTAGGAAATCCACAGGCACCCCAGCATCACAATGCCATGAAGATGACAAAGTTGGAATTTACTAACTCAAACCTGACAGAGCAAGTCCTCCATCAGATGCGGCCGATGCTGGGCCCACTGGCGCGTGGACACGTCCCGATCCCCATCGAGACTTGCCCGGGAAGCCCACCCCGGCTCAAAAAAGCAGAGAAGGCCACTCTCCAAACCTCCGATGTCTTGCGGGCAGTGTTAGGATGTGCAAGAACGTGGACAGGAAGACTCCACAACTTCTCCACTGAAGACACGCCCTCGACGACCGTTGCCTCAATTGGCTGTGTGTGGTGTACCCGGAAACGGGGCCTCCCAGTACTGAGGCACAGTTAAGTCCCCGATGTCACTTATCGGTGCAGAGTTGAGAGAGATGGCTGAGCATCACAATCCCCCCTGTGTTGCAGCATGATGAGAACCCAGCATTGCACACTGAGCTTGGGGGGATCACTTGGGCACCAGACTTAATACTGGCTCTTGACTGGATGGCCGCATGCAGGAGATTTCTACAATGGAGAGATGGCAGGTGGTGGGTATCTGGAAGTGGCTCTGTGCAGGACGTGAGGATTCCTTGGGAGAGCCCAGAACCAGAGCACAGCATTGTGCAAGCTCTGCAAAATTGGAGAGCCCCCCTGGATGACGGGGAATGCACAGTGTGCCACCCCACCTATCCCCACCTGCTAACTTAGAACCAGAAGTGGGGTCCTCTGTATGCGTGCCAGGCCAGGATAAAATGCCTGGGAAAGAGACTGGAGCTCAGAACTCCCTAACTCAAAGTTGCAGGATGGCAGAAAAGCCACGGGAAAGACAGGTCTATTTTAAAGATAACGCAACCATATTTTCACCATACGAGCTCGGACGCCGCCTCGGTAAACAAGGTCCGCGCAGAGCAGTGACACCCCCAGGCTGCTTGCGAATAGTCTACTACTGGGAACATAAACAGATTAGGGATGAGCCCACTCTCCCGTTGATTTTTTTTTATGGATGAGTACACCGTCATCAGTAGATGAACTGGAACAAGTGGAATCCAGAGCACTCAAGCCTCACTTTAAAAATTGACAATCACTAGCTATAACAGAAGAGAAGAAGTCATAATCTTCAGACTCCGCACGAGCCACAAAGACTAAGATAATATCTGTTTAATAACCTAATGTAAAAAGGTCATGGTAGTCCGATAACAGAAACTGCCGTAAGGAAGTTAAGTGTTAGAGACTTCACCGTACTAGGTTCTGCATGTTTACGAGGTGGGGGTCACTAGTTCCCTTCGTCGCTGCCTTTGCTGTCCTTAACTCAAGAGGAGAGTCAAATCACATGTACAGCTCGGTATACTGGAGTGTGACGATACCAGGTTTCCATCCCGGAAGCCTGTGACTGTGCGTGAAAGGAAAGTGCTCTAACCGCTTAGCCAATCGTAAGCTCAAGCTAAAGGTTTGAGGTAGTCCCATAGCAGGTACTGCTGTAGGGAGAGAAGTGTTAGAGACTTCATATACTAGGTAAAGCGTCGAGAGGTGAGGTGCCCAATTCCCTTTCTTGTTGCCTTTTCTTTCACTAACTCAGGAGCACATTCCGGTACTCATTTACAGCTAGATAGATTGGAGTGTGATGATACTGTGAATCAAACCCAGCACCTTTGCCGCGAGAAACCAACGCTCTAACCACTAAGCGAAAACAAAATGCCGTATCGTACACCCAAACTTTATAAAATTTGTAGAAAGTCAAATCGGTTATAGATTGAAGCTATTGTTTTGCACCAGAGAAAACCACTGTTAAGTCAATATCTGGGAAAACCAGGGCCCGTCACATATTGTGCCCATATTCTCATGCAGACACAATAAATTATACTGTAATGTGCGAGTTTCGACGTCAACAAATATGATCGTAAACAAGGTCGGATAAAACGGACACATGCCAATGAGTCATGCGAAGTTAAACGTGACAATGTTATTTCTGTTTACATGTACACGTGTGTGTGTGTGTGTGTGTGTGTGTGTGTGTATATATATATATATATATATATATATGCGTGTATGTATGTATTTATTTATTTATGTATGTATGTGTGCATGTATACATGTAAAATAATAAATAAAACAAAACAAAACAAACAAACACACACGCACACAAGACAAATAGTGAACTACATAAGACGCATTCCACATTGTTGTGAATTCTAATGATTCTTCTATTTGGTATGTTGTATTTATTATATCACTAGCAATAACCCGTCACTAATGACGGAAGTAAATAAAAAACTGTAATATATTTTAAAAATATTTTTTAATTCAATATAAAAGTTCTTTGATGACAACATTTTTTGTGAAAGTGCGTGGATTTGTTTCAAAGAATGTTCCCTGATAAAAAGTGTTTTTAACAAAAACTTTCAAGTTTTCATGATTTGTTCCTCGGGTGAGGGCGACATAGAGCTGGCCGTGTCTGAAAACAGGGTTAGGAAGGAAAACTCCTACGTGATCAAAAGATTGTCCTTGCACCTTATTGATCATTGCAAATGCTAAAATCACTGGGAATTGACGACGTCGCAACCTAAATGGCAAACTGCGATTTTAGGCCTTGACGTATCGTCTGGTTGCGGACCATGTCTCTTCTTGTTACTTCAACCACCTTCCTCAGATACCTCATTTCTGAGGTTTGGATCTGGCTTTTATGGGTTGTAGTCATTGCCCATGACTCGCATCCATATGTCAAGACTGGGACATAGGTGGAGCGGTATACAGCATCTTCGTTTTCTTACCAACCTCTCTCTTGCTGAGGAATCCTCGATTTATGGCCTGAAAAAGTCTCCCAGCTGCTGCTTTTCGAGTGGCCAACTCTTTTTTGATGCCTCCCTTTCGGTCTATAATAGCTCCGAGATATTTAAAGTGGTCGACCTGCTCCAGGACCTGTTCTCCCAGCTTAATCTGATGTCTTCTTTCTTCTCGTGATATCACCATGGATTTTGTTTTAGAGCTGCTTATGACCATCCCTCTCTTCTCCAGCTCTTCCTTCCAGACTTGCAGGTTGGATTGGAGATGTGCCTCTGATTTAGCAATCAGGGCAACATCATCAGTAAATGCCAGCTCTGAAATACATACCTGTCTCAGCTTCCAGTACCCCACTGAATACTTTCTTGTTCTCTCCTTACATGCCTTGATAATATCGTCCATGAGGAGTGTGAAAAGATAAGGTGACATTGTCTTGAAGAAACAATCAAAAACTTAAATTTTAAGGTTATTTTTTAACAAACTGATGAGTTAAATCCGTTTCCGGATGTCGTGAATTATTCTAATCCCCATATATAAATTAAAACGTAAATGCAAAGCCTAACAAATAAATTTAATAAAAGGAAAGAAGAATGGTAAAGAACAGTGCTGTCACAATGACTGTACTCGAAATCCCCCTTGTTTTCTACTTCGTCTGAAAATTGTAACGCTTTCACGTTGATAGTAAAAGCCTACTGTATTATTACCCGCTTTCTTCAATGAAACGTGTACTGTATTTCTTGGAAAAACCTTGAGATACGCAAGCTGATCAATGACCTAAATTTAATATTTCATTCATTCCATTTTATACACGGCGTAACTAAAAGACAGATGGACTAAAGGATAGAGAGAAGGGAGAGGCAGAAAGCAGGGACACCTGCAACACTAAACACGCGTCGCGCGATACACAATTGCTGCCATCACGCGTGTAAGGCCACATGCACTAACTTTATTTCAAATCGACAGTGATAAAATTCACTACCCATACCAGAGTTAGGTTTTAAAATCCTGAAAAACGCTTATTGGGAATTATGACATTATACCGGTTTACGTTTGAAAACATGACAGTACCCAGACACCCTCAAGTTTGGAAGTGAGAAGGTAGTAACAGCACGACTATCCTAGAAGAAAATGCATATTGGCTCCATTAAATTCGTATATTTGGGTTCCTTAGGGTTTGCTGACAAAGAATATGTAAAACGTTACGCAAATAGTCTAGGAATTACCAAGTTATGGCCAAAATAAAATAGTGGGGGTGCCTGACAGCATGAAATCATTTCTGCTCATAAAATTTTTTTTTAAACGTGTTTGAAAAAACATTACGTTACGGAAATAGCCTACCATGTTAACTCCTATTTGATTGGAGCGCAACAAATGAAAGACTAAACACGATTGGTCGGACTATAAATACTATCCTGTGTTGTCAGGGGAAACGTGAGAAAGGGGTACTTTTTTGAAAAGATGTGTAGACATGGTTTGATTGGGTAGAGCTACGAATATACTCAATTCAGAGCGTCTGTTCCTTGCCACATCTTGTAATAAACCTACTAAGAAACAGTACGTTGAGCACCAGTGTATATTTTTTATAAAATAAAGCCTGGGACATCGGCAGATCGGAGTTGTGCTATATTCATTGCCAGTCAACGAAACTGTTTATTTTTCCATGAATTGTGGTAAGCTTGAAATATTCAATATCTTTTAATGAAAATTGAATGTAAATTGATAATTTATGTCTGTATATATGTGTGGTTCAGTAGCGAACATGATGTAAAGCCTATAGTGCTCCAGCCTGAACAGAAGGTGTCGGAGGAAAGTAAAACTGCATGGAATGGCCAAACAGTACACTGACACCTAGATTATTAACTAGAAAGAAATAATGCTGGAATTGCAGAGGCGTAGTAACCATTAGGGAGGGAAATACTGGTATAAAGTATTTCAGATGAAGCTGACAGTTGGCCTAACGCTCTGAACTCAATGTTTGTGATGTATTGTGCTCAGTGTAGAAATGGAGTATAAATTAGTTCTGACGTAGAAGGTACAACCTTCTTGTTTCAGGGACCGTGGTCTTAAAGTTATTGAGCAGCACCTGGTCAGAGCTTTGCTGAAGCCAGAGGTGGACAGCATACTCCTTGGTCCATATAGCAACCAGTGGGGTGGCTCCAGAACTCATTAAAGTAATCGAGCAGAGGAGTCTTTTTACTGCAGTCATCACGCAAGATAAGAGAGTGTGGCCATGGAGCTCAACATTATGTACCCCCATCTTAAAATGACATTGTAAACTAAAATTAAGAGGGGAATTTAATTGTTTTAATACCAGGAACTGAGAACATCTCCAATACTAGTTCCAATAGAAACAAACTATTGAAGTCATGATGACAAATACCAACAGAGCTTGAACAAAACAAAACCAGTATTACCTCATATTACCACTACACAACTGACACACATAGGATACCATTAATAATATATGTCACTACAAGAATCATATTAATAAATTCTGTACATATAACTTGTAATTAAAATTGATTGTGATTCCTGGTTCCCTTTGTATTTGAATCAGGACACATATACATTCATGACAGCACTGAATACATATTGTTATTTGAAAAAGTTATCAGTGACTCCTTTAAGATATCCTCTTAGAGTGTTTTATGTATGTGAGTGTCACAGTGTTGTCAAGTGTGGTGGAATAAATTAAATTGTTTATCTGTCTGTTGTTATTATGACTTACACTTCATCATACACATACCCTAGACATATAACGTAGTCATCACACTATTCCAGAATAATTCTGACTGAGGTATACATATGTGGCAGCAAGTAAGGTTATCTATAATACACTACTCTTATTAGATATAGATACCTTCACAGCTGATCTCAGTCAGTACACTAAGTCCCCTATAAATATTTATAACATCCCACTTTGCCACATATATTGGGGTCTCGCCCTCGGGATTTTGAATCTTTCCCTATTACAAATATTGGGGGTAACTCACTTCAGGGAATAATAAGAATTAAAAGGTATCCTTGGGTGAAAATAAATAAGGTTGAGCTCACAGTGCCTGTGTTGTCTTGAGTTAATTAGTCATAGATAAAATTGTTTAGACATTTATCTGTTAGACAATGGCCGACCTGGCAAAATTTCGATCTGCTGCTGTACAGACTGCGAAAGAGTTAGGAATGGACGGGCAAATTATGATTTCTTATGTCACTGCTGAATGTGACAAATATATTGAACGGGAAGAAAGAAGATTAGAAAAAGAGGCCGAAAGAAAATTAGAGGCTGAGACTAAGAGGTTGCAGATTGAGGCTGAGGCTAAGAGGTTGCAGATTGAGGCTGAGGCTAAGAAATTGGAAGCAGAAGAAAGAAGATTGACTGCAGAAAGCGAAGACAAGAGATTAGCTGCAGAGAGGGAAGCAGAAAAGGAGGAGAAGAGATTACAAAGGGAACATGAGTTACGACTAAGGGAGTTTGAGTTTCAAGGCCATGCTCCTGAAAATGGTGCCAGTCCCTTTGCCTCTGATGCTACTGCTAGCCAGGGAGCCTCAACCTCAGCTATGAATTTTCATTTAGATCATTTTGTTGAGAAAGACGATGATATAGAGAGCTATCTAAATAGGTATGAACTATTAGCTACCACATATGGGTTAGAGAGAGAAAGGTGGAGCTTAAAGTTATCTCAAGGACTTCGTGGGGCAGCTTATGAAGTTTTTGCAAAAATGAGCAGAAGTGATCAGGAAAATTATGACATGCTAAAGCAGGCTCTTTTGTTAAGATATGAAAAGAATGCAGAATTTTATAGGAAAAAATTTAGGAATGCTAAACTACTGTCAGGTGAAACCTATCACCAGTTCTCTGCACGAATAGAGACATACTTGGAGAAATGGACTTCTCTGGGGAAAACCCAAGATCTTAAGGAAATGGTCCTTATAGAGCAATTAAGAGAGTCCATGGCTCCAGACCTGAGAAAGTTTCTCATGGAACAAGGTGCAGAGAGGCTGGGTGAGTTGCTAAATGTTGCTGAAAGGTATCAAGCAGCTCAAGCAGAGGTAACAGGTAATAAAAAGAAACAAGTGGATAACATTAGGGCACCACAGAACTTTAATAAATTTGATCCTAGGGATCAAAACAAAGGTAAGCACCAGTTTGATAGGCCACGGTATGAAAATAAAAATAAAACCCCACAATTCGATGAAAGGAAATATGATGAAAGAAAATCTTTCAACCAAGGAAAAAGGTGGTGTAAAAATTGTAAGATGAACAATCATGACACTGACCATTGTAGAAGGAAACCTCCTCATTGTGCTGCTATGACATCGGGGAAAAAAGGAAAAGAAGGTCAAACCTGAAGAACTACAGGAACCATACCACCCCCCCAGTGTGTGAAGATGTCATCTGTAATGGTGTCACTATAAGGTGTTTATATGATACCGGTTTAGATTACGATTCCGTTGTGAGTTCTCACCTGGTGCAGGCCGATCAATACACCACAGAAACAGTGGAGATTCAAACTGCAACCAAGGATGTAGCTACCATGACACTTCCCGTCGCCCGAATAAAAGTGAAAACGCGATATGTGGAAGGAATCATAAAAGCAGCAGTGATAAATGAGCCAATCTACCCTCTGATATTGGGGTGTAGATATGTCTTCTTGGGGAATCCCAAGAGACCTGTGATATTGGCAACAGTGCAGACCAGATCACAGTCTAAAAAAGGAGGAGGATAATCCAATAAATACTCACCCAGATGAGATGAGGAAGGCACAGGCTGAGGACAAAACACTCAAGCATGTTTCAAGAAGTTGCCCAAATCTCATACACCTCCAGGCAAGGGAGAGTTTTATATGAAGAACAAACTGATATATAGGAAGGCTGGATCTGAATCCAATGGTCACGGACAGCTGGTCCTTCCCACTTCATATAGGACTAAAGTGTTGGAACTAGGGCATGCGATTCCCTTCAGTGGTCATATGGGAATCAGCGCAACAGGCCAGCGAATAGCTTGTCATTATTTCTGGCCAGGAATAACTGAAGATATCAAACGATATGTAAAATCCTGTCCAGAGTGCCAACGAGTAGCACCTAAACATTGGACTGCACCAGCAACTCTGGGGGAAATGCCCATAGTGGGAACACCCTTTGAGAGAGTTGCCGTGGATCTTGTGGGACCTCTCACCCGAACCAAGAGAAGGAACAGCTACATTCTGACTCTGGTGGACACTTGTTCTATGTGGGGAGAGGCAGTAGCCCTGTCATCGATTGATTCTAAACATGTGGCAGAGGCATTGCTCACAATTTTCACAAGGTTAGGCTTTCCCAATCAAATCTTGACTGATAATGGCTCTCAGTTCAAGGGGAAACTAACTGAAGAAGTTTTCAGGATCTTCCAGGCCAAACACTTCCATTGTAGTGTGTAGCATCCCCAAGGGAACGGCCAAGTGGAAAGATTTAACGGCACGTTGATGTCGATCCTGAGAAAGTTGGCACACGAAAAACCAGATACATGGGACCAGTACCTGCACGCCGCCCTCTTTGCTTATCGGGAGGTACCCCATAGTTCAACCGGTATGGCCCCGGCAACATTATTGTTTGGAAGGCCAATAAAAGGTCCACTCGAAGCTTTGTTAAGAACATGGACTGATGAAAAGGCAGAGGAAAACATTACATCTTCATACCAATATGTGAATGAGCTGACCACTCGTTTAAAAACTGGCTGGAAACTTGCCAATGAAAATTTGAAACAAGCCAGGAAGAACCATGCTGCCTATTATAACAGGAAGGCGAAAGACAGAGATTTGGCTGTGGGAGAGAAGGTACTGCTTCTTCTCCCCGGGAGTCAGAATAAGTTACAGATTGGATGGCAAGGTCCATATACAGTTTTAGAGAAGGTGTCTAGAACAAATTATAAGATAGATAAGAAGGGGAAAGAAAAAATCTATCATGTGAATCTCCTGAAGAAATATTTGGAAAGAGAACATCAGGAAGGGACACACTTGTTGACCTTGTCCATCGCCATGGAGATGAAAAAGGAACCACTTTCATCATTTGAATATCCATTACACCCCTGTGAGACAGCAGCACAGGTGAAAATCAGTACACATTTAACGAAAACTCAGAAAGAGAGAGTGCAACAGGTTCTAAATAATCATGCAGAGGTGTTAACAGACTTACCAGGGCATACAAACCTATTGGAATATGATATGAAACTGATAGACCCCACACCTGTCTGTATGAAACCATATTCGATTCCGTTTGCTAAGGAGAAAGCTTTGAAGGAAGAGATAGACTATCTGTTGAAGGAAGGAATTATTTCACACAGTGAATCCTCATATAGTTCCGGTGTTGTACTCTTAAGGAAGCCCTCTGGAGAACATAGACTCTGTATAGATTACAGGAGACTGAATGCTATTACAGAAGGACAGGTGGATCCATTGCCGGATACAAATCAGCTGTTTGCCAGACTAAATAAAGCTAAATATTTCTCAAAAGTGGATCTGAGTAAAGGTTACTATCAGATTCCAGTAAAGCCTGAGGTTAGACCATACCTAGCTTTTAGTACCTCAGAAGGACACTATGAGTTTAATAGATTGCCATTTGGATTGAAGAATGCGCCTAGTGTCTTCTCTAGAATGATGAGAAAATTATTGGACCCTCTGAATAATCCATGTATAACAAATTTCATGGATGATATCCTTATAGCAACAGAAACATTTGAGGAACACATTGACTCTCTGAAGATGCTGTTTGATCGACTTAGGGAAGCAAATTTAACAGCCCGACCAACCAAATGTTGCGTTGGATGTAAAGAATTGGAATTTTTGGGACACACAGTTTATCAGGGAAACATGACCCCTGACCCAAAGAATTTAGAGAAACTAAAGAAAAGCCCCGAGACCACAAACCAAACAGGACGTGCTATTCTTTGTCTCATTATTTGGTTTCTACCAGAAGTATATCAAAAACTTTAATTCCATATGTGCACCGTTAACTGATTTGACACGTAAAGGACATCCAGATCGCATTACATGGACACCACAATGTGAAATGGCTTACCAAGAATTGAAGGAAAAGCTCACAAGTAAACCTATTTTGAAATTACCTGACTTAAGTCAAGAATTCATAGTAAGGACGGATGCCAGTAATATTGGGTTGGTGCAACTCTACTACAGAAATCAGATGCATTGGATGGGGAATTAAGCCCAGTGGCATATGCTAGCAGAAAATTGAATAAAGCTGAAATAAACTACTCAACTAGCGAAAAAGAATGTCTTGCAGTAATATGGGCAATAAAGAAATTCAATATTTATCTGTATGGGAAGGCATTTAAGTTGCAAACGGATCACAAACCTTTATCGTTTCTAGCCCTGGCTAGGCATGAGAACTCTAGGTTACTCCGATGGTCCTTACTTTTGGCTCCCTATAATTTTAGCATTGAGTATATATCTGGAAAAACAAATTTGGGAGCGGATTTTTTAAGCCGCCATCCGTGTGATGAGAATCACCGTAAACCCCAGAAATAATAATAAATTTCTCTATGTGTATATAGAATAAAGGACTGACATATAATGTCTGTTTTAAGAGGGGAGATGTCGTGAATTATTCTAATCCCCATATTTAAATTAAAACGTAAATGCAAAGCCTAACAAATAAATTTAATAAAAGGAAAGAAGAATGGTAAAGAACAGTGCTGTCACAATGACTGTACTCGAAATCCCCCTTGTTTTTCTACTTCGTCTGCAAATTGTAACGCTTTCACGTTGATAGTAAAAGCCTACTGTATTATTACCCGCTTTCTTCAATGAAACGTTGTTACTGTATTTCTTGGAAAAACCTTGAGATACGCAAGCTGATCAATGACCTAGATTTTATATTTCATTCATTACCAACAATACATAACCTACACCCCACAATTATTTTACTTTATAATTTTATTAAACATCATCTATCCAATAATCAACATATCAATTCACCATAAAATCTTATAATTTTTTAACTTTAATCATCCCCCCATCAAAATTAACCCCTAACTCAAAAATTCTATTACATAACAATTTATTTCCAAAAATACAATAATTTTTTTTGCTTACATCAATAACACAAATATTAAAAAAATATAAATAATAACTTAAATTCACAAACCTACCTAATACCGTTCATCTCCAACAATAAAACTCCTAAATTACAATATCTCCACAAAATAACCATACAAAACCACTCAACACCCTTCAACAACTAAAACCAAATACAAAATACACACCCTATATACCCCATACCAACCATTTATGTGCAACATACACCATTAATACCATTAAGTAGATATATAGTCAAGTTGACTCTCAAAACACGTCGCTCTTACGCTTAACATAATTCACCCCACCTTAGTCTCCAAAAACAGATACCCCGACAAAAAGGACAAAGCACGTCGCCACCTGTCACCATGATGTTACAAAAAATCTCCTTTCAAGTGGAGTTATGAAGAGCTATCCAAAGAGACCTATCATCTGCCACCATTCATCCACCGCCATACTCACTAACCAACTAATACACTGTATCCGCTCTATCCACCAAAGTCCTCCTCTTGAGATAGAACCAAGTCGCCTCCCTCAGTTCTGCAGTCATTTCACAAATTTCCATCAAGAATAGACTCTCGCGTTTCATACCATTTCATTCTTCATTCCCCAATCATAATCCCAGACTCCTTTCTGTTCCGCCTGATAGCAGAGCCAATATACACTCCATCAACTGTGTGTCGACCTCCTAACCATAAAAACTCTAACTAAATTAACAGCACACCAACAACTGCCCCCTCCTCCACTCTACTCACTCACACACCCCCCATACACACATACATTTTAGACACCCCCTTCTAACCCCAACCACTGATCACCTCATGATCTTCTATATAGTATACCGCACCCACCACACGACATGTCACCCCCTGTCCCTCCTCTCCAACTGCCTTCATGACTTCTACCATGTTGAACTACACCACCATTACAACCATCGCCCAGTTCCCCCACAATGCTCCCACTCTTCATCACCGTAGTCTCAGACCACATACACCCCTACGCACCATACCTCACAATCACCGATGTGTCACCACATCCTACATGCATTGTCCCCCTATACTATCTCCACCCCAATCTCTAGTCGCTTTATCATAAGTCCATTTCCCCCTCCCACCCCCTCACTCTAATCGTTACACGTCTGTCACAGACACTGCACCTAGAGAGACCCACTCACACAGTCACCATCTATAAGATCACCACCCCCCCCACCCCTCCTCTCCCCCCCCCCCGCCGCCCACCAACACCTCAGCTACACATCATACCTATCCACTATACTCCCATTTCTAACACCCCCCCCCCTAACGCCCCAGCCCTCCAACCGCTCGAACCCCAGCCTAGCTATCAATCGCCTCACTTACCCCCCCCCAAGATGCCTCTCCTCCCACGTTGTCAAATAGAATAACAGTAGGTCCTTGATCATCGCTCATCCATGCGCACTACGCAAGCTTTACGCCCTCCCCTTGCGCTCATTCGCTCTTTTACGACCCCCCAAGGGGAAGCAATTTGACTTGCTAGCGACCTCGTAAGAGCGCGGTGAATTGTTTATCTGGTGTGCAAGCAAGCTTAACCATAACCCCCGGACAGATTCCAAGATAAATGAGTAACCGACTCACGACAGTGCGTACGGGCAACGCGACCACCATCCGTGTGTTGTGTCCTGTCCATAAAGGGGGATCATGAGTGGGGGGGGAGAAGTGGGGGTGGGGAACTATCCATTCTTTGAACCATGAAACTAGAACAACTGGTTACATGGGACACATCGAAACAACGAGAAAAACCGATCAGATGCAAAACAACACTGTAGCTGAACCCGGTTCTAGACGTGTCAGATATGTGGATGTCGCCCAAATCACATAACTGCTAAAAATGCAGGACGTAGGGAATCAATCAAGCGCAGCGATTGACCTTGTAGGTGTCTGCAGAGTGATAGTATCTATTTGTAATCGCCTAGATCTAATTACCAGAGCTCTGAGTCACGTACCAACTAACGTCGCAAGTACAAATGTACTTAGATCGCTCTCAGACTCTAGATACCTGTCTCGGGCTAGTCACTATGTGGACGTTCTCAGTCAGAAATGAGGTCCAGTCCCTGTCTCGTCTTCTAGATGCTCTTACGTGATAATGCATAGAAAAGAACATAACCTCTTATCTATCTAAAGATCACAGCGTACTTACACTTCAGACTACTACATAACTTCGAATACTACACCCGCTTGCACAGTGCCTCACTTCAGTACACAAGAAACTATACTCACAAGGACACATATCCCCCCTCCCCCCCCCCCCCCCCCCCTCCCCACCCAAACTATCCAGCACGAGCCACTTTTTCATTTGAGCAGTAGGGAACAGTAATGCACCATGTGTACGTAATCCAGATACTAGATGATCTTTATGGGGGGGACATCTAATCTCCCAAGGGGAGTAATAAGGCTGCAGTGCTTAAGAATACAAGAAGCTCATGGGTACTATGTCTGTAACTTGTAATTCATCTAATTGAGTACGCCATATTGTGCAGAGTGCTCTACACCCCAACCGTTCGTATGCACGATACCCGTGCATCCAACTTAAATGATTATACACACAGTTTAGATCTGAGTATCGTACAGTACATTACCACATCAATAAATCCAGGAAAATAACTACTTTATCCAGATAGGACAGACATCCACGTGCATTTGACTATCTCCTTAACAACTTACTATCTCCCTCCTCCAAACTTTTCCCCCCCCCATATGCTCCCCAGACACTACGACAAGCTAACACAGCTTCAGACTGACTTAGCCACCTGCTGCCTACTGTTAATTAAGGCAGCACCTCACCCCCCCCCCCCCCCCCCTGCTCCCATCTTTGCCCACCCCAAAACGGCATCTTCACAATCTGCCTTGTTATTATGACTTACACTTCATCATACACATACCCTAGACATATAACGTAGTCATCACACTATTCCAGAATAATTCTGACTGAGGTATACATATGTGGCAGCAAGTAAGGTTATCTATAATACACTATTCTTATTAGATATAGATACCTTCACAGCTGATCTCAGTCAGTACACTAAGTCCCCTATAAATATTTATAACATCCCACTTTACCACACCGGAATGAAACTGGGTTCTACAATCAACAACTTACATTTTATTAATATATCACTGTCACTCACTTTGTGTTGCACAATTCACCGACTTTTCTTCGTTGAGTTTTACTATTTTCGGGAGAGTACATTTAAGGGAAACAATACAATTAATGTCTTACTTTCAACCACAGTTGCATCCCTTAGATGTGACCGACGTACAAACGGCGAGAATTATGGATTTTGATGACATCAGTACATTTCGATGTATTTAAAGGAGAATAAAGGTTCTGATATGTATGCATGCACATATGTATGTATGTATGTATGTATGTATGCATACGTGTGTGTATGTACGTACATACGTACATGTGTGTTTTTTGCATGTATGTCCGTGCGTGCGTGCATGTATGCATGAGTGTATTTATGTATGTACGTATGTATTTATTAAATTTCTTGCATGTTGTAATTATTGTATGTGTGACGTATGTAAAATACGACCGTATATTGTATCGTCTGTGTATGTATGTATGTATATATGTTTGTTTGTATGTTAGTATGTATGTGTCTAAGCAGGTTAATACATCATCTCCTTTTCTTCTCTTTATGGTATATGGGGGGGGGGCCAACTCTGCAGATGACCCTCTTTCAGGAAACCTGCGTCAAAGTGCAGGCTCCTGCAGCTGTAACCTCTGTTGCAATTTGGTTCTCATAATGAGGTCACCAGCCCCTGGCAGAACCTCATTTTAGTCGAGTTATACGACAGGAACCTGGTCGTTCTTTGTCTCATCGGACAGACCGCCCGGCCCCCCCCCGCCCCCCCCCCCCCCCCGCCCCCCGCCCCCCAACTACGCGCACACTTGCTACTACCTCTTTATATAAGGATGCGTTTTTTTAAATTCTGTTAATACTAAGCTTTAAAAAAAAACTCAAGCCACCATCACCCCTTTTTCACTTCTGCTTAATTAAACACTTTTACCACGCTGGCAACAGCATACATTAATCTTCAAAGACCTTCCATAAATATCGTCTTATATCTAACTTTTCTTTAATGTTCTTAATTTCGATCCAAACTCTCATTTCAACTTTTTTTGCCTCCCATTTTTACGTCCCATGCCCTTCTCAATCCGCAGGCCTAATGTTCCCACACAATCATTTTTTAATGCTTCATTCACCCCCCCCCCCCCCCCCCCCTCCCTCCCTCCCCCCGGGTTCTCCACATATTCTTCCCCTTTTTAAAGTTTGAACTGTTTGAACTTATCTCTGACCTGGCCTAACCTTATTGGTCGTAATAATACTTGTGAACGGAGCTGATCTATAGTATTTACATGTTCAACCACAGAAGGTTGAGTTTAACTCCCAGCAGCCTCCAACATATCCGGACAGTGTTGACGTCATACACGGATGATAATCTGTTTGCCTTGTCCGACCGTGAACAATGAAATATTTATGGCGTACTGTATCACATGTTTGGATTACTCAGCTGGTTTCTAGTGGCGTGAGTAAGTGTGGAAACCGTTCAACGCTCTTCAAACATTTGGTTTCAACAGCACCACCAACATTATCTTCAACTTCAGCAACATTGCTATGTTTACTACAACAACTATCACTAGCATCATCAATACCTTTCAGATTTCCAAAGAGGATAGATCTTCAACAAATCCACGCCGACCTCTTGTCCTGTGCCATCCGTTCAAGGTCTTCCGTGTCTGCTTTATCCCTTTTATTCTGTTACTAGTTCTCTTCTCCGTGTGTGTTTCGGTCCCCCATTACCGGTACTTTTCCTGGAATTTAGAACAAGGAGTGCCTTGTAATGTTATTAATAGGTTTTCTCAATGTGTGTCCGATCCATCGCCAGCGTCTTCTTCTCATTTCTAGTTCCACTGGCACCTGGCTGGTTCTTGTCATCAGTTTTACATTGGTGAATCTGTCATACTATTTCAATCCACACAAAGATCCATTTATGACAGTGTCATTTCTTGGCTGTTATTTTTATTGTTCTCCATGTGTCAGAGCCATAACAGGAATGATTTTACATTTTAGTTAAAGATTCGGTTCCATCTATACTTCTGGACAAAAGTTAAGTGCCGCCATTCAGTTTAGACAAGGTTTATATAATTCTTCCTGAGCAGGGTCGATTTTCCAAATGTCCGGTAGCTTGAAATCTCTCAAGAAGTCTCTGAATGGTAGAGTGGGACACTGCTAAACGTCTTGCAACATGACGAACAGATTGACCATCCTGAATCCATGCCATGGCTCGACCACGGTCTACAGTGCTGAGACTTCTCCTTGGTGGCATGGCTAATGCAGTGATCATTTCGACCACTTGTCATACTGATTTATTGCATACCAACGGTGAACACTCTTTACCGATGATCATTTTCCACGTGCATTCAAATTCAACTCACTTTTTCACCTTTTGAACTAGTGGGGCGTGTTGCAAAAAACCATGAGTTTTTGCAGCAACAATGGCAATTTTCACGTGCGGGTTAAAGTGACCCAGTTTTTGGACATTTAAAAAAATTAACCTAATGCACACAGAAATGTATACACATTTCTCTGAGCTCAGTTTTAATGACATTTTCACTTGTCTTTACAGTTTGCCAATCAATTATATAAACCTTGTCTAAACTGAATGGCGACCCTTAACTTTTATCCAGTAGTATATTTTTCCGATCATCAACAGTAAACGAAACTATACAACTGTACTGAATTACTTATATGTCAACATCCAAAGTCATTCAGAAAGGTGGTAGCAATAATTTATTTCTATTTCCTACAGTCTTTGGAGCCTTGAATCTGGTCAGTGTTAGTCAGTTGATCCACACGGACAGGAAATCCATGTCTAGGTATTTATTATATAATTTTGAAACAACTTCGCAGCTGAGGCAGAAGAAGTAACGCAGCTGCTATAGCCATTATCGCAAACAGGGATCATGCTAAAGCCATATAGTCTTCCTTAAAGATTCTATATCAGTCATAACTGCCCTATAGAACCACAAAAACAATGAATTAGACAGAGTGTCCGAAGCACTAATGAAAACCAGCTATAAATTTATAGTGACTGTATAGTAGATTCATGAACACACGAAAGATATACGGAAATTAGAATGCACATAGACTTACCAATGTAGGAGGAAGCAAAATTCAAACTGAGGATAGCCATCGTCTGAAGAAATAAAACAATAAAAAATGGCATAGAAAGCACTCAGAGTCAGATATAACGCAAACATATAACTCTTTGCACTTGTGCATTCTCCCACACACTCCATTTCTTTGCAGCTTGATTTTCAATTCCTCTGTCCATACTTTATCAAATGCGTTCTCCAAATCAACCCAAACTATGACCTTATGCTTTTTCTCTTGGAATGCATCTTCAATTTTCTGTCTATATGAGATATTAAAGCCGTCAATTAATCATTCCACTATCACTAACACCGCCATCATTTATTAAGTATCATTCATTATAATGGCATGTCGACAGGCGTAGGCAATCATGCGGCGTCAAGAAAATCCAGAATGATTGCACCTTTACAGATAACGAGTGTAAAAGCCCGTCATATGACGGGAATTAAAGTCAAAAGCACCAATACTTCACGGTAATTTTACTTATTCAAATACTTGTGGAAAAATAAAGTTAGGTGTGAATATCCGATTGTCCATCAAAAGAGTACCTTGATTTTCTGTTATTTTAATTTCTACTTTTGCATTGTTGTGATTTCTTGATCGAGACAATGCGGCGTACAGCTGTCCGTGAGAGAAAACTGGCTCGATCAAGAAAATATTGTTAAACTCTAAGTGATTATTAAACCTGTTGATCTATAACTCTACGGCTATAGTTGGATTAATCACTTTTGAGTGAATTGTATGTCTGCACTCATTGTAAGTAACCCTGCACCCGTATGACTCGTATTGTGTAAAGTAACCCAAACATGTAGAATACGGCTGTTTGCCCGCTATTAAAAGTCGCAACGTTAGTTCTGGAGCGTCCGATTGACAGAGTGGTTAGAACGATCGTCTCTCGCGGCAAAGGTGCCAGGTTCGATTCCCCAGTATCACCACGCTCCAGTTTACCTAGCTGTAAATAGGTACACGACTTTGCTCTTGAGTTAGGGAAGGAAAAGGCAGTGAGGAATGGAACTGGTCACCCCCATTTCTCGATGCTGGACCTGGTATAGTGAAGTCTCTAACACGTCACTCCCCTACGGCAGTATCCTCTATGGGACGACCTTGACCTTTTTACGTTAGTTCTGAGCCTGAACGGTTGACCCAGTGTCTCGCCAGCGAGGTCACAGCTTTTTCTGCAGCGGGAAATACCTTATTCACTTACGTACTTAGTTGTTCCTCTTTTACCGTGAGGTGTAGAGGCTTAGAATAGAGAGCAATATACTGTCTTACCGGCTGTCTTCTTTCTGTCCTGTTTCAATTATAGTCCTCGGTCCTTCAGAGATTCTAATGTTGTCCTCCCAGCGTCCTGGAGGTCTGGATGCCGGGCTCTTAGTTTCCCATACTTGTCGTGGTAGCTGATCTTCGCCCATTAGGAAAATACCTGTTGATTTTATTCTAACAAAAGCGTGAATCTTAAATCATTGTACGGAGCCGCGCTGGTGTAATGGTTACCACACTGCGCTGGCGATCGGGTGATCCAGGTTCGAGCCCTGGCGAGGACATTTGAAGTTATTTCGTCGACCAGGGACTGGAATAACGTGAACGGCTCCTGAGCCGACCCAGCTCAACGAAATCGGCGAGTATCTGCCTGAATGGCGAGAGGAGACCTGTCATTGTACAGGGGAAAAAGGGATACTCAGGTTTTTTTTTAAAATAAAATTTTGCCTCGTTTTGGCGAGGCGCGTCCCGTTCAACCTAGCCGGTTATATTAGGGCGCATGTCCAAATATAAAAGACCTTTAGGTCTGGAGAATTGAGCAATAAGGGATACTCACGTCAAATCAGTCTGCTCACGTTAGAGACATGTTAACCAGAGATTTCGCCTCGAGTAATAGCGGGCGTAGGCCTACGTTAAAAAAAAAAAACTTAAATCATTAAATAGGCATTCCTGTTAATTATAGTACTAAAATAATTGTGTACAAAGTCTGAACATTGACGCCGTTCACATTGCGCATGCACACTAGCCTTTGCGCAATTTTCTACTGTATTTTCGGGAGCGTTACAGACGGAATGACAGAATGAGCTGAGATATTATGTATAGGACTAGCAATAATCAGTCAAACCTGTCGGGTTTTTAATTATTGTGTGCTGTTTCCGTTCCCGGATGAGCAGATAGAAGTGCATTCTTAGAGTGTTTTTGGTTTCTTTCCATCATACAGGTTATCAAACTGTTCATGAACACCGTCATTTGAACGTTTTTCTTTGTTGATTGTAACTATTTTCGGAAGAGTATATGTAATGGAAACAATACAATTTTTCAACACGGTTGCATTCCTCAGCTGTGACCAACGTACACGCGGAGAGAATTATGTTATTTTAGATTCAATTTAAAAGTTCTTTGATGACATCATTTCGTGTGAAAGTGCGTGGATTGTTTTCAAAGAGTGTTCCCTGATAATAAGTGGTTTTAACAAAAACTTTCAAGTTTTCATGATTTATACATCGGGTGAGGACTCATGCACACCGATTTTTACGCACTTTTTCTTTGTCGAGCGCTACTAATTTCGTGAAAGAATAAAAAAAAAAAACAAAAAAAAAAAAAAACAATTAAACCTAAGTATTTGTGTTATATAACATCCACGCCGCGCAAGTTGCACACTGTGCGTTGCGCACTTTTTTTTTCTGGGCGCGAGTTACTATTTTGAGTTAGACCGACCGACGTAACATACATCGGTAATTATGTTAGTTTGGATTGGATTCTTATTCACACACGCGCCCAAACACGACATACTGTATATATTTACCGACATCAGTGTAAGAAAGTGTAGCTTTGTTTTCAAACTAGAAGGTGGTGCGTAAGATTCTTTGGCAGGCCTTACCGCTTACGCTAGTCACCGAGTCGCTTGATGAAGATGATGATGATGATGAAAACATCTTTATTAAAAAAAAAACCACAACAACAAAAACAAAGAATGACAATAATAATAATGGCCGTGTAGTTCCCGGGGGCTGCCATCAATGGTACCTATACCTTGTAGCGGTATGGCAGCTTGTGTACCCTGACAATCCCCAGAGCTATGCCAGTGGGAGTTTTACTCCTGGTAGGTTCAACCATGCTGGACTGGTCTGCGTGGGTAGGGGTCAGACAAAAGCTGGTACCCTGGTCCTCCAGGTTAGGGGTTTTAGCACAGGGCCGACACCCCTGTCTGTGTAAAAAATCGCACACGTTACGGAAACAGCAATAAATGAAAATACTTTGATGCGGGACGGACATCCGGAGTCTCAGGCTCGTATGACTGACAGTGGTGAAAGCCGAAAGGAAGCCACTGGCATGAAAACGGATGCCCAGACCGCAAAACACGAAACCAGAATTGGTTTTTGGAATGTCAGAACTATGAATGAGGCAGGAAAGCTGAGACAGATCATAGCAGAGATGAGGAATTACAAACTACATATCCTGGGAATAAGCGAAAGCAGATGGACAGGGATGGGGAGAATAAAAACGGCTACAGGGGAAACAGTACTTTATTCTGGTAGAGAGGACGGTCGGCACAACGAAGGTGTAGCCATTATCCTTAAGAAAGGAATGGAAAGGTCTCTACTGGAATGGAAACCCATTAACAACAGACTAATAAGAGCAAGACTGAAAGGGAGATTCATCAACACCACAATCATACAATGCTATGCACCAACAAACGACAGCGATGAAGAGCTCAAGGATGAGTTCTATCAACAGGTACAAAAGGAAATGGAAACTGTACCCAGGTACGATCTTATTATAGTAATGGGAGACCTAAATGCGAAAGTTGGAACACATAATAATTATAACGAAAGAGTAATGGGGAAATGCGGCAGTGGAACAGTAAATGAGAATGGGGACAAATTAATAAGCTTCTGCAGTATTAACAACCTGGTCATTGGAGGAACACTTTTTCAACACAAAGAAGTGCACAAGTTAACATGGGAATCACCAAACGGACGAGACAAAAACCAGATAGATCACATAATGATCAATGGCAGATGGAGACATGCACTACAAGACGTGAAAGTAAGAAGAGGCGCAGATGTGGGAAGTGATCATCACCTAGTAGTAGCAAGACTGAAGGTGAAACTCAGAGCTGCTGGACCAGTTGCAGTCAAACAGAAAAGATATAACATCACGAAACTTAAGGACCCCCTCACCAGAAAAGCGTTCATGGTCGACGTAAAGAGACGATATCTGGTTACCAAAAGCCAGGAAAGAACAGAGACCGACGATGTGGACCAGAAATTCAACACCATCTCAACAATATACAAAGAAAGCAGCAAGTCATGCTTGGGATTCCAGGAAAGAAAGAGCCAAGACTGGATAACACCAGAAACGCTAAACACCATAGCGAAGAGAAAGGAAATGAAAAGGAAGAAAACAGAAGCTAAGTCTCCCAGGTTAAAGGCAATATATAGTGAACAGTACAGTCAGCTGGACAAGAAAGTAAAACGTCAAACCCGTGCTGACAAAAGGACATTTCTGGATGACCTTGCAAGACAGGCAGAAGAGGCAGCACTGAGAAATGAACAAAGCACAGTTTATAAAATAACTAAAGCTATCAGTGGAAAACGAGGTGCAAACAACATAACGTTAGTAAGAGACAAGCAAGGAAATCTCATCACCACAGCACAGGGGCAGGAAACAAGATGGGCAGAGCACTTCAGAGAAACACTGAATAAGGAACCACCAGAGACTCAGCTGAATGTTCCTGAGGCTGAAAGGGACTTAGACGTAAATACAGACATTCCACGAAAAGAAGAAATTATCACAGCTATCAAAGGGCTAAAAAATGGAAAAGCGCCTGGTCACGACAATCTGAATGCTGAGCTATTCAAGACAGACCCTGAACTAGCAGCAGAACTATTAGAACCACTATTTGCACAAGTCTGGGAAACTGAGACAACACCAACAGAGTGGAGTAAAGGAATAATTGTCAAATTGCCCAAGAAGGGCGACCTTGCAGACTGCAACAACTGGAGAGGAATTACCCTCCTCTCAGTTCCCAGCAAAATACTAGGCAGGATAATCATCCAGAGAATTTCAAAAGCAGTTGATCATAAAATGAGGAAAGAAAAGCGGGCTTCAGAAAGAACAGAAGATGTGCAGATCATATATTTACCCTCAGGAACATTATAGAGCAGTGCTCAGAATGGCAGAGACAGCTGTACATTAACTTTGTTGATTTTGAAAAGGCTTTCGACAGCATACACAGGGACAGCCTATGGAAAATTCTGAGGGCTTATGGAATTCCCAGCCGCATTGTTTCCATTATAAAAAGCCTCTATTCTAACTTTACGTGCAGTGTTGGATCGAGTAATGTAACTTTCGAAGTGAAAACAGGAGTACGACAGGGATGCCCCTTATCAACAACATTATTTTTGACAATCATTGATTGGGTGATGCGCCAGACAACAGAAGGCAGTCCAAGAGGAATTAGATGGACAACGTTTTCTACACTGGAAGATTTGGAATATGCAGATGACATTGCACTACTCGCGCATTCACACCAACACATTCAAGACAAAACCGATAGACTGAATAAGTATGGCCAGCAGGTTGGCCTGAACATCAATTTGAAGAAGACAGAGGTCATGACACTAAATGTGGGCAATCCTGAGCCAATAACAGTAAGGAACCAGAAGTTAGAACAGACAGACACATTTACTTACCTAGGAAGCATAGTAACACCTGACGGCGGAACAAGCAAGGACATTAACAACAGAATGAATAAAGCGAGAACAGCCTTTGCTGTTCTCAACAACATTTGGAAGTCTTCCCAGTACAGCACAAACACTAAATTAAGACTGTATGAGAGCTGTGTA
This sequence comes from Oreohelix idahoensis, assembly GCA_024509875.1. Classification (NCBI taxonomy): domain Eukaryota; kingdom Metazoa; phylum Mollusca; class Gastropoda; order Stylommatophora; family Oreohelicidae; genus Oreohelix; species Oreohelix idahoensis. The sequence continues at coordinate 3,471 of JAMPIV010008809.1, read as the reverse complement.
CTTTCTGTGCTTCTCTATGGTGCTGAATGTTGGAGAGTAACAGAGAAGGAAATGTCGAAACTGTCCTCCTTCCACACAATCTGCCTAAGGAAAATTCTCCGAATCTTTTGGCCAAACACCATTAGCAATCAAGAACTACTTATTCGGAGTAACCAGGAGGACATGCACACCATCATAGCTGGCAGACGCTGTAGTTGGGTTGGCCATGTCCTCAGAAGGGACCCTGATACCATCACAAGAACAGCTATGCTAAGGACCCCCGAGGGAAAGCGAAAGAGAGGCCGACCAAAAACAACTTGGCGGAGAACTGTGGAAGCTGAGATGCAAAGAATGAACCACAGTTGGGGCACTGTACGAAGGATGGCCGCCGACCGAGCAAAGTGGAATCAATTTGTTGCTGCCCTACAAGACGCCACCAGGCGTGATGGCCGCTGACTGCTTTGACGGTTGGCGGTTATGGATCAAAGAAGAAGAAGAAGAAGTTCCCGGGGGGGGGGGGGGGTAACGAAAGAATAGGTCTACGTTCTACTAGTGCATGTAGTCAGAGGCGATTAATTTAAGGTTGTGCTTAGGGCTGCCTAGCTCATCATGTAAAACAATTACAACAGAAACTGCCGCTGGAAAAGCACATGAGTGCTTTGGTGCAGGTTTACTGGAGACAGCCTCAGTGGTTGCTCTATGCTCTATATACCGGAACGAGGAATGAATAATCGTTATTATTATCATCATCAAATCTGGATCATGTCTACTTTTGCCAGGGAGATGACGTTATGTAAGAATGCCTCAGCCCACACATCTTTTCCCGTCTTTAAAAAAAAAAAGTGATCTGAATGGCAGGGTCGGTGTAGACGTTAGCGTCCGTGTGTAAATGTTTTCCAGTTTGTGTCCGTATGGATATGAGCCAGATGTGAATGACAGTTGGATTATGTTTTGTGATGAGAGACATGTAGAAAATTAGTTAGGACACGCGCGTTTACACTGGGAGATAAGCTCTTTCTAACGATCTGATTGCACAAGTTTCCGCAGGAGGTGTATGTATGTATGTATATATATATATATATATATATATATATATATATATATATATATATATATATATATATATATATATATATATATATATATATATATATATATATATATATATATATATATATATGCATATGTATGCATATGTATGTATGTATGAATGCATGTATGTGTGTATGTATGTATGTATGTATGCAGGCATGTATGTATGTATGTTTGCATGTACGTATGTGGTAACAGCCCTCATTAACGCTGTATGAGTTCGCAGTATGTTGGGCTCAAGTTCAGGATTATGTTGCTGAATATTTTAAAGGTGATAACATCCAGTTTGATTTTCATGTGAGTAATTCAACGGATTCTGAACGTTCGGCCATTGTTTCCTGGGCGGGGTTTAGCACACTTGCCGACTCTAAATGATTCTCCTATATGCCATGTTGTATTTTATTATATCATGTCAGTACATATTAATGTATTTTCTGGAGAATAAAGATTCTGATATGTATGTATGTATGTATGTATGTATGTATGTATGTATGTATGTATGTATGTATGTATGTATGTATGTATGTATGTATGTATGTATGTATGTATGTATGTATGTATGTATGTATGTATGTATGTATGTATGTATGTATGTATGTATGTATGTATGTATGTATGTATGTATGTATGTACGTATGTACGTACGTATGTACGTACGTACGTACGTACGTACGTACGTACGTACGTACGTACGTATGTATGTATGTATGTATGTATGTATGTATGTATGTATGTATGTATGTATGTATGTTTGTATTTATGTATGTATGTATGTATGTATGTATGTATGTGTCGTAAATTTATTTTGAGAGAAAAGAGTCGTAGAAATAGTGGTCCGGTTTAGAGTGGAAAATGATGATGGAAAGCTCAGTGATAGAAAATGTAGATATTAAATAGTTGCTTCACAGCGTGCTGGAGGAGAGTAAAGACAGACTTATTTACGACAAATCGCTTCTCTCAATCTTCTCTTCCGCTCTCCTGGTCAAACAATTATTTGCCAGTTTTCCAGACTCGCATCTGCGCGCCCACCGATTTGGTGTTTTTTCACACACACAGACGATGTAGATACAAACTATATTAAACGAATAGGGGAAATGTTGGGCTGTGGGTATGTCCAACACCGTACTAAATGAGTTTATGCGATTTTATTCACTTTAAACATCAATCACTAACAAATATCAGGTATTACATAAATTATTATAAGTACACAAATGCAAATAACAAATTTGGGAGGGGTGAAGAAGATTGGTATCGACTAAGCCCTTCCCGCTTATTAGACAAAGATAAACCCAGTCCAGAGATAGATAATATCAGGAAAATAGGTACGTTAACCTAACAGTGAAGTTAATTACTCTGAAAGAGGGGTTATAGGCAAGAAAGTATTAAACAAAAACATGTTTAACAAACACACAAACGATTAAAAATAACCTGACCATCACAACATACCACACGCGTAGAGGAACCCACAACCAAAAAAATACACAATATACTCACTCACAACCGAAACTTACCAGAATGCATAGGCCTCAGAACGATCCATAAAAAGTATATAAAAAACAGCCATGTAATACTTTCTGACATATGGAAAAGAAAAAAACCTGTTTTAAGGGAGACCTCTCTATTCGATGGTTCCCGCCGCCAGGAGATGTTTGCGATGGGTTTTGTTTTGGTAACAAATATTCTACTTATGCAAGACTTGAAAAGACTAAAGAGTTCTCGTGTTTTTATTATATATATAAAAGGAGTCTATGGGATGGCACTAACACAGTTCGGCACAGGGGTGAAAATGAATAAGTGGTCTCTTTTAATCCTCCGTATGGTAAAAATTCCTTCAAATGCGTGGATGGTGTTATATTAAATACAGTTGAGGAAAACTAGGCTCAGTCACAGTCAGGAAAATATATGTACTCTCACACAGTAAACAGTAAATATACTATTGCTACTGGCGATGATTACCCTCCCAGTTTATCTTACAGGTTTGTAAGGGTAATGTGATGATTATTCTTTAAAATGTTCTTGGGTGGGCTTTATTTCATTTAATTCTGACAGCTAGGTCGCAAAAAGACCGCCACAGATTATATTTAAAAGAAATGTTTTCTTCAATATGGATGGAAGTTTATAGGATGATTACTTTATTTCTTTCTTTATTAGTGGACCGCGGTTCGAACACTCTGTGTGAAAGAAAAAAAGACATGTAAATTCCGAAAAATCAGCGCGATAAATTTCCCGTTAAGCTATAATACATCGAGTAATTTATTTAATTATGATTTAATAAACACTGCGCGATATTCTAGTGGTAATAACACAATCTATAAAACTAGGATCTTACTGAATTTATTAATTATAAATTCCTTCGCGACTTTAAAAGTTAATTTAAGCATCTATTATCTTTTGAAATTT
>JAMPIV010008808.1:0-96731 GCA_024509875.1 Oreohelix idahoensis | reverse complement strand
CCGGCCCAAAGAAATACGGCTGCCCTAAATCGTTGAAATGGAGCGTGTTAGCAACTTGCGTTATAAACAGCGAATTGTGATAGAATTTCTCGTTGCAGAGAAGGAAACTTGTCACCGTGGTGGTGAACTGCTAGGGCTGGTCACGATGCCAATTAGAGATATGTTACAGTGCCAATCTGCTAACTGTTGTTACTTAACTAGGTGACTGTTGGCAGGCCTAGTTATGATACTATTCAGATTGATTATCTCCTATTTTGTATTATCTTCCAAGTAGGTAGAGGTTATCTTAGTACTGGCCCTCACCGCCAGAGTTATTGATTCCTGGATGATATTTTCTCAAACTTCCAACCTAAACTCGTTCCATCCCTTCTTGTGATGTTACTTAAGTGACAACTTCGTATAGTAGTTATTTTCTTTATATCCAGTATCTTGTTTACTCTAGCACTCAACAACCTTTTTTAGGAGACTTAACCCAACTTGAGAAACGTTCCATCAAAACAAACATTTTTATTTACATCTCATAAGTTCATCATAACAGAGGCATGTGGTACTAATTCCAGGTACAACATTTCCTAACTGTCTCTTGTATGTTCCATTCCTCCTGGGTATATATTCATGTACCTATGCATATATATATATATATAGCTCTCCACCTGAGAACACCATCAGATATGGTTTATACCTATTTTCTTCCCTTAAGGCTTTTCTATTTATTCTGGCTTCTCCCAAGCCGTTCATCAACTCTTTCCTGAGTTGGTTTCTTTCATCTACTAATCCTGTCAGATTTGACTCAAATTAATCAAAATACCATCATTTCTTAAAATTCATATATGCAAAATCAATACATTGGGTTACACCTGTTGCGGTATCCTCATACTTTATACCTGCTAGAGAGCTCATGTTTCATTCCTGTAAATACAATCACCCTTCAATTTCTTTACTCATCTTACTTGTAGCAATCGATATTGCAAAGTTCATTTATACAATAGCACACCCCGGCTATTAAGTCCATGTTCTTCTGTAAATTCTCCTTGTCTGCCTACTTAGTCTCAGTTTGTTAGCCTCATAGTTAATTTTGTTGCTTCAGCTTCATGTCTCATTATTCTGCGCTCACTTAGTTGTAAGCGTCGTTAACCTTGTAATTACTTTATTTCAGGTTCTGAAAATCATTCTTTTCAATGTCTATCAAAAGTTTTATGAGCCAAAGGACCTACTTACTTTGGTTTCACAGAATCCTCACAACACTCATATTTCTTACTATCACCCCTTATCACTAAACCTATATTTTAAACAAACAGTTCTGTCTTTTCATTGTGAATAGATTCTTCTCTACTCTAACTAGGTCTATAGGATTCTTCAGAAGTATTCATTCTGTTTTTTCCCACAGAAATTGAACTTGAGAGCCTGGCAGGAAAACACATTCTGCCACTCTACGTCCTTAACTAGGACTGCTCCTCAGGGAAAATGCGACGCTCACCAGCGTGTCCAAGTGTGTTCTCCTCTATAAAATCATTATCAGCTGATCTGTCCTTGTTTACTGTAAATTCATTGGTTCCTCCTATTCCCCGCTCAGCTGAAATATGTTCACGCTTATCCGCTATGTAAACAACTCAGTGAAGTGTCATCCATTGTCCTGGTAAACTTTTCACGTGCATATTTTTTTTCTCTCAACTCACTTAACCATATAAGGGAGGTAATTAACCGTTGTCTCCCTTTGCATCATTTGACTTAACCTTAAACTCCGCCTATGCCGGTCCCAAGCCCGGATGAAAAAGGAGGAGGGCGGCCTGCATGGAGGCCGTAAGGAGGCAGCCCCTCCACCATGCAAAGGCACAACAGGCCAATCACCTGTTTGTCTTAAACTATGATTACGAGCAATACAAGAGAGAAAACCGGACTGATTCTAAAGGCGACGAACTGGAACGGACTACGGACTACGACTTATGGAACTTGGAACACAAGAAGTATAAATGGGAAGGAAGAGGAGTCATGGATCTCGATGGCAACACGTTGCTCTACAGTGGTGTACCCATATCTGAAAGAGCTAAAGGGGGCGTGGGTTGCATTGTGGCCCAAAATCAAAAAGATAGTATCAAGGGGTGGAACTTTGTCTCGGAGCGCATTATGGTTGTAAAACTAAAAGAAGGAGAAACCATAGTCAACCTGGTCATAGTGTATGGGCCAAATGAGGATAAGAGAGCAGAGGTCAAGGAGGAATTCTTCGAGCTGCTTCAAAGGACAGTGGATGACTGCCTAGATGAAGTTATTATGCTCGGAGATTTTAATGCCAGAGTTGGAAATGACCATGCTAGATGGGGTGGAGTTATCGGAAGATATGGAGAAGATACTCTCAATGACAATGGAAAGCGACTCCTTAGATTCTGCAGTGAGCAGAATCTGATCATTACAAACACAAAGTTCCCCCATAGCGCATACATGCATACACTAGATGTGAACCAACCAAGAATGAGAAGTCAGTGATCGACTATGCCATTGTTCGGAGAAGCTCATTCAGATATGTCCGAGATGCAAGAGTTCCTGGGAGGGGGCCAGAGCATTGGAAAGTGATCACTACTGCTAACAATCAAACGAACAACTGAAAGAGTTGCTCAGCCTAGGAACTGCCCAACATCACGCAAGAAACCAAGTAAACGAGCAGGAGAAATGAGCATTAGGACTACAAAGCTGAGGAAGAGCCATTAAATTATTAAGACCAGATATCAGGGGCTTATTGCTACAAGCAGTGAGCAACACAGAAGAACGACCTGATGACTTGGAAACCCTCTGGAATAAATTCAAGGATATCATAAAGACAGCTGCTGCAGAAGCATGCGGTGAAGTCCGATTGGGAACAGAGAAGGAAAGAGGACACCTTGGTGGACAGAGGAAGTCAAAGAGAAAATAAGAGAGAAGAAAATGGCATGGAAACAATACTTAGGAGCTAAAAACACAACAGGACAAATGGAAAAAATATAGAGAATATGTGACACTCAGAACAGAAGCAAAGAACAAAGTGCTAGCAGCAAAACAGAAGTCCTGGGAAGAATTTGGAGAAAAGCTAGAAAAAGATGCACAAGAAAACCAGAAATTGTTCTATAAGACCCTAAAGAACATGAGGAAGGAAAAACAATGCCCTCTTAAATTTATAAAGGACAAGCAAGGCAAATTGCTTACTGCCCCCGAAGGAAGTAATGGAAAGATGGAAAGAATATTTCTCAGAACTCCTTGATGGTGAGCATGATGAAGCATCAGAAATGATAACCACTAGCACAGAAGAGAAAACCAATGATGGTGAAGATGACATAAAGATGGAAGAACTGAGGGCAGCACTAGAGAAAATCAAGATGGGCAAAGCAGCAGGGCATGATGGTATAACACCAGATATGGTTAAGTACATGGGAGCATCAGGCGACCTATTACTCTTAAAGGTCCTACAGACAGCATGGTGCAACAAGACCATACCAAAGGATTGGGAGATTGCCATCATAACACCAATTTTCAAAAAGGGTGACAATCGACAATGTGGAAACCACAGAGGCATATCCCTTCTCAGTGTCCCTGGTAAAATTACTCTAGAATCCTAGAGCAGAGACTCCGATGCCTAGCTGAGCCACAATTGGATGAAGCCCAGTGCGGATTCCGAGCAAACCGAAGTACTCAAGACCTAATCTTCACACTCAGACAGCTGAGTGAAAAGGCCCTTGAGTATAAGAGTGAGATCCATCTTTGTTTTATAGATCTGGAAAAGGCGTTTGACAGGGTCCCCTGGAGCAAACTTTGGGACTGTTTGGCAAGGAAGAATATTTCAGCACATCTGATTCATGCTATACAGAGCTTCTACAAGTCTTGCAGAAATTATGTGAGGACAGCAAACCATAAGTCAGAAGAGTTCAGGACCACCACTGGTGTAAGGCAAGGTGATATCCTATCACCTTACCTCTTCATACTCCTTATGGACGATGTCATCAAGGCATGTAAGGAGAGAACAAGAAAGTATTCAGTGGGGTACTGGAAGATGAGACAGGTCTATATTTCGGAGCTGGCATTTGCTGATGATGTGCCCTGATTGCTAAATCAGAGGCACATCTCCAATCCAACCTGCAAGTCTGGAAGGAAGAGCTGGAGAAGAGAGGGATGGTCATAAGCAGCTCTAAAACAAAATCCAGGGGGATATCACGAGAAGAAAGAAAACATCAGATTAAGTTGGGAGAACAGGTCCTGGAGCAGGTCGACCACTTTAAATATCTCGGAGCTATTATAGACCGAAAGGGAGGCATCAACGAAGAGTTGGCCACTCGAAAAGCAGCGGCTGGGAGACTTTTTCAGGCCATAAATCGTGGATTCCTCAGCAAGAAAGAGGTTGGTAAGAAAACGAAGATGGCTGTATACCGCTCCACCTATGTCCCAGTTTTGACATATGGATGCGAGTCGTGGGCAATGACTACAACCCACAAAAGCCAGATCCAAATCTCAGAAATGAGGTATCTGAGGAAAGTGGTTGAAGTAACAAGAAGAGACATGGTCCGCAACCAGACGATCCGTCAAGGCCTAAAATCCCATCCGCTGCAGACCCAAATAGAACAGTCCCAACTAAGATGGTTTGGCCATGTCTTTAGAATGGGAGAAGATCGGCTACCACGACAAGCATGGGAAACAAAGAGCCAGGGATCCAGACCTCCAGGACAACCCAGAGTCCGCTGGGAAGACAACATTAGACAATCTTTAAAGGACCGAGGACTAGAATGGAACCAGGCCAGGAAGAAGACAGCTGATAGAATGGTCTAGCGCTCTCTCTTCCAAAGCTCTACACCTCACGGTAGAAGGGGAACGACTAAGTAAGTAAGTAAGTAAGACTTAACCTTATATTGTCTTCTCTAAAGCTTGCTATACAATTCTTATATGTACATTTTCTAAACCATAATTACCAACTCACCAAATCTACTTAAGTGTAATTAAGCACTTTCCTCCCCTGACCTTAATATTCAGAGTCTCCTCCCTTTGAACAAAGTATTATTTCACTCATATTATCTCCCTTTTAGCAAGACAAATAGTCTTTATTCAAATCCATTCTTATTTCTTAAACCATTTTTTTATACTTTCCCTCCTAACCAAAACCAAATCACCGCTTGTAATTCCTGCTTGAGCATTTTATAATGCTCCTAGCAAAGTCAACGGTGACATACAACCCGGGGCCATACAAATGTATCCCATAGGGAAACATTTGTGTTCCATCATCTAGCAATCCCATCCTATACTTAACATACCATCATTACCGCGCCTGTATACATATTCAAAGTCTACATGTTAATAAATGTCCCAAAAAAAATTTTGAAGCGAAATGTAACGCTACCTCATTGCTGAACCTTAGCTTGAGGCATACCATCAATACTCAACCAAAAAAAAAAAAATCATGGCTCTGCACTTATAATATCTATCTATCTATCTATCTATATATATATATATATATATATATATATATATATATATATATATATATATATTTATATATATATATATATATTATATATATATATATATATAAATATATATATATATATATATATATATATATATTATATGATAAGATTTCTATGGTGTTGTTTGCTCCACTGTAGTGTATGGAATGTCAACTTGACCTACGCAGTGGTGTGTAGACATGGATTGAGTGTATAATGTGCGAATGATGACAAGGGTTCGTGGTGTTGACAAATGTTCTTTTCTCACACTCATGTATGGCTGGAAGTCATCGACACCAACGACTGTGTACCTTTACTAAAGTTTAATTGGACGTACACACTCGACAGCACAGATAGTGACAAATCACAGGTTGGCATAATACATCATGGTACAGTGAATAAATGGTCTTGCAATGTTACATGGGGACTCATGTAGAATAATAGTGTACAGGACTGTCAGTAGCCAAGCCCTCAGTATCGCCCATACATATATATATCGTCTGACTTCACTGACTGAGCACGTCAGCTTATAAACAATATTTCAGATGGCTTCTAGACCCAATCTCGTCTAGCGACGATTCTTCAGCATAATGTTCAGCACATATTTTTCATATAATAAGATTGAACCGCTAATAAAGGGTTCTCATGTGTAGCAGTGATCTCTGGACTAATCAAGCGATAATACGGGCATCCCTTTTCTCTTCTTGAAAGTCACTACATGTTTTGGTTCCAAGATGGCTTCACTCGTGAGCTGTCACTCACGTTTGGATACAGATAATGAATCTGTCCTAAAGTTAGTCATTCATAAAACATTTCATTGCTCTGTAGATTTGATCATGAACAATTGACTGCATTCTACAGACTATAGTGCTGCTAGGAATCGAAATCGTTTTCATCGAGTCGAATATATTCTCTTAGACATTCAAATCGTATCTATCGAAAATGGTGGCTTCGAAAGAGAGTTCATAAGAGTATCATTGATTACCTTAGAATCAGAAATAGGAGTTTGCCATTCCTTGGCAATACGAATAAACACTGGGGTAAAGCATACACGATAGGTCTAGACGACTATCACTTTCCCCACAAAACTGAGATCACTTTCTTCTCGGCGACAAGCCGACATGGAACAAAACACAGTCCATTCAGAACGAAGCCAAATCACACCCCTCTCTAGCGACACATCCGCCGAATAGCCTTTGACCTCTCTAGAGACAACAGAACATATAGTTCGACTTAGATATGTAAAGATATACAGATATAAGACAGACTCGTCCTACTCAGACAAACAATACACATAAATTCAGGCCATAGATATTCTGAAGCAAGAACAATCTATTATTACCCAAACAACGAATAAATCGCAGTAAAATGGATTCATCCGCGGAGTTTCGATCGAAGAGACGGCACAACTTTTCAAGGGAAGTAACTCAATAATGACTTTCCCTTAAGCACAAAAAATTACCTATTTTGATTACAAAATATCTGCGAACATAACAAGTATACTAATGTATAATATTGCAAGATATCAAAGACTGCACGTAACAGTCTTACCACACCTCCCGGGAAAAAAAATGGAACATTTTTTTTTTTGAAATACATCTAGGAGCAACGTACAATAGGCTCACAACGCATGAATAATGCGCAGATGAAAATATCAGGACTACCTATAACGCCTAATATGAGGCTAAGTCGACTTATGGAGCGACTGGTGAGAATGTGTCTCATAAACTGAGAGAAATTATTTCTCTACAAGTATATTTTTCCAGGAAGGTGTCATCAAAGTATAATACAATTCTGGCAATTACACAATGCCTAAAAAATTCATATCATCATTTCGTATTAGATATCTTAAATTTATGATTTATGAAGAAAAAAATCATCAAAGCACAGCGGTGAATAAACATCACTGAACCGCTATGTAGTGATACAATCATTATATTATTAAATTACAAATGTGTATCTATCATGATATAGAAAAGGAACTACTATAGAACTAGACATATCAAGAAGTCTAAGCCCTAATAGTTATGTGGAATCATGTGGGCATCTTGACAGAATGTCTGCCATCACATTATCTGATCCACGAATAGCTCGCACAGAGAAATGAAAAGGTTGAAGAGCAATTGCATATCGAGTAGACCTCGAGCTCTTCAAATTCTTACTCTGTATAGCAGTAAGAGCTTTTTGGTCGGTTTCTACTATGAAATGTGCGCCCAGAAGGAATCTCTGTAGTTTGAGAATCGACCAAACCATAGCTAATAGCTCACGGTCTAAAACCGAATAATTCCTTTCTGCCGCATTAAGTTTTCTGGAAATATACATTACAGGATGCAGAGTTCCAGAGTACTCTTGCATTAGTGCCGCTCCAATCCCAGTGGATGAAGCGTCACTACGAAGAACGAATGTCTTATCTTTAGTAGGTAGCACTAAAATAGGTGGTGTTGAAAACAATGTTTTAATCTTATCCAGAGAGCATTGGCATTCCTGAGACCAGTGGACCACATTAGGCGAACCTTTCTTTAGAAGTGTTGAAAGAGAGGTGCCATGATAGAGGATAGATTCTGAATGAATCTGCCATAAAATTGAATAAGACCTAACAGACTTCTCACCTGTTTTTTAGTCTTAGGGATTGAGATGTTAAGTATCTTACTAGTATTATGGTCCTCTGTCTTTAGGAAACCATGACCAACTCGGTGGCCTAGGAAAGAAATTTCGCTAAAACCAATATAGGCTTTAGAGGGTTTCGCTGTCAGGTTGTGCTCACGCAAAGTAGACAGCAATTCATCTAACCCTGAATAGTGATCTTCCCAAGTATCGCTGAAAAGACAGATGTCGTCTAGATATGCAATGACATCTGACCGATAAGATAGGATTCGGCGCATCATGCGTACGAATGTAGCAGGTGCGTTCATAAGACCGAAAGGCATAAAATTCCATTGGAACAAACCTCTAGGTGTTGAAAAAGCCGTGAGAGGTTTGGCGCGTTCAGATAAAGGAACTTGCCAATATCCTTTAGACAAATCAAGTTTAGTGAAAAAATGAGATTTGGAGAGTCGAGTAAGTAGCTCTTCCAGTAAAGGCATAGGTTCGGCATCGAACTTCGTTACTTGATTCAATTTTCGATAGTCAACGCAAAGACGTATGTTATTGTCTTTTTTACGCACAATAACCATCGGCGAAGAATATGCAGAGGTGGATGGTTCGATTATTTTCAAATCTATCATCTCATCCAACTCTTTCTCGACCTGTGCTTGAAAATGTATAGGTATAGGATAAGGTCTAATAGGAGTATGGTCAGTTAGAACAATGTCATGTTCAATGACATTCGTTTGTCCAGGGATGTCAGTGAGTACATCCTGAAATGTTTGCAACATAGTTGAAACTTGTCGCTGTTCTCCTAGAGACAAATCAGGAGAGACAGTAACGTTCTTCCATGATTCACTAGAATGAAGTGGGATCATTGGAAGAGGAAGATTTACATCTGAAAAACTTGTTTCCTCATCCTGTATCACGGACAGTGATGAGTAATGACCATGTTGTACTGGAGAATTGTCCGTTGCTTGGAAAATGGGTTGCAAATAATCCGGACGTTCATGGAATTCAGTAAGCATATTGATGTGGAAGGTTTTATGCTTCCCATCAATATCGACAATATAGTCGACATCGGAAATTTTCGATATTATATCGTACGGACCTTTCCAAGAAATAAGTAATCTGTTTTCCCTACAAGGTAGTAATACAAATGCTTTGTCACCAGGACAAAGTTGTCGTAAGCATCTCTTCTTATTGGCAAATTGCCTTGCCTTCTGTTTCGCAAATTCAGAAGAAGAAGTTGCTAATTTGCATGCTTCGATAATTTTTTGTCTCAACGCGATGACATATTCGTAGGATGACTTTGTGTCATCGTCAATATTGTCAGATGTAATGAGATCGTGAAGCAACGACATAGGGCCACGCGGACGCGCGCCAAAGACGAGTTCAAAGGGAGAAAATCCCGTATGTTCATTGGGTACCTCTCTGTAAGCGAAGAGGGCCGCAGGTAAAACTCTGTCCCAGTCTTGAGGATGATCCTCAGTTATCTTCCCCAGTAAGTTTTTAAGTGTTCTATTAAGGCGTTCGACCATACCATTAGACATTGGATGGTAGATACTACTTAAAGATCTATCTATCTGCAGAGTAGACATTACTTGAGACATGGTATCTGATATTAGTTGGGTGCCATGGTCTGACAATATCTCTCCGGGGAACCCCAGACGAGAAAATATAAGCCAAAGAGCATCTGCAATATCAGCAGTAGTAATGCTCTTCAGAGGAATAGCCTCTGGCCAACGTGTGCACATATCAACACACGTCAAGATAAACTGATGTCCTCTGGCAGACTTGATCTTAAATGGACCAATAATGTCTATGGCCATTTTTTGGAACGGCCGAATAGGAATGTCCGCCGCCTGAATAGGTGCAGCATGCCGTGGACCTTTGGATTTAACTTCCTGACATACTTTACAAGATCGACAATAAATCCGTATGTCCTTGTTTACCAATGGCCAAAAGAAAGCCGCAAGGACTCTTGACTTAGTACGGGAAAAACCCATGTGTCCAGCACACTGAGAGTCGTGAGCGTGCTGCAAAATTTTAACTCTCAAATTCTTGGGAACCAGGATTTGAGAATGACTTGACGTAATGGAGTCTTGAACCATACGTACAAGTACGCCATTCTTCTTTGTAATCCACGATTTACGACTTGTGTCTTTATTCGGATCACCTTTAGTTGCAAGAATGAAGAATTTCTTCAGAGTGGGATCATCTTCTTGCTGTTTTATAAACGAGTCACGAGAAATTACCAAGGGATTATCTTGGTTATGCACTTCATTATCTTCAGTAGATGAAGTTTGAGGCATATTAAGAGCCTGAGCTCTAGTGACTACAGCGTTAGCAATCTGCATGTTTTGCCTTTCCCACGTGGAAATTTGTTGCGGAGATCATGCGCGACTGATGCCGGAAGAGCAGGAAGAGGATGGCCACAGCTTAAAGTAGACACTGTGGTTGGCTCAAATAACGTTTTGCATTGGGGCACTGAGATGCTCTCCCAAAATCAAAAGCGGCACATGCCATATTACTAGCATCATTATTATCTTTACTCTGTTTATAGGCTTCATGGGACTCTTGTTGTGCAGAGTTTGCCTGAAAATGTGGTTTATGTCTTTTGTTTTGAGATCTACCTCGGTTATTATCACCTCTGTAGTTATTGTTACCTCTATTGTAACCCCTATTTGGGTTTGAGTCATAGTTCCCTTGGTTACCATTATCATATTCATTATAATGAGTATCTCTGTAATTATGATCTTGTTGACTCCAAGACGGATAACCCTGATAGTTTCTATAATTACTTCCTCTACGGAAATTCCTATAATTATGACCACCCCTGTGTCGAGAGCTATCAGCTCGTCTCCAGTTCTTTGACGAAGAACCCTGAAATGATTGGTTACCTTGGTTTTGATAACTATTATGGTTACCTTTTTTATCAAATCTGTTTTGAGGTCCCTGAAATCTGTGTGAATAATTGGGATTGTATGGTGTTGCTGAAGCAACTGGCATACTCTCCTTAATCTTAGTGTTGCCAAAAGTCACGTCGGGGTGTGCAGTGACATATTGGGAACAATATTCTTCCATTTCTTTTAGAGATTTAGGTTTACGCTCATGTATAAATTCAAGGAAAGGTTTGTTCACACATGACATAATCTTATCTCTGAGCAACAAATCCATAAGTCCTTCATACGTTTTTTTCTGTTTTGGAAAGCTCAATCCAACGATCAGCTGTGAGACGTGCCTTTGCAGTGAATTCTGAGAATTCTACACCTGTCTCAGGTACCATCGTCTTAAATAAAAGGCGATAGCCTTCCTCACTTAGCTGATATTTTTTTATCAAAGCCGCCCTAATGACATCATAATTATCCTTATCTGCTTCTCCTACAAGGCATAATCTAGTCAAAGATTCACCTTTCAAGTTTTCTGCTAATTGATTAGCGTATTGTGATTTATCCACATTATGTGTACGACAAGAACGTTCAAATCTATCCAGCCAGAATGTAATATCGTCACTGGACTGATTGAACGGTGGAACCTTAACCTTGTAAGTAGAAGGTTTACCATTACCACTAGATGCCTGATTAACATTACTCATACTTGTCAATCTCAATTTCTCCAACTCAAATTCATGTTCTCTTATTGCTTTTTTTTTCTTCAGCCTCTCTGTCTAATCTTTTTTGTTCAGCTTCCCTGTCTAATCTTTTTTGTTCAGCTTCCCTGTCTAATCTTTTTTGTTCAGCTTCACTGTCTAATCTTTTTTGTTCAGCAGCAGCTTCTCTTTCTAATTTTTTTTGTTCAGCTTCACTGTCTAATCTTTTTTGTTCCGCAGCAGCTTCTCTTTCTAATTTTTTTTGTTCAGCTTCAAATCTCCTTTCCTCTACCTGCATCTGCAATTTCTTTTGTTCAGCAGCAGCCTCAGCTTCTCTTTCTAATCTTTTCTCCTCTGCCATAGCTCTTCTCTCTTCTGCAGCTAATGCTTTGTCATATTGAGCAACTGCCCATTGTTCTAATTGTTGACCAGTCTTATCAAGAGCTTTGCCTTGTGTGATAAAATAATCTAATGTAGACATCTTGTCTAATAAGATCAGTAATTTGCAAAAGTAAATAAATTCACTTTCTTAGTCTTAATCAAAGACCTTGTATGATAACTTTGTAACCTGTGGAAAATAGTACTTAACTATCCCAATATCTGTGGGTCACAAGCCTTAATAAGGTCTTGTATGACAGTAATAATAATCAGGTACTGGTTTATACCATAATCCAAGTGCAGTGCACAGGCAATAGTGTCTTATGAAATATACCTATATAAAACATATGTCAACCAACAGAATACATAAAGTACAAATAGGACTGACAATACAAGAACGTTTGCAGAAATCAAAATAAATCAAATAGGGAAATCAATGAAAATAATCACTGAATCTGCAAAGAATAACAACACAAATGACGTCACAGTATGAATATAAATTGTGAATAGAACTGAAAGATAGAAAAGAGTAGACCAACAAATTACAAACAACTCAAAACAAAACTAAAGAACAAAGAAATATTACAAAAATAACAATAATTACAGACTTCACAACTAACACAAATAGCAACTGGTTGTTGCAAGCAAATTTTCAATCAAGAAAATTGCACCTATAGAAAACGCCCACAACGGACCCTCTATGACGTGGGATATTCTGTTGTGAGGACTCCGCCCAACCTTAAACACAACCCGCTGACATAGAAACTAACATACTATACAAACAAATAACATGTAAACATAAATATATATAAATTATGTGTATGATAGTATGTGTTGCAAAATAGGCTCAGTTTTACAGTAATGGCAAAGTTATTTTTATCAAAATAAATAAACTGCCACTTTATTCAATTAAACATTCTGGCCTTAAATATTAAAGTTCATATATGGAAAACAAGAAGATCCAGCGATGAAAATAGGACTTCTTAGTACACAAATACTGTCTTCCTGTTAACATTGACAAGAATTGATCCAACTGTTCTGTGAAACTCTGTAATGTCTAATGTAAAACTGTCAACAACGCTGGCCTACATACTGCATTCACTTGACAGGTCACGTGACGAAGTGTTGACAAAGAGCAAACCAATACTGCAAGTGTGTCGTATCAGCCACAGGAAACGGTCTGGTATCGGTAATCTGTTGACTTCTGAACTTCTGCGAGGTCAAACCCAGAAAGCTGGTCCACCAGTTGATAAAGTATGGTTGTTAATGATGGGTGCCAAAAGATACATATAAATGGATGGAAGCAGACATCATCAGTTGATAAGATCTCTATGGTGTTGTTTGCTCCACTGTAGTGTATGGAATGTCAACTTGACCTACGCAGTGGTGTGTAGACATGAATTGAGTGTATAATGTGCGAATGATGACAAGGGTTCGTGGTGTTGACAAATGTTCTTTTCTCACACTCATGTATGGCTGGAAGTTATCGACACCAACGACTGTGTACCTTTACTAAAGTTTAATTGGACGTACACACTCGACAGCACAGATAGTGACAAATCACAGGTTGGCATAATACATCATGGTACAGTGGATAAATGGTCTTGCAATGTTACATGGGCACTCATGTAGAATAATAGTATACAGGACTGTCAGTAGCCAAGCCCTCAGTATCGCCCATACATATATATATCGTCTGACTTCACTGACTGAGCACGTCAGCTTATAAACAATATTTCAGATGGCTTCTAGACCTAATCTCGTCTAGCTCTTAGACATTCAAATCGTACCTATCGAAAATGGTGGCTTCGATAGAGAGTTCATAAGAGTATCTTTGATTACCTTGGTATAGGAAATATGAAACTGCCATTCCTTGGCAATACGACTAAACACTGGGGTAAAGCATACACGATAGGTCTAGACGACTATCACTTTCCCCACAAAACTGAGATCACTTTTTCCCGGCGACAAACCGACATGGAAAAAACACAGTCCATTCAGGACGAAGCCAAATCACACCACTCTCTAGCGACACATCCGCCGAATAGCCTTTGACCTCTCTAGAGACAACAGAACATATAGTTCGACTTAGATATGTAAAGATATACAGATATAAGACAGACTCGTCCTACTCAGACAAACAATACACATAAATTCAGGCCATAGATATTCTGAAGCAAGAACAATCTATTATTACCCAAACAACGAATAAATCGCAGTAAAATGGATTCATCCGCGGAGTTTCGATCGAAGAGACGGCACAACTTTTCAAGGGAAGTAACTCAATAATGACTTTCCCTTAAGCACAAAAAATTACCTATTTTGATTACAAAATATCTGCGAACATAACAAGTATACTAATGTTTAATATTGCAAGATATCAAAGACTGCACGTAACATATATATACTGAAGCACATTAAAAACGCACCACTATTATATATACTGATGCCGAGAAGCTGGCAAAAAAAAGTGTGGGAATGGATTTTCCCCGTGTTTGCCATGCGGTAGAGAGCGAATGGCTGCTGGAATGGAAAGTGCAAGATTCAACCCATGGGTGTGTGTACAGACTACATGAAAACGATGAAAGTTACACGTGCAACACGATTCTCAACAGCTATGACCCTGAAAATGTGTACGCGTTGTGGCAGTATACTCGGTATAAAAAGGCCGTTGAGACAAAACACCCAGTACATGTGCTTGAAATGCCACGACTATCTGAAAACGACCGCCAACGAGCCATTGGTATGTTGGAGACCGGAATGAGCTCGCGGGCCATGTCCAGAAGGATGAATTGCCAACACAGCACTATTGTACATCTCAATGAACGTTACGGAACTACTGGCAGTGCCCGGGATAGACTTCGGAGTGGCCAACCACGAGTTACTACCCCTGCGCAAGATCGTCATATTGTGCTGAGTCACCTAAGGAATTGACTCTCCCGGCAAGTCAAACAGCAAGAGCAATAGTGGGTAGACATGGGCAAGTCTCTCGAATGACAGTCATACGACGACTCAGAGATACAGGCCTTATTGCAAGACGACCTTATGTTGGGCCAAACTTGACTCACAGACATCGTCAGCAGCGCCTGCAATGGGCAGAGCAACATATCAGATGGACTAGACTGCAGTTGAATGCTGTCCTATTCACAGACGAGAACAGATTCAACATATCCTTTGCAGATGGACGTATGCGGATTTAGCGACGGTGTGAAGAGCGCTTTGCAGATTGCTGTGTCAACCGATTTGGAGGTGGCAGTATTCACATTTGGGGAGGATTCAGTTTTCACCATCGCTTGCCTCTTCACGTCTTCCGTGGAAATGTTAATGCTGTGACATATCGAGATGAGGTTCTGGATGCACTGGTTGCTCCTGCGTTCACAATTTATCCAGACTTGCAGCTTCTCCAGCAGGATAACGCACGTGCATTTTTTTGTATTTTTGGTTTTCTCCCTTGCCTGCACAGAATGCAATGAATTTCATAACAATCAAATGTACAAATTAATGACCAGCATGGATTCATAGGAAAATGAATAAAGATTCCAAATATGTAAACTTGTACACACTTATTTTTACATTTCACACTCTGTTCCTGGATTATACAGGTGGTGCGTTTTTAATGTGCTTCAGTATATATATATATATATATATACATATATATATATATATATATATATATATATATATATATATATATATATATATATATAATATATATATATATATATATATATATATATATATATATATATATATATATATATATATATATATATATATATATAATATCTATATATATATATATACATGTTCCGATTTTCGACATGGTCCCTGCCTCTGGACACAGAGGTTTGTCAGTACCTTTATATGTCTTGAAATATCTGCTGTTAATGTAATTTATCCATTATACGAGACAGATAAGCAGAAATAACTAATTAGTGGTGCATAAGTAAATATCCTAATGTGATAGTGAAAGATATGTCACTATGTCAGAGTTGATGTGCCCGACTGATTCTAGCCTTGGATGCATCAGTCAAATCCTTAACTCTGTCTAAACCTATATATACATGCACTAGTACCTTTATATGTCTTGGGGCGATAGTGAAAGATACATGTCACTATGTCAGAGTTGATGTGCCCGACTGATTCTAGCCTTGGATGCATCAGTCAAATCCTTAACTCTGTCTAAACCTATATATACGTGCAGTAGTACGTCGGGGTTAACAAACTATCTAACCTTAGGATGTAGAAGCAATGTAGTCATGACCCTATAACCGTCATTACCATCATCTCTTAAGTAAGCAGTACCCATAATATTAATACTGCCACCAAGTTTTTTTTCTGTTATCTCTTTACAACCAGTGCAGTAAAAAGTGGGGACGTTCATCCTCAGTGCAATATTTGCCTATGTCCATGAGTAAGACTCCACTTGACTGAGTCTGGATCACTTCCTTTCTTCTTTTCTTTTCTCTTTTTTTTTCTCTAGTCCTGAATACCTTTATGCCTGAAATAGGTACATTATAATGATTAACATGCATTTAATGTACTATACATATTTTAACCAATGTCAGTCTTGATCATCAGGTATGCTGCATCTTGTACCTTGGGAAGAACACTGTTAAGTTTCCTAAAACTATATGTAGTTATTCTAGTTTGTCACACTCATAAGATTATATGTGTCTACTCTACTGTGTCACAATGATGAACTTCTATGTATTCACTCTACTTTGTCACACTCTTAAGACTATGTTTTTAATCTACTTTGTCACATTCTTAAGGCTATGTATTTGATCTACTTTGTCACACTCCTAAGACTATGTGCTTGATCTACCTTGTCACACTCTTAAGGCTATGTGTTTGATCTACTTTGTCAATTCAATACTCTCGTTAAAGCAGTTAGTGATTACTGTAAGTGTCTAAGCGTGCTCCAATATATGAATATCAAGTTAAGCTAAATAAAGTGTGACTTAATTAATTAACCTAACGTTAGATACTATTTTGATTGGAGTACCGTATTAAACACTATAGCTGGGGTAGTGCTTTACGACGATTACACTAGGTTGGAGATTTGTTTTACAAGTTCCAACAGTGTAATTTCTCTACTGGAGAGACGACTGTCATACTGTGACGAAGTTGATATGCATTGCGATGTTGTGTTTATAGTCGCTCTGGAGGAGGTAGGGGCGAACAAATATTTATACTTTGTTGTAAACCTAGTGAAGGTTTATGTACTTGGCGATGATTTCTTTTGAATCTTGTTCGTAGATGTTCTTGCGGTAATCGTAGCAATTTCGCTCTTGGTGGTGAGTCTAGTGACGAAGGTTGATAAGGGCGTTTGGTAGCTATGCGTATTTAGGTGCTGGTTGTATCATCCATACACTCTATGTCGCTGTCTTCTCATTCTGTTACGTCAAGTTCAGATTCCACCTGTGCTGAAGGCGTATCAATGACATTCTTGTTGTTATTTATATGCTCCGCTGTAGTGCTCTGGGTATGGTGAGCAATGTTACTTATCGTCACTTGTAAAGACTGTTCGTCATCGCTATCTGAGCTAGAGTATGTAGGCTGGTGTTGACTGGAAGTTAACAGTGGTGACCTCTGAGTCGTATGCTCTTCTGTAAAGTTCGTACTGTGGGGGGCCATGTTTCTCGTTGCAGATTTCAAAGGTCTGTCATCTTCACTATCCCAAGTAGAATGTGTAGCCTGGTGTTGACTGGAGGTTGACGGTTGTAGTCCCTGACTACCATGTTCTTCTGTAAAGTTGCTACATTGGGGGGCTATGTTTCTCGTTGCTGATTTCAAAGGTCTGTCATCTTCACTATCCCAAGTAGAATGTGTAGACTGGTGTTGACTGGAGGTTGACGGTTGTAGTCCCTGACTACTATAGTATGTTTGACTTGTTATGGACGCATGAGGTTCTTCGTCCTGTGTCGATAGTGGCGTGTTACTATCTCTCCCATGTAGGCGATTGTCTCTGTATATTAGTCTTTCTCTCAATTCTGCTGGTGGAATGTCATCTTCATCTTCTGAGTCTTCTCTGCAGCAAACTAAACAATGTACAGCATCCTGGAGTTGACCTGAAGTGTTACGTTGTTGTAGGCTAATGTTCTGCTCAACATCCATGTCGTTTTCTTCATGTGAAGTACCTAATGTCTCTGTGGAATCATAATAACTCAACGTGACTTTTCGTATTGGTCTGCTACTGCATAAGGCTAACGGAGCTGTAGGGCGATGATCATCCTTTTTCATCTGTGATGCGTGTGCTTTGACGGTTATGTTCTTCTCCTCATGCCATAGTCTGTAATTAACGGGTGTTGTCTGTTCTACTATTTTATATCCATCAAGCCATCGTGCATCCAACTTATTATCTCTAACGTTCTTCTTATAATATACTTTATCTCCGACTTTGTTATGCTGAGGGCTGCCACCTCAGGGGCGCATTCCCATAGTCAGTTATGACTGAAGGGGCTATTATTATTATTATTATTATTATTATTATTATCTCCGACTTTGAATTGCTCTAACTTCGCTCTTTTGTCATGCTGCTTCTGCCATTTCTTGAAGGCTTTCTGTGCATTACTGTTTGCTATCTGATGTGCTCTGTGCTTTTCTTGTAGTATAACTTCTATAGGATCTTCACCTTGATATTTATTTTGGGGTTGCAAAAGATTATCTAGTGGGAACATAAGCTCACGTCCATATAGCATGTAGAACGGAGATAGTCCTGTCGTCTCGTTTATGTTTACTCTTATCGCTTCAAGAGCTTGATTGATATATACGTCCCAATATTGAGCATTGCCTTGTATATATTTAGCAAGGATATCATGCAATGTAGCATGCATTCTCTCATTTCGTCCGTTTGCCTGCGGTCTATAAAAAGTGCTAGTCGTATGCTGAATATTCAAAGTCCGAAGTGTCTTCTTAAAAGGGTTGCCTACAAATTGCTTTCCATTGTCCGTGATGATTCTTTCAGGACAACCATGTCTTGGTACAAATTCTTGTAGAAAAAACTCTGTCACTGTCGCCGACGTTATATTCTTAAGAGGATAAGTTTCAGGCCATACTGAATATTGATCAACAATAAGTAAAAGGTATGCATTTCCAGATTGCGTAACAGGATATGGACCAGAAATGTCCATACTTATAACTTCCATAGGAAAATGAGATGATTTCATTTCCTGTAAAGGAACTTTAGTTGGTCTCATATTTCTGATTCTGCATACCCTACAAGTACCAACATATTCAACTACATCTTTGTACATAGACTTCCAATAGTATCTTTTCTTGATTATATCAATGGTTTTATCTCTCCCTACATGTCCTTTATTATCATGAAATTGCTCTAGTAATTGGGGTATTATTGATTGTGGAATTACTTTCTGTAATCTCCCCTCTTGTTTCTCATCAATATGATATAGTAGTTGATCATTGGGCAAGATTATAAACCATTTAAGCGACGTAGGTTTCGTTTGCACCTATTTGATGATCTTAAGAATTTCGGGATCTTTTCTCTGCTCAGTATGTACATCAAGTGTATCTACATCTGTTGTTTGCTGCGTGCCATTATCTGTTATGGTAGTGGTATTCCCATCATCTACTCTGTTGGAATTTATAATGTTAATTTCCTTTGCGTTGTCGTTGATATCTGTAGACGCAATTAGATCATCTTCCAGTATAGTACTAGGTTGTGGCGTTCGACAAAGGAGGTCTACACACGTATTTTGAATACCGGGAATGTATTAAATTTTTGTATCATATGATTGTAGGTTCATAGACCATGTTTGTAACTTTTTTGGCTGCTCCTGCGTCTTAGTAAGCCAATTCACTAATGGTTGATGGTCTGTTCTGATAGTGAGTTTAGTACCTCTGATATAAAAATCAAGTTTTTGTATCGCGTAATGTATAGCAAACGCTTCCTTCTCCGTTATCGACCATCGTTTCTAAGTTTTAGAGAGAGCGTGTGACACGAATGCTATAGGCATTTCATTAGGGATTTCTGGTATAATGGGTGTCTCATTCTCTTCCCTAAGTTGGACTAAGCAAGCGCCTATTGCTGTATCTGAAGCATCTGTATACAAGATCATTGGACGAGATATATCCGGATGTGCAAGCAGTGGTATCTTTGTAAGTGCCTCTTTAAGATAATCAAAGGATTCTTGGCATTCTTTTGTCCACCTAAATCTTGAATATTTCTTGGTAAGTGCAATGAGTGGTTCAGCAGCCTTGGAGAAATTAACGACGTGACGTCTGTAATATCCGCAACAACCAATATACGCTCGTACCTGCTTCACTGTTGTGGGAGCGAGCATGTTCCTTATTGCTTCCACTTTATCTGTATCAGGGCGAATACCTTCTTTATTCACTATAAACCCTAAATATTTAGTTTCCGTCTTTAGGAACTCGCATTTACTTAGTTTGAGTTTGACCTGGTGGTATCGTAGGCGATCAAAAACTTGTTCAACCTTGTATAGGTGGTCATCCACAGTACCTGATGTGTGAATCAATACATCATCAATATAAGCTAATGCGAAAGAATGCATTCCTTGTAGGACTTCATCCATCAACGCCATATATGTCGCGGGACTGACTTCCTTTCAACCCAAAAGGCATAACGTTCCAATTGTAACTACCCATGTGTGTACAAAACGTTGACTTTTCTTTCGCTGCTGGTGTCATAGGAATGCACCAAAATCCTGAGCGTGCATCCAATGTAGTGAAATGTGTGGAGTGTCCAAGTGTTGCCAAAATATCATCTATCCGTGGCAATGGATACGAAATCGTTTTTGTAATTCTGTGTAACGCTCGATAATCACAACAGAATCTACTCGTTCCGTCTTTCTTGGAGACAATCACTATTGGTGACGACCATGCTGATCTCGATCTCTCTATAACTCCTGCATTCAACATGTCATTTATAGCTTTCTCTACTATTTGCCTGTTTTTTAATGGAGTGTGGTATGGTTTCAAACTAATGGGTTCTTCTGTTGTAGTTTGAATGTCCATATATACTGTATTAGTTCTACCTAACTCCATATCTGTTAATGCAAACACGTCCCGGTGTTTAGTAACAAACGTAGTGAGTTTGGACTTGTGTTGATCATTTACTTTCAACGTGGCTAAAAGCTGTGCCAACCGATCTGGTGGATCATTCTGTCTATTGGACTCCTTATCTATCCAAGGTATTTTAACATATGTACTATGTTCTTCATCTCTGTAGAAATTTGTTCTTTCTTGTTCTGTTTTAGGACAATTAAAAGGTCTGAAACATCTGGACTTTGTTCTCTGCGACATTGATTGACTTATACATTTCCCATTGGGTCTCTGCCATGGAGTATGCTCTTTCTCCTCATTATATACATTGCCTCCATTCTGTCGTTTACTACGACTATATTCAAAGGGACTTGCACATCTAAACTGGTATCTCTGATACAGTGGTTTATTCGAGTATCTCATATAGGGTTTCCGCCTTGGAGTATGCTCTTCCTCTGTATTACCAATATGATTGTTATTTTGTCGTTGACCACGAGTATTTTCAAAGGGCTTTGTTGAGGTTGGTAGTGCATGGTGAGTAACAAGATTAACATAAGTAGCTTGACCTGTGCTACCATCTGTTCTTCTGTATATACCATCCTGTGTTTTTCTTTTTATCACTTGATTCACTTTTCGTAGATAACTATAATATTCGTCTTCCTTCGCACTTGCATGTATGTGTTAAGGTTCTTCTCTGCTAGGTTTTTTATACAATGTGCCATTCATCTTATCTCTATGTAGTGTTTGTTGATCTCTCTGTTTTTCATTCTTCCACTGGTCTCCAATTCCATATCTATCCACTCTATTTAATTGACTCTTCTCCCTTATTGTTCGTGTATCATTCCTGCCTCCATATCTGTTATTGAGTTGGTTGACCTCTGTGCTCTGCCGACAAAAGTTTCTGTTAGGGTCGGAAGGGTAACCTAAGGTATTATTTTGCCATGTGCGTGACATAAGGGTGTGCTGGTTTTGATTGCAACTAACTTCAGGTGTTTTCCCATTCTTGGTGGTATTCAAAGACAATCTTTGTACTTTGGCGACTATAGTACCTCTGTGTTCGTTGTAGCCTGTCCTGAAGTGTTTATAATCACGACAGGGAAGTCACGTGAGGCTGAAACTTGTGCTATACCTTCAGTAACAAACATGAGGGGTTCATCATTTATATCCTCATTTTCCAAAGGTTCACTTTGTACTGACTGTCCTTTCTTGATATAACTAGAGCTCTTGACTCGTCCTCTAGCTATCACAAGTGTGTTAGGCTGTACTGTGACTGGAGTCGTCAACCGCACCAAAGATGCTATGTGTATATCGTCTTGTAGTTGTATGTACTCCCCATTAATATTGATCTTGTTGAGGTCAAAATATATCCTAGCATTGTGAGCAGTAAGAAAATCTCTGCCTAGAATAAAATTTCTGGACATACCACGTGTAATTATGAAAGGATGTGTGATCAGTTGTTGTCCTATGTAGAATTTGATGTATGCTGTACCACAAGACTTCAGAGATTGTCCCGTTACTGATGCCATAAACGTTTTTGAATGTCTGAAAGTTACCAAGTGTTTGATCTGCTTGTACAGCTGCTCTCTAATCAAACTTATTGAAGCGCCAGTGTCCACAAGTGCGCGATAATTTTTGTCATGGATCTTGATCAGGCATGAGCTAGGATCTAGAGTAATATTTATGTAATGAATTTGTTGCTGCGGTGTCTCTTGCTGAAAAGGTTTGTGATGTGACACCATGTTGTTATTATTTATGTTTTTGGACCTTCGATGAAGGAAGCTGTCTTCATTTACTTTACGGTCATCACTAATGGTCCTACTTAGTGATTGACCGTTCCATTTTCCTGGTTATACTTTCGTGCTTGTCTGGCTCTGAAGTTGGATGGTGTATACGCTCCTCTAAAGTCCTCGCGTACTATCATAACTACTCTGTTGTGGAACATTATAATACTGCTGGTGCCAGCGAGGATGTTGTTGTCGGCACTCAGGGGCTATGTGTACTCTACAACCGCAACTAAATCAAGTGGGAATATTCACCTGCTGTATACTCTGCTGCCTATGAAAATGTAGAGGATAGCTTGTGTTCACCTGTCTCTGGTTTTCAGTCCGGCTTGGGTGACGCCAACGAGAACGGGAATGTCCAATCTCCATCGGCTCATGTTCTGTCTGTGCCTCGACTGTGGGTTCTTGTTCGATACATTGATTAAACCTCGTTTGGACATTTTCTTCTGTAATCGATATCTGGATCGCCTCATTTATTGTATTGGGATCCTTACGAATCATATGGAGTTTTGTACTACTGCCCAACAGTCCGTCAATAAAAATTCCTACCAGATGTTTCTCAAGGTCCGGTGATGCTGTCAATCCATTCAGGAATGCCTCCTCCGCCAAATTTAATAATTTCTCTGCATAGGATTGTATAGGCTCGTTACGTTGTTGTTTGATGCGGCGAAGTAATGACCATGCATGTTCCGTATTTGTAATGTCACTATAGCGTTTCGTTAGCTCTTTCTTCAATGACTCATATGTCTCACTTGGATATGTATTATCACGTCTCCTTAAGAAATCCGTAACAAGAGCGTCAGACGAGAAATATAGTATCTTCTTCCGTTCCATATCTGTGCTTGCATTTATCATAGTGGCAAATCTGTCTGCATCCTTCATCCATTTTCTAAATTCTTTCGAGTCTTCTTTAAATGCGGTTATCACTGATCTAATCTGATTATATTTTGCATATAAGTCAACATTATATAGCGTTTCAGTAATGCTCTTTAGAGCGGCCATTGTTGGTTCTTGCTCCACAGGTGGTGGAACAAATATGGAATGTTGTTGTTGTTGCTGTTGTTGTTGGTATTCCATCTCTCCTTGTGATGTAGCCATGTCACTTTAAGAAGGGTTGGTCACGGCGCCAATTAGATGATATGTCACCGTGGTGGTGAACTCCTAAGGCTGGTCACGATACCAATTAGAGATATGTCACCGTGTCAATCTGCTAACTGTTGTTACTTAACTAGGTGACTGTTGGCAGGCCTAGTTATGATACTATTCAGATTGATTATCTCCTATTTTGTATTATCTTCCAAGTAGGTAGAGGTTATCTTAGTACTGGCCCTCACCACCAGAGTTATTGATTCCTGGATGATATTTTCTCAAACTTCCAACCTAAACTGGTTCCATCCCTTCTTGTGATGTTACTTAAGTGACAACTTCGTATAGTAGTTATTTTCTTTATATCCAGTATCTTGTTTACTCTAGCACTCAACAACCTTTTAGAGACTTAACCCAACTTGAGAAACGTTCCATCAAAACAAACATTTTATTTACATCTCATAAGTTCATCATAACAGAGGCATGTGGTACTAATTCCAGGTACAAACATTTCCTAACTGTCTCTTGTATGTCCCATTCCTCCTGGGTATATATTCATGTACCTATGCATATATATATATATAGCTCTCCACCTGAGAACACCATCAGATATGGTTTATACCTATTTTCTTCCCTTAAGGCTTTTCTATTTATTCTGGCTTCTCCCAAGCCTTTCATCAACTCTTTCCTGAGTTGGTTTCTTTCATCTACTAATCCTGTCAGATTTGACTCAAATTAATCAAAATACCATCATCTTAAAATTCATATATGCAAATCAATACATTGGGTACACCTGTTGCGGTATCCTCATACTTATACCTGCTAGAGAGCTCATGTTTCATCCTGTAAATACAATCACCCTTCAATTTCTTACTCATCTTACTTGTAGCAATCGATATTGCAAAGTTCATTATACAATAGCCCAGCACGGCTATTAAATCCATGTTCTTCTGTAAATCTTCTCAGCTGCTTACTTAGTCTCAGTTTATTCACCTCATAGTCAATTTTGTAGCTTCAGCTTCGTTTCTCATTATTCTGCGCTCACCTAGTTGTAAGCGTCGTTAACCTTGTAATACTTTATTTCAGGTTCTGAAATCATTCTATTCAATGTCTATCAAAAGTTATGAGCCAAAGGACCTACTTACTTTGGTTTCACAGAATCCTCACAACACTCATATTTCTTACTATCACCCCTTATCACTAAACCTATATTTTAAACACAGTTCTGTCTTTCATATGTGAATAGATTCTACTACTCTAACTAGGTCTATAGGATTCTTCAGAAGTATTCATTCTGTTTCCCACAGAAATTGAACTTGAGCCTGGCAGAAAACACATTCCTGCCACTCTACGTCCTTAACTAGGACTGCTCCTCAGAAAATGTGACCGCTCACCAGCGTGTCCAAGTGTATTCTCCTCTATAAAATCATTATCAGCTGATCTGTCCTTGTTTACTGTAAATTCATTGGTTCCTCCTATTCCCCGCTCAGCTGAAATATGTTCACGCTTATCCGCTGTGTAAACAACTCAGTGAAGTGTCATCCATTGTCCTGGTAAACTTTTCACGTGCATATTTTTTTTCTCTCAACTCACTTAATCATATAAGGGAGGTAATTAACCGTTGTCTCCCTTTGCATCATTTGACTTAAACTTATATTGTCTTCTCTAAAGCTTGCTATACAATTCTTATATGTACATTTTATAAACCATAATTACCAACTCACCAAATCTACTTAAGTGTAATTAAGCACTTTCCTCTCCTGACCTTAATATTCAGAGTCTCCTCCCTTTGAACAAAGTATTATTTCACTCATATTATCTCCCTTTTAGCAAGACAAATAGTCTTTATTCAAATCCATTCTTATTTCTTAAACCATTTTTTTATACTTTCCCTCCTAACCAAAACCAAATCACCGCTTATAATTCCTGCTTGAGCATTTTATAATGCTTCTAGCAAAGTCAACGGTGACAAACTGTTGTGAATATTCACAAGCATCTGTGTGATGTGTATAAAAGTTTTGCAGTTGACAGGAGTACAATCAGTCGCTGGGTTCAGAGAATCAAAGAATCAGGAAGTGGAGATACGGAGCTGCTTGATCGGCCGCGCTGTGGACGTCCTGCCACAGCCACCAACGCAGAAATGTTGAAATGCGCTGAGGGCATTATTCCTACTGATAGGCGAATCACTACTCAACAATTGGCCTTATAGCTGTCAGTCAGCATTGGTATTGCAAATGCAGTTATAAAAACTCTCGGATTTTCTAAGGTTTGCGCAAGATGGGTTCCTCGAAGTCTCACAAATGACCACCGATTGCAAAGGAAAGCAATTTCTTCTGAATTGTTGGAGCGTTTCAGTGCTGATGGAGAGAACTTTTTGGCTAAGATCGTTACAGGTGACGAAACCTGGGCACATCATTTTGAACCTGAGACAAAAAGACAGTCAATGGAGTGGCATCATCCACAATCACCAAGAAGAAAGAAATTCAAGACAATTCCTTCAGCTGGAAAGGTCATGATCACTGTCTTTTGGGACATTGAAGGTGTGATTCTTGTGGACGTTATGCCAAGAGGAGAGACAATCAATTCGCAAGCTTACATTAAGACGTTGAAAAAACTCAATCAACTTTTTCGCAGAGTTCGGCCGCACAAGAATCCAGCAGACCTGCTTCTCCTTCACGACAATGCGCGCCCTCACACAAGTCTGGCAACACATAAAGCAATCACCAAATTGGGTTGGACTGTACTACCCCATCCACCCTATAGTCCCGATTTGGCACCCTCTGATTTTGATCTATTTGGTCCACTTAAAGATGCACTCCGTGGGACAAGGTTTGAAGATGACGAAGGAGTGATTCATGCAGCGAATAAATGGCTACATGATCAAGACAAAATCTGGTACGGGCTAGGAATACATGCACTTGTTTCGCGCTGGCATAAAGCCGTACAAGTTGATGGGGATTATGTTGAATAATACCGATGTTTACACGACATATCCATGTATATTGTGTATAAATTTCATGCTTTTTGATTATACAGCTCCTGAGAAAAACGATGTGGTGCATTACTTTCTGAACGCCCCTCGTATATATATATATATATATATATATATATATATATATATATATATATATATATATATATATATATATATATATATATATATATATATATATATATATATATATATATATATGTTCGTCGAGTAGCGTCAGGTGTAAAAGATGTGTCAGTCACCGTAAAGTTTCTGCCTCTACTGTAAAGATTGTGATGACTTCTTCTGTATCTTCTCCTTACGCACACCAGTGGTGAATATGATGGGTGCTGCAGGTGGAGCAAAGGTCAACGCAACCGACGCAGGGTTATGCAGATATGGGGTGAGAGTGTAACGTGTTAGTTGCGCGAATGGTTTAATGTTCGTATGTTGACCAGTATAAGGCACTCATTCACTCATAGCTATAAGTCACCGATACAGACTGCTGTGGTCGTTTGTACTGTTTATTAGGACGCACACACTTGGACAGAACGGATAAAGTCATAGGTACATGTTGACAATGTAAATCATGGTATTTGAATAGTAGGTGGCAACATCAAACATCATTTCGTATAGCATAAATACAATAGACGATATGAGTAGAACCCTCAATGTTGTGGTATATTATCGCCTTATACTTCCACTGACTGAACGCATCAGTGGAGGTGAATATGTAGACATGGATAAGAATTCACTGGCCGAACCCTTTTTCTTCGTTAAGTTCTTAAGCTGTATATGTCAGATGTTTATTCAATAATGTTAAACCACGATAGTGGGTTTTCCATCACAGCAAGATCTCCGTACCACTGTCCGATAGTGGGATAAATATTCCGTTCTCTTGACAGTGATCCATTGTAATGACAAAATGGCCACCATCTTGAGTTTCGCTCACTCACTCAGAAGAAGGATAAATGATGGGCCGAAGTTAATTCGTAATATGGATTAACTATTCTCATAGAGTTTCCATACACTTCTATATCAATAGGGTTGCTTCATGTAAGTCACAAGAGATGTAAGATAACCTGTCATCTTCGTCGATATACAAACGATCCTAGATGCTCGATAACCGATGTTCATCTAGATCTAACGAAATGGAGATCATTAAAGGGTCTGGTATTACCTGGAGATCCGAATTAAACACAATAAAGTACATGAGGAGAATCTCTGACAATAGAATCTCGCAGAGACACAATCTCCTTCTGAAAGATCATTCACAGATCACTTTCAACCATTTTTCAGAACCAGCCCAGAAAAAACACACACAGCCATATTCAGGCGGCTTCGTCGAGACTCACTACGCATGCCTCGAAAAACGAATACCTGCCCCAGAGTTCAGTACAAAGAATATAGTCCGACCTAAACATACAAAGATATACAATATAAGACCGAATCTTCTTGCACTAGACAAGTAATACATATAAATTCAGGCCATAAACACATTGAACAAGATCAATCTATTTTCTGGCTATCACAAAATGCGAAATGCATGAATCTCGTATTCATACGCCAAATCAATACATATTCAAGAGAGATCACTCATATAATTAAAAGTATAAATCAAATCATGGGTGATATAACTTTGACTGTAACAAAAGTAATCTCTTTTTCATATCAACTAGTCATATCATAAATTTGTAATCTGTGCGTCAAATATGTGCGATAACAACAATAATAAATGGACACAAATGATTATTCAATATCATTTCATCAGATGCAAGAGAAAATGAAAATTCTCGATGAGAGATCACAACACGTGAGCCTGAAAGTACACAGGGAAAAGATAAAGATTATGAGAATAAATGCAAGAAATGATAACAAGGTTGAACTTGAAGAAACACCACTAAAAGATGTAGAATTATGCACATATGTTGGCAGTAATATAGACAAAGTTGGAGGGACAGACAGTGGTATCAAAATATGAATACACAAAGGAAGAGGAGCTTTCATTGAATTGGTGAACATGTGGACAACAAGAGAAATCAAGTCCAACACGAAAATAAGAATCTTCAACTCAAATGTGAAGTCAGTCCTATTGTATGGCTCTGAGACATGGAGAGCAACAAAAACAACACATAAAAAGCTACAGACTTTTACAAGTATAAACGGGTGCTTGCGTAGAATAGAAGGGCTGAAATGGTATGACAAAGTCACAAATGTGGAACTGATGACAAGAACCAGACAAGTGTCAGTGGAACAATAGTTGAGAAGAAGGCGATGGATGGGACACACATTGCGGAAACCTGTTGATAGCATTACAAGGCAGTCCTTGTTCTGGAATCAACATGGAAAGAGAGGCAGAGATAGACCAAAAAACACATGGAGAAGAGAACTGGAAACAGAGGTGAAAATGATGAGGAAAACATGGAAAGAACTTAAGCGGATGGCACGTGACAGGAAGACTTGACATGTGTTTGTTGAAGGCCTATGCTCCTTAGGAAGCTAAAGAATATTGATTGATTGATCATTTGATCATCACTTTCCTTTGTGCTGGTAGCTGGTTCCCTTGCAAGAAGCCTTTACCAAGCATTCACATGCTCCCACAATGATGGTTTCTGTGAGCAATATGTTTAACATGATGAGGTTGCTAGCCTAGGCACAGGCCCATATTAGTCACCTTGTACCATTGCCTGGGTGTGCGGCAGTCCTGTTGTTTCTTTAACGATTCAGAGACTTCAGGGAACTAACGGGGCAAAAATAATGATTAATGCACCTATGCTGTTAATTCATAATTGTTAACAGTAGAACTAGTGTTCGTGGTGTGATGTTCTTAATGATGGGGGTTGGGATGACGATAATGATAACAATACTGATGATGGTAAATTGTAATTAAGAAATATGATTTCAAGTTTTTAAAGAGGTATCAATCCTTTCTTTTAATGTAAATATTTTATAACTCTGCTCTACTTCCTGCACCCATTAAATTACTCCTCTCTGTTACCGCATTATGTGCCTTGCTTCAGTGTATTATCGCATACCTATGTCGTGAATTTCATTCATTTCCCGTTTTACCTAGGACAATCGCTGTGACGACAATGATAGTGACAATATGGGTGTGGTGGATTTAGATGTTATGAAACGTTGTTGTTATGTATTTATATTGTACTGAATGAGGTCAGCTGTGAAGGCCCCTGAGTATAACAATTTTTAGGGTGAATTTTCAGGGAGCCTTTCGGCTACCACCTTATGATCTCATTCAGACTTATTCTTGACTACTATGTATGATAGCTACGTCTAATGTCTAGGGTAATGAAATTGTTGTGTGATAGTGACCCAATACACAAAATACTCACAAATATTAAGTTCTATGATCAACTCGATTAACACTGGGTTTTAAGTTTGGTATTAAAAAATCTTTTTACAATTTTATTAGTCCTGAGCCTAATATTCTTCTGGTCAGGACTGTCAAATCACATGAAATCAAGTTATATTTATATATATTCAATTAAACCAAAAAGGACGAACTGTCCATACATATACTTTAAAATCTAATAATGATGTTACTAAACCTATATTAATTCTTAAATAATACTGGATGGCGGGTCGGGGTATTCACATCAT
Source organism: Oreohelix idahoensis (assembly GCA_024509875.1). Lineage (NCBI taxonomy): Eukaryota > Metazoa > Mollusca > Gastropoda > Stylommatophora > Oreohelicidae > Oreohelix > Oreohelix idahoensis. Next base: position 66,239 of record JAMPIV010008808.1, on the reverse strand, counting down.
ACGCGGTCTTTTATTCACACAGTTTCTTTTCTCGTTATACATGAGTATTGGTGGAAAAGTTTTTATTACTAGTACAGTTCAATTATATTATGTGGTGGATAAGTTGATGAATTTCCGCGGGCCAGGTCTGATGTACTTATCTGGCCCGTGGTGATAGTAGATAGTTGTCTTTCCGGCCAACGGCCACTGCTTCACTTGTTCTGAGGTAATATGGTAGACAGCGTGTACCAATATTACTACTCCAGTGGTAGAAAGCTTGTGACCACTAGAGACACATCCACTCTCATACAGAGTCGTTCACTTCAGAACATCTGGCACTAGCACAGTGCCAAACAAAGAAACCCTGCAATATGAAAATTATGTTCTGTCTCAACATAATATCTAATCCACCAATTTTACAAACAATAATATAATTAAAAGAAAAGACCTAGGTCAGATCTCTCTGACAAACCCAACTCATCCACATGAATGATGTAACAAGTAGTGCCTCTGCAATATTATCATTAATCTCTTTTTTCCATACAATAAGGTGGGTGATATGTTTCTATTTGACCACCTAAGAAAACATGTGTATTCTACATCTCTGGTAGTTTGTTACAAGATAAATCAACCTCTAGGCCCTGCATAAGTCTGCTAGGGACCTAGTCTAAGTACTTACAGTCGTAATATTTGTCATATGGCAGTATATCACACTCACATTTTTAAATAAAATATTAATAATTTCTGTCTTACCACAAATTCAATAAAAACACACAGGTACGATGATTTAGCACAACTTCAGACGTGCCGCTGGCTGGACTATGACGCCTTTTATTTAATAATTAAAATTAGTGAACTGGCGCCGAAACCGCACAAGAGGTTGTCAGGACCGCGAATTAGTTTTGTAGTTCCAATGTGATATTCGCAGTTATTTGAAATTTTAGGTTGTGGTAAAGTACTAAGATTTTGCGTACGGTATACTTTTATTTAATTTAAACGGTGAACTATTTGTGCATATTTGGTTATTGTTGTAAGAAAATGGTACCAAAGCGTAAATGCAGTTTCAATGAAGATTTACAGAAGGAATATCCGTTTATTAAAAAGAGTACATCAAACTTCAATGTACGACGAAATATATGTGCCTCCGGGTTTTCCATAAGCCATAGTGGACGTGGTGATATTAAGAACCACATAAGCAGTGAGAAACATAAGAGAGCCGTCGTTGCAGCTGCATCAAGCTCGTCGTTAACTACTTTCTTCAGAGCTGATAAAATTGGTGACCAAGAAGAGCAATTAGTTGCTATAGAAGGCGCCTTTGCATACCATACAGTGCTACACAATCATACTTTCAGGTCTATGGATTGCACATCAAAATTACTTCAGGTTACTTTAGAGCCAAAATTTGCATGTGCACGTACAAAAACAGAAGCCATTATTCAAAATGTCTTGGCACCCCATATTCTAAATGAGTTAAGGTGTGACCTAGAATAGTCTACATTTATTTCTGTACTGACAGATGCATCCAACCACAAAGAATTCAAGATTTTTCCTTTGCTTGTCAGATACTTTGATCACAGTAATGGAGTGAAAATTAAAATATTAGAGTTAAAGTCATTGCCAGGTGAAACATCTGATATTGTAAGTAGTTTTCTTAATGACTGCATAACTGAAAATGGTTTAGACAGGAAAGTAGTTGGATTATGCGCAGACAACACAAATTCCAATTTTGGAGGTGCTGAAAGGAAAGGACAGAACAATGTTTTCAAAAAACTGCAAGAAAACCTTGGACATAGTCTTTTAGGAGTTGGGTATGCAGGTCATATTTTCCACAACACTGTTCGAACAGCTGCAGATGTAATGCCTGTTGATGTCGAGCTGATTATTGCTAAAATGTATCTACTCTTCAAATCATACACAGTACGAGTTGAAAGACTCAAGGAGTTTTGCCAGTTTGTGGAAACAGACTTCCAGATGATCTTAGGTTATGCTCAGACTAGGTGGCTTGCTCTGCTGCCTGCTGTTGAAAGGATTCTTCAGATGTTCCTGCCTCTAAAATCATATTTTCAATCTCAAGACAGATGCCCAGTTTTTATACAGACATTCTTTGAAAATCCTCTATCTGTGGCATGGCTTGTTTTTGTTCACAGTCAGGCCTCTCCATTCCACGAAGCAGTGCAAAAAATAGAGGGACAGACGGTCACTGTGTTTTAAGTCATTGACAGCAGCAACAGGTTGAAAACTATTTTGAAGTCCAAACTGGAAGACTGTTTCTTGCCATCAAGAGTTAAGCTAATCCTTGAAAAGCTGGAAATGGAAGGACTTCCAAAGGAGGATGTGAAAAAGTTTCATGCTAGCGTTTCTTCGTTCTATGAAACAGCATTCAATTATTTGAATAAATAGGCTGCAAAAAATGTTCAAGACCTAGAATCCTACAGCTGGGTAACGCTGAACAGAATACCAATTTGGGCAGATATTGAGATATCATCATCACTAGTGATTCAAACATTACCTTCAGCACACTTTACAGAAACTGAAATTTATGACGAATATGTCTATATGAAGCAGTTTGTTACTTCTCAGAAAATTAGTGAATGGAGTGCCAAAAAAACATTGCCACCACAACGTTGGATTGAAATGGTTTCTCATTTCAAAAACAATAATGTGACATTTTCAAATATTTTGAAGTTGGCAGAGTTTTTTTTCTGTCTACCTGGAAGAAATGCTGCCACAGAAAGAGTGTTTTCTTTGATGAACAGCTTATGGGCAAGAGATAAAACACAGCTAGGTGTTGAAACTTTGAAAGCTATGTTGACAACCAAAGTGAACTGTGAGAAAACATGTGTCGAGTTTTTTAAGATGCTGCTTGCAAAGAAGGACCTATTGATAAAAATCCACTCATCTGAAAAGTACAGTAACTCAGCTTCACCTTAAGTAAGGATTATTGATGTTTTTCTCTCTTATTAGTTTAAGTAGTTAAACTTATACTGTAAAATGTATGTTATTCAATGTTATTCAAATGTATATAATAATAATAAATTCTTTAAGCACCAAACACGGCGCATAAGGTAGAAACCAGTGCTCTCCAGGTTGTACGTTGTGACGCCACTCCTCTTAGCTCTTGCACATTGTTTAATCCCAACGTTCTTCCTTCTCTTATTATTGTTCTTCTGAGTGTTTCTTTTGGTCTTCATTTTTTCCTCTTACCCTCAGGAACCCAAGTGAGTGCCTGCAATGGTATTCTGTTGTTTTGCATTCGTAGGACATGACCGATATATGACCATCGTCTTTTCCTTATATAGTTGGAGACATATTTCTGCCTAGAGTCTTCTCTTATTTGTCGATTAGTCTTGAATTCTTTCCAACTGATGTTCATGAGTTTTCTAAGACATTTGTTCTCGAATGTATTCAGCTTGTTCTCCAATGATTTTGTTATTTTCCAACTGTCACAGCCGTATGTTAACACTGAGATAACATTTGAATTAAACAGACGAAGCTTGGTATGTATATTCAATGATCGTAATTTCCAAATGTTAGATAATCTATTGAAGGCGCTAGCTGCCAAAGCAATTCTAGTATGAATTTCTCTTGTTGTGTCACCATCCTGAGTCATTTTACTGCCTAAATAATTGAAACTTTCAACTTTCTGTAGTTTTTCCCCGTTCAGGATGATATTAAAGGTCTCGTTAGAAAAGTTCATAACTTTAGTTTTAGAGGCATTTATTTGGAGACCTATTTTAACCGAAAGATGACACAAATTATTTACTGCTTCTTGGGATTGTCTGGGTGTTGAACTTAAGAATGCTAAATCATCTGCGAAATCCAGGTCCCCCAGGAATTTTCCATTTGTCCATTTTATACCTAATTGTTCATTGTGGGTATAGTTTCTCATAACCCAATCAATAGCTATTCCAAAAAGTAGTGGTGACATAATACAGCCTTGTTTCACCCCTGTTTCTACTGTAAACCATTCTGTATTCCCTTTATTTGTTCTAACACAACATCTTTCATTGTCATATAGCGCTTTGATTATATTCACATATTTTGTTGGAAAACCATAGATTGTAAGTATCTTCCACAATGATGGGCGGTGTAGACTATCAAAGGCTTTTTGAAAATCGACGAAGGTGATAATAAGTGGCGATTGCATTTCCACTGATTCTTCTATAATTGTTCTTAGTGTGAATATTTGATCAATACATGATCGTTTCGGCCTGAAACCCGCTTGTTCTTCTCTGATCTTTTCGTCAGCATGCAATTTAAGTCTTTCTAACATCATGCAACATAATAATTTTCCAGGTACTGATAATAGAGATATACCACGCCAGTTATTACAGTCTGATAGATCACCTTTCTTCGGTAACTTTACAATAATACTGTCTTTCCATTGTTGTGGTGGCTGTTCTTCTGTCCATACTTCATTTATAATATCTAAAATTCTCAAGAGGTTGTTGTCATTAACTGCTTTAATCATTTCGCCTGAAATTTCGTCAACTCCAGCAGCTTTAACATTTTTTAATTTTTTAACGGCTTGTTTGATCTCGTCCAGCGTGAATTCATCGCAAGTTATTGGCAAGGTGGTTGTGGGTGTTTCATTATTAAAATCAGGTGTTACTGTTGGTGGTGGTCTGTTTAGCACCTCTATGAAGTGCTCAGCCCATCTCTTCATTTGTTCTTTTTCTGTTGGTATTGGATTCCCTAATTTATCTTTAACAGGTGTTTCCATATCAGTAGGCTGGTGACATAGTTGTTTTGTAATTTGATAAAGGCACCTACTATTACCAGTTCTTGCAGCATTTTCAGCTTCTACGGCCAGTTCATTGATGAAATGTCTTTTATCTCGTCGAGTTTTTGTCTTCACTTCTTTATTTAACAAGTTATAAGTTAGTTTGCAAGATTCAACTGCATTATGTGAACTTGCCGCTAGTAGTTTAAGTTTTGCTGTTTTCCTTTCTTGTATTTTATCCCAAGTATCTTCTCTCATCCATTTTTTCTTTTTATGTACTAGGTATCCCGTGGTCACTACAGCTGCTTCTGTCATTGCTGTTCTCAGTTGTTCCCATTTAGTATCGATTGCCTTGGTGGTGACATCGTTGTCAATTTTGCCTAAAGCATCGAAACAGTTGTTCATTTTGACATTATATTCCTCTTTTACATCGTTTGATTGCAGTCTGTGTACATCTATTCTTCTATTTTTATTGGGGTTGGTATAACTTCTTCAGTTTAATTCTCAATTTAGCTATGCAGAGGTTATGATCGCTTCCGATCTCTGCACCTCTGTATGCTCTGACGTCTTGAACTGATGAGCGAAATTTTGCGCTTATGCAGAAGTGATCCATCTGGTTCTTAGTTCTGCCATCAGGTGAATTCCATGTTATCTTGTGGATATTCTTATGTGGAAAGATGGTGTCAGCCACAACGAGGTTTGATATTTCACAAAGTTCTAGAAGTCTTTCACCATTTTGATTCATACAGCCTATGCCATGAGTACCGAGATATCTTTGTACTCCATCGTTGTTGTCACCTACTTTGGCGTGAAAATCGCCCATGACTACTATTATGTCATGCTTGGGTATTGTGTTGATGGAACTTAGAAGTGCTTCATAGAAGTCATCTTTTGTGGTATCAAGAGCGTCGTTAGTTGGTGCATAGCATTGCACAGTTGAGAGCTTGAAAAATCTTGTCTGAAATCTAGCTAATATTAGCCTCTCATTAATAGGTACCCAGCTGATGAGCGATGCTGCTGCTTTCTGTGTCATTAAGATGGCTACTCCCTCTGTGTGACGATTATCATTTCTACCAGAGTATATAATTTGCTTTTTTTCTTCTGAAATATATTTTATGCCCTTTCCCGTCCATCTACACTCGCTGACACCCAATATGTCCAACTTATAATTATCCATTTCTTTAATTATTTCTTCCATTTTACATAGTTCTTACATTCCAGTATCCAATTTTAAAAATCTCCTTAGCCCCCAAGATATTAGAATGAGTCATGTTCACTATCATGTTCACTGTCGAGCCTGGTTCTGTTTCGATAACAATCGCTTGTTTTACGATAGTGAATTGTTAATTCTCTGATCAACCCTCCTATCCAACCGACCGATTCGAGGGTTTCGAGGTCGGTTATAGGAAAATATCTACACCACTAGATACTCTGATGTATCTTTTATTCTATAATTTAACACATCATGGTACTATCCATCGAAATATACACATTCCTGATGTTTTTCTTTCGGCGTCTAAGGTGAGAAAAGAATTTCATGTATATATAAAATGTATATTAATTTAAATTGACATCAACTTGATTTTTCCGGGACATGACCCAACTTTTGACCTTTTCCTTACCCTTTTGTCCCGATTTTTTCCATTGAAATAGGTCTAATCTACTATTTTGTCCCGGATTAGGGTTTTGAAAATATGGTCGCCTTATATTTACGCGTAGGATTGTGTATACTATTAGGGTTGAGTATTTATGTTTTTCTCTTCCTTTATACAGTATTTGGGTCAAACCCTAAACCTACCAGCGGTTTCAGTATATATGACAATAACCTAGAAGAAACATTTTTTGTACTTAAATACGTGGATGTCCAAGTTACAACCTGTCTGGCATTGTGTTTGCATCCAGAAAGAGACATAGTTTCCATCTCACGAACTTTAAGACTAAATGATGTAACTGGGCATATTGAGCCAGATTATATTTCTTCCCTAAATCTCATGTACATTCATCCCCTGTGGCAAAATTACAAACAGTAACATTTCCGACGTTTGACCAATTGTGGTGTGACCAATAATTTTATATTGAGAGAAGTTACCAACCTGTCATTTCCTAGTACTGGAAACCTCGAGATTCTGACATTGTGAGCCCATTTAAAATTTCTTACCTGAACTGATTAAAGTGACATAAACAGTAATCCTAAAATATAGGTGTAAAGTGAAAGCTCCCCGGAACATTGGATGAAACCTGTATCTGCAGAACTGGGGTTCTCTTTATCAAAAAGAACACGGATTCACGGTGTGGGTGTGTCCTAAAGTTTGCGCCTGAAGGTGCAAGACATCAAGTTTGTAGGTAAGAAAGAATGTCAGTGGCCACTAGTGAATGAACAGAGAGAAAGCAGGACTGAGTGATTCCCTTATGGTATAAGTTATGCACCAACTTTGTGTTTTCTTTATGCAAGTTTGTTGCTAATGATGTTTTCCTCTTAGAATAGATTAATATATCAACTCTGTTCTTAACTGTAGAGGGAAATCCTAGACCATAGCGTATAAATCTGTGACTCTTTGGGGGCTATAACTTTTCTGCTAACGGGATCGTTGGCTCAACAGAGGGGGAAAGGATTACACCTATGGGTTTATTCTTTTAGTAATTCATTAACTTATGTGTATGTGTATTTATATGTGATTGATATTCAAATTTATGGTTTTGGTGAAATTCTTATGATAAATAAAATTTACATAAACTTATTCAAGTGTGTTGGTCAGCTCGTCCCAAATTATCTATATTCCATTGTTATAGTTTTCACATCTGAGTGTCTAACTGTCGTCACTTATGTGTACAGTAGACATTCAAAAATCCGGCAACCTCCGGACCTTAGGAGTGCCGGATTTTTGAAAATGCCGGATTTTTTATGGTTATATATTCTGTATATATTTAACAGAAAATGACTACCTGTACACTTTATCTGCGATCGACAATGCACGATGTTTACGTTTTACACCACTTCTTTTATTTGCTGAATCCATAATGGGGCTAAACAGCAGCAAATAAATGATAAAATGAGAAGGAATGAGCAGGAATGTCTGTTAACACGTGCAAGCAAGACCCAACAGCTGCATCAAAACATAAACTGCTCCAGAAAACAGTGGCGCGCCAACGCGGTAAATTTAAAAATGCGCTCCGAAATCCATGCCGGAAATCTGAAGGAACCGGATTATCGATGGCTGGATTTTCGAATGTCAACTGTATTTGTATGTGAGTGGTATATATATATATCATCATCTCATCTCAGCCCGTAACCCGTCATGGGTCGTAGGGGTGCCATGGTGGAAGCATCAGCAGACAGGGTCCTCCACTGCTCTCTATCCTCAGCAATGCGTACAAGTGTGGAAAAACCGTGTCCTGCCCATTCTTTGATGTTATCAGCCCAGGATGTTCTCTCTTTTATAGCAAATGCGCAGAATTCTTCTATAACATTTATGCTCGAAAGCCTGAATCCTTCGCTCTGTATCTGCAGTGAGTGTCCAGCCCTCACACCCATACAAGAGAATAGATAATACAAGTGATTTGTATAATTTGATCTTCACAGGAAAACTGATGTTACTTTTCCAGATCACATTCAACCTTGTCATGGCAGCTGAGGCCATCTCAAGTCTTGTCTTGATTTCTTTACTTGATCTTCCATCACTACATATAGTGGACCCAAGATATTTAAAGGTGTTAACTTCTTCTAACGTTTGCCCATTTAACGTAATGTTGGTCGGAACATGTTTCTTATGGCTATTCACCAATATCTTGCTTTTTTCTATATTAATTTCCATCCCATACGTTCTTGTTACTTTCTCCAGTCTAGAGGTAAGGTCTTGAAGTTCTGATTCTGATCCAGCTATCAGATCAATATCATCAGCAAAACGTAGGTTGCACAGAGGTCGGCCTCCAATCGATATGGTTGATTTATAATCATAGAGAGCCTCCTGCATAATATGTTCCAGATATATATTAAAGAGCACTGGTGACAGGATACATCCTTGGCGAACTCCTACAGTTGTTTTGAAAAATTCTCCAATGTCGTTGCTTGCAAAAACAGCACTGCTTGCGTCCTTGTATAGTGCTTCAATGATATCTATGATGTTAGTATCAAAATTGAATTTTCTCATTACTTGCCATAAGCCTTCATGCCAGACTCGATCGAAGGCTTTTGTGAAATCGATGAAGTTATGGTATAAATCGTGTTGATGTTGGAGATGTTTTTCTATAAGTAATCTAATATTGAAGATTTGTTCTGAGGTACTTCTTTTTGGTCTAAAGCCAGCCTGTTCCTCTGACAAGATTTCTTCTGATTTCTGTTTTATTCTGTTCAAAAGTATCCTTAACATCACCTTACTTGGATGACTAATAAGGCTAATGGTTCTGTAGTTCTTGCACATTTTTAGATTTCCTTTCTTTGGAAGCGGTATTACTAATGACTGCGTCCATTCTTTTGGCCATTTTTTTGTACTCCATATCTTCTGGCAAATTGTTGTCATGATTTTTACTATATCTGGTCCTCCATATTTCAAGAGCTCTGCTGGGATATTATCCACACCCGGTGACTTCCCTCCTTTCATCGAACATATAGCCTCTTCCACTTCTTCCCGTAATATTGCTGCATTTCCGAGTTCCCTGTTTTCGCACTTAATGTTGTTTAATATGCCTAAGTCAGTGTCAAGTTTACAGTTATATAATTCTTTACAATATTCTGTCCACCTTCTCATTACAGCTGTTTTTTCATTGAGCAGAGCCCCATTGCTATCTTCTATGACAGTTACCCTGGGCTGTTGGGGTTTTGTTAGTTTTCTTAATGTGTCAAAAGCTGCCTTGCTGTTACCTTTTATTAGCCCCGTATTAATGGACTCACATTGATCAGCTACCCATTTTTCTTTGGCCTGTTTCATTTTCTTCCTAATATTTTTATTCACCATACTGTATTGCCATGCTGCTTCAGGAACCTCTTTCTTAACCTTTTTCATTTCCCGCCGTGTATCACATAACTTCAGAATGTCATCTGTAACCCATGGTTTGTTTATTTTCTTTCTTTTACCAAGTATTTCTGTTGCTGATTCAATGAGCACGTCTTTCATGTTTTCTGTGATTGAGTTGATATCATCTTCCAAAAAGTTGAGAGCTGCGAATTTTCCTCCAACAGTTGCCTCAAAGATTCCCGCGATTTCTGGATCTTTCAGTTTGTCTAAATTGAATCTTAACTGAGAACATCTGTTTTGATTATAGTTCTTTTTAAGTTTAAGCTTGAGCGTCATCAATACCATGTCGTAATCACTACCAATGTCGGCGCCAGGAAAAGTCCTAGTCTTGGCTTTATTAATAATGGACTTGAATCTTTTGGATACAAGAATAAAATCAATTTGGCCATGTATCTCAGTTTTTGGGGCATGCCACGTTGTTCGTCTTGATAACTTATGAGGAAATAGTGTATTTGCAATGGTTAGTTTATAGTTGCTGGCAAATTCTAGTAGCCTTAGTCCTCGATCGTTGGTTTCACCTGTCCCAAATCTCCCCACTGTACCAGCCCAGTGACCGTATGCATCTGGCCCTATTTTAGCATTCCAATCACCTAACACGATGAGAAGATCTTTCTTTGGAATTTTCTTAATTGCTTCATCCAGATTGTCATAAAATGTATCAATTGCCTCATCCTCATAGTCAGTAGTGGGGGCATATACCTGTATGATGGAAATGTTCTTTGGATGTGCTGCAATACGAATGGTGATAAGCCTGCTATTTATTGGGGTGCAGCTGATGACAGAGTTCAATCTATCTTTATGTACGATAAAACCTACTCCATGCTGATGTTTAGACTCATCTCCACTAAACCAAATTTTGTGACCATCATCCGTTATATATATTCTAGTAGACTGTCTGACTAATCTAGATCTGTTGTAGAGATAGGCTGACCGAGAGAAGCTTCTCGAGGTTCAGGGACAGACTATTATTTTCCACCATCTCACTCGTGAAAAATCTATTTCTTATATTATCTCCAACTGAGCTATTACCTGTTCTATTTCTATTCAGAAGGGACCAATCTATGTCTTAATTCCCCTATCACAAATCTACGACAAATGGGGTCTCGTCTAACGGGATTTTGAACTTAGAATAGGAAGACGAGACGACAATTATCAGCTCGTCTGCAGGATTAATTTTCTTTATTCTGAAATATAGTAAGAGTGTGATGTCTCGTGAGTTTTAGTATCTTTAAAAATAACTATCCCCTAGACCAGGGGTCGGCAAACTTTTATTAGTGTCGTGCCGAAGTAATGTTGCAAAGTCACTCAGAGTGCCAACCTAAGTCCACCATATTTTTATATACATCAATTATTGAAACAATTTAAAAATAATCTTGTATTAACATGTTTCCGATACATTAAATAACTATTCTATTTTTTGTAGATTATTCAATATTTTAATATAAGTAGAAACAAATATCAATACAAATATTATGTTTTGCGAAATTTAAGTTCTGAACACATTAGTTTGAAATTTTATAATAAAATTGCCACATATATATATTTTGTTAAGACAGAAAGTTCAATAGTTTGAAGAACAAAACAATTAAATAAACCAAACATAAAACACGTTATTAAAATTCTAATATGAGTAATCATTGATTATTATTGATCTGAGTCATTAATCAATTAATGGGACCCGTGTCCTTGCTTCTCCTTGGTTAATTGTTCAATATCAGGTGTGTATTTTGTCAATTTCAGCTTCACACAGGCTTCTGAATGCACAGGTGTTAGGCGACTTCTCTGTGGACTTAAAACAGCTTTCATGTGTGAGAAAATGTGTTCACATGTATAAGTTGACCCTAAAGCCGAAAGTAGAGCAAATGCAACTTTCTTCAAACAGGTGAACGCTTCAGGCAGGGATGTCCAGCAGTTGAGGATGGCAGCTGACTTTTCCAAGCAGCTTCCTTCAAGAGTTTTTCGCAATTCTACAAATTTTATCGTCCATAACTCTGATGCCTTGAATTCGATGTGTTGCATTTCAAAATTGTCAACATCCATCCACTCGAAAAGAGATAGGTCAAATGGGATGTTAGTATGATCAATTAAGTCGGGCTTGATGAGGTAAGAAAACATGGGCCCGTGAATTTCGAAGTCTTGACCTCGTTTAGCAAACTCTCCCTTGAGCGCTTCAACATACTTCTGAAGCTCATCTATGTTGACAGTAAATCGATTTGAATGAGTCTTTACGTTTGGAAAGTACTTGTATGTGTTAGTGATAATATCATTGCAAAAAATGTCTAATTTTGACGCAAATCCTTTCCAGTGCTCAAAAAAGATCAAGTACTGTTTGACCCTGCCCTTGTAAACGCAAGTTTTATTCATTAAGATTTGTAGTTATGTCAGCCAGAAACATCAGCTTGCACAGCCAGTCCTCGTCATTCAATTCAATGTTGTTCTTTTTCAACAAGAAACACCTTGATTGCTTCTAGACATGATACAAATCTGTTCAAAACATTACCTCGACTAAGCCAACGAACATTGCTGTACAGCGAGAGGTCCGCATATGCGCTCTCCATTTCTTGTAGAAGAGACTTGAATTGCCTGTGGGTCAATGAAGAGCGAGAAACTATGAAGTTAACTATCTTGACAACAGTTTCCATTACAGAGTTCAAGGATAGTGACGAAATCTTCGCACACAAACTCTCCTGGTCTATAATGCAATGGAAGCTCAATACTTGACGTCCAATACGATCCTCAAGAAGTTTAACAAATCCTTTGTTATTTCCGACAAATGCCGGGGCGGCATCAGTAGTAACACAGAATATTTTATTCATGTTAATGTTCTGATTTTCGAAATAGCTTACAAATGCAGTTATAATGTCCTCTCCCTTGGCTGTACCATCAAAAGGTATCAAGCTGCACAGTTTTTCATAAATACGGTCGTTGTCACAATATCGCGCAACTATAGCTAGTCGCGCCACGTCATTCACATCGACACTTTCGTCAAAAGCGACACTAAATACAACGGCTTGTTGTAACCCGGTTGTTTGTTTTACCGTTACATTTTCAGCCATATCAGTTATGCGTCTCTCAATTGATCTCGCAGAAGCCGGTATTTCTCGAATCCGAGACAGTATTGTTTCTTTATTTGGTAAATCACTAAACAAAATTTCAGCATTGCTCAAAAAAGTTTCCTTGATGTATTCTCCATCTGCGAAAGGTTTGCCCTCCGAAGCCACACACTGTGCAATTTTGTAACTACATTCGGTAGCTTTATTTTTGGTTCCAATTACTTGACTAAAAATACTACTTTGTTTTGTGTAGCCAGAAACAGCCATTTTTATGGCTTCACTTTTCTCCTCAGAGTTTTTAAACATGGACTGATGTTTGGTTTGATAGTGTCTTTGTACACTTGACGTACGGCACACGACACTTTCATAACATAAAGCTCAAATAGCACGATCCTTTTGTTGTATGAATCCATATTCGTTTGTCCAAAAGTCTTGAAACGAGCGTATATCAAGTTTTTGTCTTTTTTGAGTCATTTTAACGGCACCTTATTACTTAATAACAACACCAACATTTGTACTGCGGTCAACGGACTGTACGGGCATGAGTATGCGACAGCAGAGAGAACTGTAGAGGTGGTGGTGGTCGGGAGAGAGGGGAAGGATAGGACGGAAATATAACTTCATCGAGGTCAGTCCAAACTCACACTGGGAGTAAATAACTGCGAGCGAAAACGAAATAAATACGCTCGTCCAGGCGCTAGCCAGACACTATTGCGTAATTATGATTTTACGTCTCCGCTTGCCCGTCAAAATTTGCTTGGGATTCTTTTCAAGAATCTCATCCTGCAAACTACGGTAGCAGGTAGACGCCAGACTAGCAGGCGCCGCAAAGTATAACCACTCCCCTTGAAACTCGTTGAAGAATGTTTGTTCTCGGAAACGGTCCGTAAAAACGAAGACTTACGTGCAGTATAGTATGATCAGGCCTTTAGTTTGCATCAGATCGCACATTCTTACCTCCAATGTCTAAAAACTTTCGCTTTGAAGGGTTGTAAAAACAGGTATAGCTTTAAAAGAATTATATGCTTCTATTTAATTAAAAATTCAATTTTTTTTAAATGAGATCATATACTGTACAGTATTTTAATTTACTCAGCGTGCCATTGAAAATCGTTCCACGTGCCACGCTTGGCACGCGTGTATAAGTTTATAAACTAATAAAACGGTATTGAATCAGTTTTACAAATAACAGTTCACATGAGACAAGGGACGTTTCGGGTTTTACCCTTCGTCAGCCACAAATAGGTGACAAAGACAAAAATTACATATAGGTACTACAAAACTAAACGATGATGAGAAACATACAACAAATGGGCGATACAAGCAGATGGAAAAAGTAAACAATAACAATACAAGAAAACCGTAAAATCTAAAAGAAATACTGAAACAAGAAAGTAAATAATCCAACAAAACGAAAAAAAGAAGAATAAACAAAACTGAGGAACTAGTTAAAGTTAGCTTAGCTCGATGCAAAGAATCCGTGGAAGAAAGTGGTAGTCTCTTGTCACAGAATTCACAAGGAGGTGACGTACGATAGCAACAAAACAAGAGATATAAAAAGATACGAAACGAACCAAAGCAAAAACACAAGAAGATAGATCATAAAGACAAGGAATAAAGAATGAAAAAGAGAAAAGCTACCAGAATTTATGCAAAATGATGTTGTATATTTAAACCACCGGGAGCTAGAACGCCCATTTTAAAAATAAGGCGATTCTCCAACGAAAAGCGAGTCTTTTCATTACCGGCACATGAACGGAGGGCAGTGACTTGGGACAGAGACGGAGGGGGGAGATGATAGTGTAGATAACAGGCACCCTGAAGCTACTGATATAGGAAATCTATTTCCATAAAAGTAGACATGGAATGGTTCCATATCTTAAAGGGGGGACGTCTGTGGCAGAGATATTATGATTAGTAGATTTCAGATATCTATTCTTTATTCTACACTTGTCTTTTACCTATCTTTTGCTCTTTTACCTTTCTTTCGCATACGCTAGATTTAATTTTAGTATTTATTTAATTTTAGTATTTATATATTAAGGCCTTATATATTAAGGCAAGTCACACTTCACAGACTATCAATCGTCCTGCTTCAGGGACAGTATTAATTCAAATGGCGTCGAGCCTTCAAATTTTTTCTCAATATCCCCTAAGCTGGCCAATAGAAATCGGCGCCTATCAAATTTTGAATTCAATTTGAAAAGAAAGCCAAAATTACAGCCCAATTATCGTGTACCTCTGTCTGTCGGTCCGTCCGATCTTGGCATTATAGTTAAAAATAGACTTGGTTTTTGGCCTAACACATTTGCCTCTCACTCCTGAAGTTCCCCACTTGGACTTTGACCCTACCTCTTCTGCTTATTTTCGAAAACCGCGGACAAAAAATGTTATGGATAGCGAATGCAAACATGAGGGTCTGTTCGTCAATGCGTCTGTGACTATCTAGTATTATGACCATATCTTTATTATTATCTGGAGGAATTTGTATTTTAAAACATATTATTATTCAGGAGAAAATATTCTATTAAACTAACCAAGTTTTATGGCCATATCCCTTGTAATAAAGAAGTCCATATATTTTCCATAATATTCGTAAATTTCTATTTTTCTATAAATACTCAATCGTCCCCCCTCTCTCCCGTTGTTCAAACTGAAACCACTAATCTGTTACGTCATAAACTGTACTATTTGGCAGACACTGCGCTGTCTGTGTGTTTATACATGTCCAACTGCGTGACTATCAAACGAACAATTATTGGCTTTGCGTAGTATTTTTTAAATATAGTAGTAGAAATGACCCACCTTTCTCGAGTTTCCGGGGACTAAAACCCGCTCTCGCTTGTCAATAGGAGCATTTTTTTCGTCTGGAACCAAAATTACACTGAGATTTTGCTTCAAACATGTTATGGAAAAAGAATTACGCTTCGTTTTGTTTCAAACATGTTTTATTTAATTTTAACCTACGTTAAGGCCTATCAATACCCGACGCGTTTGCAGGTGTGGGCGAAGACGACACCTCACAACTCCACTAATTTTTATTTTTACACTATATTGACTTTAAAAATCCTACACATGGGATCGGTGTATCATTGTATATCATCACAATGGGCCATAGCACTATCTGCAGTGAGATGGGATCTATTGTATCACGACTCTGTTAAACTGTTGACAATCTGTAGAGCGATGCTTTTAGGCCATGCAGGCCATTGTTTCTTTGACTTTTCAGTTCTGTTATTATTAACATCTGTGAAAAAAAAAAATTGTCACTCAGTGTTTGTCTCCGAAGCTAGGACTTCTGGGGCAGTTTTAAGTGTGTCCTCTTCTGCTCTGAAGTTGCTTGAAAATGTCCTTGTTCCTACTAACAGTTTACGTTGTCTTGCATATTAGCAGAACGATTCTTCCATTTCTACATTCAGTTTTATCTGCTGCTAATCTCTACATATCCGACCACCTGCTTCGTTGTCATTTCTTTTAACTGGTCTGTTCTTGTACTCTGGCAGTTCTGTTACCAAGGCATTGGCACCTTCGCACATACTTCACTTCTACGCAGTTTGACTTTCAAACATTCTTTTCATAATTTATTCTTCTTCTTCTTCTTTGATCCTTAGCCGTCGACCGTCAAAGCAGTCAGTGGCCATTACGCCTGATGGAGTCTTGTAGATCAACAACAAATTGATTCCACTTTGCTCGGTCGGCGGCCATCCTTCGTACAGCCCCAACTCTGGTTCATTCTTTGCATCTCAGCCTCCACAGTCCTCCGCCAAGTTGTTTTTGGTCGGCCTCTCTTTCGTTTTCCTTCAGGGGTCCATAGCATAGCTGTTCTTGTGATGGCATCGGTGTCTCTTCTGAGGACATGGCCAACCCAGCTCCAGCGTCTGCCAGCTATGGTGTCCTCTTGCTTGCTCCGAGTAAGCAGATCTTGGTTGGTGATGGTATTCGGCCAAAAAATTCGGAGAATTTTTCTTAGGCATGTTGTGTGAAAAGAGGTCAATTTCGACATTTCCTTCTCTGTAACTCTCCAGCTCTCCGCGCCATAGAGAAGCACAGAAAGCACACAGCTCTGATATAATCCTAATTTTGTGCTTGTGCTGTACTGAGAGGACTTCCAGATGTTGTTTAGACTAAAAAAGGCTGTTCTTGCTTTGTTCATTCTGTTGTTGATGTCTTTGCTTGCTCCGCCGTCTGGTGTTACTATGCATCCTAGGTATGTGAAGGCATCTGTCTGTTCCAGTTGCTGATTCCTTACTGATATGGGCTCAGGGTTGCTCACATTGAGCTTCATACATTATGGAAAGCTTTTTTTTTCTTTTTTTTTCAGATCCACAATTGGTGTTTATATGCTCTTGGAAATCATGTTCTATTTCCTGAGCTATATAACCGATCTTAGCGCAGTGGTAAGAACACTGGCTTCCTAGCTCGGTGGTGTATGGTTCTATCCCCAGTCGAAGCGGGATTTGTTTAGACCGCAAACGGCTCCAGGGCGACCCAGCCTCATGAATTGGGTACCAGAGCAACTCTGGGAGGGTTGAGGTGGCCGGCGTGATGCTGACCAACAGTGTGCTGATGGTCAAGAAAATATGGGCTTAACGCATATTCCCAATATGCCACTATGGGCGTGTAATGAGATCCTTTACCTCCTTTTTAACCGATCTGATCTTCAGATCTGTATTAGGTAAGGGATTACCACTTGCTGTTTTGTATTTAATTTTTTTTGTGGCCGTATCATCCTTTGCTAAGTAAATGAGTTCCATCAGTACTATAATACTTGAGTTTTATCTATGAGATAATGATGTTATTGCAGAACAGATCGCGAGTTTACCCGAGTAGACTACGTCATCAAACTGACATGTTTTCCTGTATATAAATAAATAATTCCAACTGGATACACTAATACTGGAGCCTTACCGCGTCTGTGGCCTAATGGATATGAACGCAGTTTCATAATCCAGATATACCAGGTTCGAAACCTGCTGCAAGCGGTTTGGTAGCAAATCGCTTTGTGTGGATTTTTAACAATGGTATAAGCGTCGTACCGTTCACAAAGCAATGGCAAACTACTGATTGTAAAAAATTGCCTAGAAAAATCACAAACAGCCAATAAAAGCTGGGGTTGATTGCCACGTCCTGTAAAGGATAAGCAACTAACTTATCCAAGATATAACTTCTGAAATGTCTATCGCAAGTGCTTTTCTTATCAAACCTAAGGCAGCTGTCAGGAAATGTTTCGTCCAAAGGATTGTCATCTTGTTTGCCTGTGAGTGACCAGTAGTTGATGACACTGACCTTAACATTATGCTGAGCCCTGAAGACCATTGTCCAACTTCCGTTCACCACTGTTGAAATTTAAATAATCACTGTTAGTAGTATTAGACACAATTCGGGTATGGATAATCAAATACCTTAAACAAAGAATCAAAATAGCAACGTACCTCATTCTTATTTTTCTTATGATAGTGTGATAGCGTGGGCGAGATGATGATGATGATGTGATATTTGATCAATCTCTTGCACACTCGCAACCGACCCGATCAACAATAAAACTCTGATTCTTAAGGCAGGGGCTGTATTTATTTCTACAACCCTATCAGTGACATTCAACACACGAAGCAAACATTAAACAAATAACAAAGCGAACAAAGCCAAACACCAAACACCCAGCCAGTGCTCGATTGCTAATCTGAAGAAGCAAACAAAGCAACGACTAGTTAAAATCATAGTTAAATAATCAGAAACACCATGCTCTCACCTGTCAAACTGTCCTTCTTCCACACTGCGTGAAACATTCAACTATCATGCACACACACTCACATGCATGTCGTCTAGCGATACTAGTATGGTGTTGTGCATGGGGCTGGCAATCTCACCGTGTAACATAGATTGCTACCGAAGCCACTACTGCAAGAGCACACACTCAACTATCACACACACACTCATGCATGTCGTCCAATGAGACTAGTATGGTGTTGTGCATGAGGCTGGAAATCTCACCATGTAACACAGATTGCTACCAAAACCACTACTGCAAGAGCACACACTCAACTATCACACACACACATTCATGCATGTCGTCCAATGAGACTAGTATGGTGTTGTGCATGAGGCTGGCAATCTCACCATGTAACACAGATTACTACCGAAGCCACTACTGCACGAGCATATGAATACTTCATGCGGAGGCAAACCACACTGGTGGCCCCATGCTCCCTCAGGAGCGGAGAAGAGAAATATATATCTCCAAGTGAGCCCACGTGCTCTCACAAACCATTCTACACATAACCATAATTAAATAATAATAAAATATGTATCAAATAGAATTAAACAATATGTACAACCAATACTCTCCTTAATGGGCATAAACCACTACCTCGCAACTGATCCATCTCAATATTCATTACTGCATTCTGAACATGTCGTAAGTGACGACTGGTGCGCCTGGCAACAAGCGTGTCGTATATGACCCCTGATGAGATTGGGAACTCATCACATAAAACACATCGTTACCGTTACCGAAACAACCACTGCAATAGCATAAAAATGCTTCTTGTGGGCCTGTAATGGACACCAGCTGCATTGGTGTTTCCATGCTCCGCCGGGAGCAAACCGAGAAACACCTGTCTCAACGTGCCTCGCGCTCTCCAGAAATCTAAATACATATTCTCACCTCACTCAAAGTAACCCACTAAAGATATACAGCAGAATAATCAATAAACGTGAAATACTCTTTCATTAAAGAATAAAATAAAATTACTTTTGACTTAACAACTAGAACTAAAGTCATCACCACGTGGCCCCCCGGCTGCCATCTTCGCAACTAGTAAATACTATCTAATTACAGTCCCAGATAACCTCTCTGTCTAGTTCCATGTATGAAATAGTTTCGTACTATATTTGCCTTTCTGATGAATGAAATAATCGCTCTTAAATTTTACAGCTGTGATTTGGGCTTAGCGTGCCTAATAAAACCTATCCACACATTATTTTCACTCATCTATCATTTCAGAACTAAATCTAATGTTCTTTAGTTCTTAGGAAACACATCCTTTTATCTATTTCCTTAAACATTAAAACAGACACGCTCAATATAATTCTAAAGCTACAGGGAAATAATGGTATTTTCACTAGGAACTAATCTAATCTGCTTTTAAATCAAACTCACGTGCTCAATGCATCTACAGATTGACTCTGGTGTCTAACTTCGTTTCTCTCTCGTCTAAGCGGCTCTTGAAAGAATAGAATCTTTCGTTCGTTCGTTCTTTTGTCTGTTATGTTGCTGTTATACCCTGTTCAACCTGAAAGTTGGTTATAATTGGGGTATATCTGTGTTAGGTTCTTCGGTGCTAGTCGTCTGTTAGTCCTGAAAAGGACTGGTCCTAAAAAGGACCACTAGCTGACTGTCTGGATACTTCTTCGTTGCTTGTCTGTTTATGGTGTCGTGGCGTTCTCATGGTGTTCATTTCCTGCCTTACGGATTACAAACGGTTATATTGGGGTATATAGGGTGTTAACGTCTTCGCTGGTATCGCGTTCCTAGTCCTGGAGATGATTGGTCCTGAAAATGACCACTAGCTGCCTGTTCGGTCCCTACTCGTTGTTGTCTGTTTCGGCATGTGTTGTTCTATGGCTGTCTCTATTATATTTGGTAGGTAACCCATTATGGTTTCGATGATTATTTTGTGTTCCGCTGCTTGTCTTCTTTCTTGATTGCTTTTTAGTTCCTCTACGATTTCGGTTTTTATTTTGTCTTTAGTTTCTTTGTTTTGTTCTCTACTTTTTGTAAGGAAATCCTCAACGATCCTTCTCTCTGTTTCAATTCTTTTGAGGATTTCTTCGTTCTCTGCCTTTAGTTCTGCGAGTTTGGCGATGTCGGCTTCTATCTCGTGTTTGATGGATTTCATTTCCTGTAACATTGCCTAGGCGCTCTGTAAGGCTCCTATTGTTTCGTCTCTTAAGGCATCTGAGTCTTCGTTGTGTTGCTTGTTCGTCTCGACCTTTGATTTGTTGTTTTAAGTCTCGCACCTCTGTGGTTATTTTTACCAGCTGGGCTCTTGTGTGCTGTTCCTGTTTAACAGTGCCGCCTGAAGTCACTCGGTCTCTTCCTTCTCTGAAGGAGATGTTTTTTGTTATCGATTCCTTCAGTATGGCCTTTGTCTCATAGAAGGTCGGACATCCACGGTATCATGCCCCGTGGTTCCCGAGACAGTTTGCACAGGTTCTGTTGGAGTTGCGTACTTTATAGTTGGTATCTTTTTTCGCCTCAGGACATTCGTTGTATGCGTGACTTCCCGCACAGTACCGACAAACTGTCTCTCTCCTGCAAGTTTTCTTGGTATGTGAAAATTGTTGGCAGTTTGAGCACTGCATAACAGGAGGGATGTATTCTTCTGTTTTTCGGCATCTGTCGTCTAGGTTTAGTTGACTTGTTCTTGAAGTACCTTCAATAGTTAGGATAACTAGGTTTGTGTCCTTCTTGTCCCACGTCTTCAGTCTTTCCACCTGTGTTATTTTGATATTCCTGTTTTCTGCTTGCAGGCGGCTGTGGACTTCTTGTGTCGATCGACTGTTGTCGATCCCTCTTACAACTATCTTCTTGGTCTTCTTAAAGATCTCCATAGTAACTTTCATCTGGTGGGGTAGCTGGATTTCTTTGTGTCCGGACTCTAGTTCGATCATCAGTTCTGTTGTCTTCTCCGTGTTATTTAGCGATATTATAACACCTTTTTCGTGCCTTGCCATTCTATTAATGCTCCTCTTGCCCGTTATTGCCTCTAGGATACCAATCACTTTATCGCCGGGTAGGGCCCTGAGTGTGGCCTCACTTCCCGACATCTGCGTGATCTTTATGGTTCTCTCCTGTAGTGTCTCGTGAGAAACAGCATTTCTATGCTTGCGAAGCTGGTACTTTCCGACATCTGTCTCAGTTTGAGTGCGTGGTCTGTTGGACGGATTCACATTCTGTCTCGCCTGCATCTGGTCTAGTTCCACCGAAGTTGTCTGGTCACTGCATGATGGAGACTCGACTATGATATTTTGTTTTGATGGTGGATTTATTTTGTAGGGCTTCATGGTATTGTTACCCTCTGTTGATGAAGTTTTGTGGCCTTGATTTGTAGATGTTTTCTGGTCACTACACAATGGAGCCGCCGCCTCGATATCTTATTTTATCGGTGGTGTTGCTTTGCCCGGCTTCGGAGTCTGGTTGTCTTCTGCCTTCGACGATTTGGGTTGCTCATCGGTCGTGTCACTGGCCGCGTTGTTCGGCTTCTGAGAGGGACCGGCCCCGACGCTAGTAGTTGGAGTAATCTTGCTCCCCGGCTGACTCTCTTTGTTCTTTGCAGGTTCTTGTTTGCTGCTGCTGACAAGTGTTTGAGGGCTTCGATAGACTTTCCTCTTTTTCGCTTGTGGCTTGGTACGAGTCATTTTAGTGAAATCCGACGGCTGTGTTCGCCCTGAAAAGGACGCTCGATTTAATATAGTGCTGTCTTCCCCTCCGTTCGTTGCTGAATGTGATAGAATCTTTCGCAGGCTTACATTCTCTTTATATAAGCCCTAGGACGAATCACTCAACTTAGTCCGCGCGCGCAGTAATTGGGTCACTAAATAACACTCGCCTTTATTGGTCTATTAGGCGCGAAAACACAAATATGGCCCACAACTATCAAATATAACACACAACTATCAAATATAACACACAACTATACACCACAACTAATTTTTAGGCTTTATTATGGCCTAATAATATATCTTCTCCTTCGTCAGACTTTTCACATCATAGGCTCGCGCCGTCACGTGAGCTGACAGTCACGGGGCTGCGCGCACATCGAAAACATATGGGCGATAAATATGCCATGAACATGAAGGGGGAAGCCGGGGTGTCTTTACGGCCCCATCACAATAGGAAACTCTATACAGAGCGATACAACACAAGGCAATCTGATCATCAGAAGTCGTCCCCCGTCGATCAAATGTTTTGGCCCCTTTATCTCCTTTACACTCTAAGGGGGGCGGGACCACTTAGGTCATGACTTCCATGTGTCAGCCTCCTGTTGTCTAGTGCAGAGAATTGAACCCACTCCACCTTGGTTGCAGCTTTCAAATTCATTCCACTTCCCTGCCAGCTGGAGGCAATTGTGAAAGTAACCTCTATGTTGAAAATAAATTACTGTCTCGAGTTCCATAGCCCGTTGCGGTTGTTCCACTGTCACGGGATTTTCCTCTCCTGCACCATGCAGCAGTGGTCCATCAGTGGCCAAAACTCAAGAGTATCCAAAATGGGTCTTCAAAGGTGTCTACCTTCGCACAAGATTACTCTTGGCAGAGTTGTAGATAGAAGGACAATGATGCTTCTATCTCAATGGCGTCCCACAAGGTAATTCAGAAGTCAAGAACAGTGCTGCATAGGGCAGAGCACTATTAACTTATATCTGATCCGGCATCTTTTGTGAAGTTTTAAGCAATGGTGTGGCTTTTCCGAACCCCCCAGCTGGTTTAAGCCAGCAAAATTCCTGTTATAAGTTTTTTTTGGCTCTATGGCTGTAACTATATGTATATGTATTAAAGATTGTAGATCATACATGCTCTCTCTTATCTATAGGAACTGAATCAACTAGGAATTGGCAAAATAACATATAATAAATTTTATAATCGATTAATCTTTAACAAATTTAAATAAATATGGATGAAAGTGACTTTAGAGGGTTTTTAAATTGTCTTCACTGAGACTTAATTGGGGACTGTTGGTTATTGTCCGTTGCTGGCGCCTGTTACAAAACTTAACTTGCTGAGTACTGCAATGGGTCGTTGTCAGGTCTTTTGTGATGATGATTCTTCTCTAGAGGCGTCTAGATGAACTTCACTCCTAATATCAAGGTGGGTGCCTTCACAACGTGTCCACTGTAGGTACTTGGTGTCGAACCCAGCTTTTGGATCACAAGATTGTGGCAAAGAGTCCCACTTTAGACTGGTTTCTTGTAAGTGTAACTTCGTACCACGAACAGTAATTTTGTACCGCGAACTTTAGGAAAAAATAAAAGAACAAATGCCTCTGCTACGTATATTTGTGGGCTGTAGATTAACCTGCGCATTGTCTCGCTGTCCACCCACCAATGTTAGCCTCTCTGAATAATTATTCTCCCTGAGTATACATAGGATAAATCAGGGAATATGATTATAAATCACCGTTATTCTTTTGGTTACATAAATGGGGAAAATGTGTCTGGACAGCGCGAGTGCGATGATTTGCCTGAACTAACATTATAAAAGTACACATATCTCACAAAATGAAACTATATACCCTATTCACAAGTGAGGTAATCATCACACTGCTCTGTTCTGAGTCTAGGGTCGCTTCTGCTTTCGCTTTCCTGGGCGAACTAGCAAAAAGCAAACACCAGTGCTTGCTGTAGTGGTTTATGAACATACTATTTTCATTTGTTGAGGCTGCCAGCCTCCTATGCTTTGTATCACTACTTAGCAAGTACAGACATGTCAAATTCACATTAAAAAAAAAATATGTTTACACTCACCCCAAATGGGATACACAATCTTCAGGCACAGTAGAATTGACACAGCAACGTTGATTTGATGCTTCGAACACTCGGTCTGGGGTAATTTCAGAATCCCTCATGACTTTTGTTTCTGATTCCCTAAGTTTCCAGTCTTTGTATTTAAAATTGCGGGCTCTCTGTTAAATTATAAAGACGCCCAAATACATCGATCTGTCACTTTTAATTTTGGAGTTCTTTGTGCTATCATTCTCTCTGGCTAATGGGAGTAGTTACTTGACGTTTGAAAATGCAGTCTGATTTGTTTCTCCGATTTCGCTAGATTAAATGTCCATTTCTCAGTCATAATCACAGATTGGCATTTCCGGCCAGCTTTCCAGTGCGAACTAAAGTTTATTTCAGGCTCTCGATTTAGACCAATCCTGTCTCTTTAGAACTATGTAGGTCGGGGTGTTAAAACATTAGTATCCCCCGCGTGTTTTAAAATATCAATTTTAGAATTTAAACTCGCGACCTCTTTCAAATATAGCAGTAATACTTCCGATTGCACTTATGCAAAGTCACAAACACATCGGTGAACTTATTTCCTGGCTAATAACTTTCCCACAACATAATCTCCCCAGACGGGTTATCTGTATTATTGATACACAGATGGGCCATCGGAAGCGATTACATATTATCACCTGTGTTTACGTTCATCTCCTAAACGGATTTCCCAGACTGACAATCTGGCTTTCTTTCCGTCGATCGTGCGAGACAACCTTGTGTCAACAATGACCGTTTCTATCAAAGGTGGCTAGACGACTTAAGTGAAAAAAGTATTATCCACTGACCTGTCTAATTAGCCTTGTAATACTACGATTCTTATGGTGAAACGTAAATAAGTCTGGGAGTGACTAGGCAAACATGTGGGTGCTTGAAATATGTCAAATAATAGGACGATGAGTGAGGATAATGAAGAAATAAATCGGTAATGTAGGAGAGAACGAAGAATGTAGAAGGATGTACACCAATATCGTCACACCACAGCCAGCACCTTGCCTTTTCCACAGTTTCGCCGAGCCTTTTAAGTGCCCGTGTTCTTGAATGTTCCGTCTACCCCAACAGTTTTAGTAGATCATACACTGAGGCAGCCGCGAGACCTCTTGCATCCACCTCGACAGCAATGACCCATTGCGTCTCAAGTCCGCGGCCAGATTATTATACTTGGCTACTTTGAACAAGTATTGCTCGTCCAATCTGGATTCGAATGGCACGGTCAGCTCAATCATTATAATCTGGTGCGATGATGAGGAATGGGGCACTATATCTGGCCGTCTTCGAGATCGATCTTCTGATACTCTCTGGATATGCCCCAGCCAAGGTAAATCTACTGCCATCTCCCAGCCATTTGCACAGTCAAGAAGAGATGGTAAACTGCTACTTGCTTTACTTGGTTTGGGATGTGCTGACTTTCCTGCTCTCAGAAAGTAAGTCTTTTCAGCGCTTGGTCTGATTTTGCTGTTTGCCTTCACCCTTGCTGTTGGCCTTCACCATTTCCAGGTATACTTTAAAAGATAACTCATTTAGTACTTTGCTGCGGCGCCATGTGTATCGCCCTTGCCCTAATGACACCTTGCAAGCTGAGAACACATGTTCAAGTGTCTGCCTTTCATGGCACATGGGGTATTGAGCATCATCAGAATTTCCCCAACTAACGAGGTTTGCGGATGATGGCAGGAGGTCATAAATTAATCTGATAACAGAGCTGAGTCTAAGAGGTTCCATATGCCATATATCATTCCATGTTAAAGACCTTTGCAGGGCTCCTTCACATATAGTCCATTGGCCTTGTTGGGCCTGCTGCACCGCTTTCATTCTCAGCTCCTCGTATCTCCTGAATTACCATATCTCTGCGTTCCCTGTTTGACGCATTGGACCACCAGCGGATGTCACCATGGCCAAATCCCCGTCTATTCGTCTGTGTGTCTCTGATTACCTCCCTCAGCTTGAACGACTCTTGGGCAGCACCAACATCTTCATCCACTTTCCACTTCCTTCCAGTTTTCAGTGTGGGCTGAATGGACTCAACTACGTCATCTGCTGACTTGCAAGCATCATTGCGAGCTTTGCCTTTCCTACTTTGTATTCTTCAACTACTGACTTGAAGGGAAGCACAAGCTTTGCCTTCTTGCAGTACAGTGCTACGTCTCACAGACCTGGTGGTACTCCTAGCCATTTCCTCATGAACATGTTGACCTTTTTCGCTATAGCTTCCACTGTACTGTTGCTCATTTCATATACGTGTATAAGCAGTGGCCATAGCAATTTAGGTATCAACATGAACTGAAGGCACCACAGTTTGAACTTTTCTAGGAGTCTGCTTTGGTCTATGATCAGTAGTCCTCTGTCTGCCATTTACAAGTTTATTGTCTGTTGAACTGCATTTGAGTCTTTTAATGAGGCATCATACACCCTGCCAAGACTTTTCACAGGTTCCACAATGACAATATAGATTCTCTGGTTTGAAACCATGAATTTGACCTCAGATATTTTCCCTTTCCTTACTGATAATCTTCTAGACTTCTTAGGTTTTAAGCTCATTCTGCACCAGCTGACTAGTTCATCCAGGCGTGCTAACATTCTCAGGGTCTGGTGTTCATCTGATGTCAGAACTGTTCTGTCATCCATGCATGCTTTAAGCGGTGGCCTGTGACACCTTCCATTGACCTTCGAACCTGTTGCAGATCCTTCAGCCGCTTTGATGATTACCTGCACAGCCAACATTAATGGTATCGGAGTGATGGTACATCCCATCGCAGTTCCAACTTGTAGGTCAATCCATTTCGTTGTGTACTGTCTGGTTGAAAATCTGACAGAGAACCCTGAGAAATACAGCTTCAGCATTGCTGCAATTTCTTGTAGAACATGGTACATTTCCAGGACCTGCCACAACATCTGGTGTAAAACTGATCCATACACACTTGCTAGATCCAACCAGATTACATGGAGATTTATTCTGTCAGACTTTGCCTTTTGAATTGCTTCCCAGATGATTGTGGCATGCTCTAGACACCCTAGTGTACCTAGGATACCTCTTTTCTGGATGGTAGTGTCAATGTATATATTCTGCAGAAGGTATGTGGTGAGCCTTTTAGCCATTGTGGTGAACTTCTAAATACAATACCTAAATTAGTATATAACAGTATAGTGCATAAAGTCAAAGATAGGATAGTACTACAAATTTTCGGCGAGAATTGTAGTCGTCGCCTACGCCTTCAGCGTATTATTTAATAACGCATTGGCCGAACCAAAAAGGGTACTCTATTTTTCAAATTCGACCTTGAGATAAACGTACCACTTTTCCAAGTTCAAATGAAATACTTGCCTAGAATACATTGTGGAGGGGAGGGGCACGGATAGATAACCAACGCAAAACACGTCTCACATTGTTTCTAAAAATAAAACCAACTTGCTAGCCTTGCCGTTAGGCGGTTTTCAAATTACGATGTAAACGTTAGAAAAAGTGCACACTACGGTCATGAAAACACGCTTAGCTCTTATTGCGAATGACGTAAACTCTAACGTGTTACGAGAGAATCTCGTATTTAACTTGAAAGTACATGGAAAAAGAATTGAACAGGAGGTAGTTTAAAAATAAACAACTAACATAGAAAAAATTCTAGAATTTTGAACCAAGCCACTTAGCCCCATAAAAATCATATATTCGTGTGCCTGAAGACTTGCTGACCAAGAATATGTCGTTGATTACCTAAATAGTCCATTAGATAATCAAATATTGGGGATAATACATAGAGAATCGGAGATACTTTCAGGTCAAGTCAGGTTTGCTTAGATTGGATAGTATATATTTTTTGGGAAAAAAATTAGGTGAAAGAAAGGTTAAGATAGTACGATGAAGTGGATTGGGTGAAATTTTAAGAAAGCCGAAATATTATTGGCTGACCTAATATACAAATCTAGTTGGTAGTAGTAACGCATAGTGGTTTGAGATATTTATTTTAAGAATTCATTCAAAAAAAGAGATGCTTGGTCTCATTGGCCAAAACCTTTGACTTTATCGAAATAGTAGGTTACTCGCTGCCATTTTTCCAAAATATTCAGAGGAGCAAGAAGCGATGAGCAGACTTGTGCTTTTTTATTAATAATACTACCATCTGAAAGCAGTCTGAACAGAGGCAGTGATAAAAGTGTGCCATATTCGATTGCCTAATTCATCGTTACTTGTTTATATTTCCTTGATATGTGGTAAGATTGATTTTATTGACTTTTCATTAAACAAAGGTTTGTGTGTAAGAAAAGGCCATGAAAAAGATTGTAATTTAATGGTTCCATAACAAACTTAGGCATGGCCTAGATGTTGATCCATCATATAAGGGACTATCCAAGAAGTTTAGAACTACAGGACTATATATATGATGGTCATACAGGAACATTACACCTATCTTATGGCATGGGAAAGATTACTGCAGGAATGACAGAGGCGTAGCATCCATTAGGGAAGAGGAAAGAAAACAGGTACCATTTGTTCCATCAAACTAAAGGGGAGAAGCAGGGTTGTCAGATGAGCTGACCATGTTCTTTTGTATTGAATGTATGATTACATGTAAATTAGGAGGAATTAGCTTGATATTAAGATAGAACCATAACTTGCATTGACAGGGGTTCCTGCTGACACTTGTCTGGTGCTAGTACTCGCTCATTGAAGAAGTCTGCACGATTTCAAAGAGTCTCTGGCACCTGCTTGTATTAAAGAAGTTCAAGACCAGAGGAGACGGAAGTGTTTGGCCAAACCTACTACAAATGCTGTGATTCCAGGACACAGATAAGTGAAATATCTGGCCTGGGACAACTTATCACGATTAAAGAAAAATCTCCTGTATAGACAAAACGTTCCTCCAAAGAATAAATGAACAATCCTAGTGAAACAAAAGAAATTTTGGGATGATGACAATCCCCACCCTGCTTCCCCGTACCAGTATTTAAATAGAGTAAATCACATCACAGTGAACATTTGAAACAATGTACTATGGACCTATTGTCTGTTGTATGTAAATATCTTTATATATATTTGTAAATATACCTATCCATCTAAATTGATTCTCACTGAACTATAGTCCTGACCAAAACAACTTTAGGCTCAGAACCAATAAAGTTTAACAAAAGATATTTTAAATATAAAATTTAACAGCTGGAGTTAGTTGAGTTTATCATAGTACTTAGTATATGTTTGTATATGTTTTTGTATTGAGATTCTTTACAACACTCTTACAATACCCTAGACACTTTATGTAGCTTTCAGTCACGCTAGTCAAAAAAGAATATAACTTAGAGTGAGATCGTAATGTGGTAACAAGGAAGGTACTCTGTAATACAGTTGTTCATTGTTTACCTCAGAGACCTTCACAGTTGACCTCACTCAAGTACAACGATATGCACACCATTCTTCTTAACATCAAAACCCACCACAGCCATCACTGAGAAGAATATCTTCCCTTCCACATTAAGTGCTGAAATTGGCCATAAATGAATGATGATTGTGGAATTTTGTTCCTTCGGGATGTAAACTCCATTCGTCTTTCTCCATTCTTTGCTTACAAGCAGGTTTTTCTAAGCATTTTTCAGCAAACGGAGCATCCGTTTCAGAACTTCAGGTCATCTCTTATACACAACATACGGGACACCATTAGGACCTGGAGCTGACTTGCACCGGTGCTTTCTGGATAATGCTTTCTATTTCTTGCACTGTTGGGGGCTTAGGTGTTGAATTCAGCTCCTGGCTTACTAGGCCATATAAGGCCTTCCATGCTGCCGAGCTGCTCATCTTTGTGATCATCTGTTGAGGTCATTCTAAGGTGTTTTTCCAGATCTTCTTTTCCGATATTTAGTGTTCCCGACCGTGGCTGTTCAAACAGTTCTTTGACAAACTTGAAGTGCTCCCTGAAGAATCTCTCCCTATCCCTCCGTGTTTTGCTGCACAACCGTTCTGCTTTACAAAGAGCATTATGTTGGCCTTTCAGGTGCTCCCAAACTGTCATATCCTTTCTTCTCTGTGTCCACTGCGTTCTTGAACTGTTTTCAGGCATGCTTCTTCTGTTTTCTATATCTTTTTTTTTCTGATTTGTCTTCTACTTTTCTGTGGTGGGCTACTTTCCATTGCCTCCTTGGCTAGAAACACACTTTGCGACAGTGAAGATATATTATGTCGCCGAAGATTTCCAGCTTTGTCTCCAAGGTTATCTGCTTCAGGTTGTTATCCAACTCTTTTGACAAGGCTTCGTCCAGCTGTTCCCAAAGCTCTTTTACACTGGCGGGTGGAAACTTGATTGCATCTCTTTTCCCGTCCAAGAAGTGTGTGAGATCATCATCAACTTAAATATTCTCCGCGCTGTAGCTTGACTCCTGGCTGAGGTCTTCTAACGTCTTACCCGTCGTAACAGAGCGCTGTTGATCTACCACTGATGAGTTCCCACACCCCTTTTTCATTCTGTTGATTTTCATGCCTCTCTGACTAGACAATTTCCTACCACGGGCACATGGAAATTCCAGCCGTTGATCAGAACTCAAAGTCCGTGTAACTGGTCTGGTCGATTCCAGTAAGACACCTGTGGATTCATCATTCCCCCCCCCCCCCCCCCTTTTCGGTGAATCCTGGAGGCGTCTATAGCAATTTTTAAAGCTTACGGAGTGCCAACCCGGTCATCTGGTTCCTAGTCTTTCCCAGTGTTATTTGTCTTTCAGGAAGTCCGTCGGTCTTTTCCCGATTGTCAATGGTCTGACCATTTAATTATGATAGGAAACTATATAAGGAGCGATACAACAGGAGGCAATCTGGTCATCAGAAGCGGTCCCCCCATTGATCAAGTGTTTCGGCCCCTTAATGTCCTTTACACTCTAAGGAGGTCGGGCCCACTTAGGTCATGACTCCGAAGTGTCAAAGAATTGAACGCACTCCACCTAGGTTGCAGCTTTCAAATTCATTCCTATTTCTTGCCAGCTGGAGGCAATTGTGAAAGTAACCCTATGTTGAAAACAAATAACTGTCTCGAGTTCCTTATCGCGTTGCGGTTGTTCAACAGCCAGCACGATGCCTTTACCGCAGTTTCGCTGAGCTCCTTAAGTGCCCGTGTTCTTTAATGTCCCCTCAACACCAACAGTCTTTGTGTTTTTCCTTTCTAATTTTTTTTCTAGATACCATCAGGGGGTTCGGAGTGGCTCAGAGGTATGTCGTCCGCATCTAATTCTAAAGGTGCCGGGCTGTGACAAAATAGGCGGCCCCTATCGATCTTTGTTTCATTCAGGCAGTATCGGTACATTTGTGGTACTGATTTTTTATTTTTTGCTCTCAGTTGTCGGACTTTTCTCTCTTTCTTTCTTTCTTCGTTATTTTTCTGCTAAGTAGCAGATATTTGATTTTATCAAATTATTCGACACTGCCTGTAGGTGATAATAATCACATTTGCATGGCGCTGCCCAGATTTTTTGACTATAGGCGCGGCAGATTAACAGGTACATCGGCCAGCGCTATCGCTTAATCACCGATAAGACATGGATGGCTAGATTACTTTAGATAAAAGTAAGATTGCTACATCTCGAACACATGGTCATATGCGGTTACCGTGTGTTTGGAAGTTTGTACACAACGGCATCAGACATCTTATTACAATATATGGGAGAGTTGACCTCTGCCTTACGTTCAAAATTATCCGATGTCGGAATATTTTGAAATTGCTCCATAACCCACCTGTTTTAATATGATTGTAATTTTTTGATAGATCATAACAAACGAAGGCAGGGAATATAATCTGATCATTTTCTCAAGCTATTTCACTTGAGAAATCGCTCGCCAAGACACCAGACTGCTACAGTGAAGAATTTGAATTCAGAATTCCTTCTTAAAATACCGGACAACTTTTATTAGAGTATTTATCAGGACTTACAATATAGCTCAGGAAATCTCTAACATTTTAAATAAGGAAACCGGGACTGAGGAAACTGAAGGACCAAACACGAAGTCAGAGAGGGAACTTATTAAATTAATGACACCCCAAATGCGTGTAAGAGGCCGATTCAAGTCTCTTTTATTCCATCTGAGCAAAAAGTCTCTGAGTCAGGATTGGTTTATTGGTGGTACCAGCAGGTCGACCACTTTACATACCTCGGAGCTATTATAGATCGAAAGGGAGGCACCAGAGAAGAGTTGGCCACTTTAAAAGCAGCAGCTGGGAGACTTTTTCAGGCCATAAATCAAAGATTCCTCAGCAAGAGAGAGGTTGGTAAGAAAACGAAGATGGCTGTATACCGCTCCACCTATGTCCCAGGCTTGACATATGGATGCGAGTCATGGGCAATGACTACAACCCGCAAAAGCCAGATCCAAACCTCAGAAATGGGTTATCTGAGAAAGTGGTTGAAGTAACAAGAAGAGACATGGTCCGCAACCAGACGATACGTCAAGGCCTAAAATCCCACCCCCTGCTGACCCAAGTGGAACAGTCCCAACTAAGATTGTTTAGCCATGTCTGCAGAATTGGAGAAGATCGGCTACCACGACAAGCATGGGAAACAAAGAGCCGGGGATCCAGACCCCCAGGACGACATAGAGACCGCTGGGAGGACAACATTAGACAATCTTTGAAGAACCGAGGACTAGAATGGAACCAGGCCAAGAGGAAGACAGCCAATAGGATAGTCTGGCGCTCTCTCTTCCAAACCTCTACACCTCACGGTAGAAGGGGAACGACGACTAAGGTGGTACCAGCAGAAAGTACCATCTCTGTAACAAGAAGGGAACCGTGGACTAAGCTGTAAGACGAAGGACCTATGTGGTACACTCTCCTTGACATTTCTGGGAAACGAGCTACCCCCGACAACCTTGATCAGAGACGAATGTGAGCAGAGAGAAAAGAACCAACCCATAAGAAGGAGCAGAACCATCATTGGCAGCTAAGTTCAAATATATGCTGGCACTTGAACTTCTTGTAACATCTCACATTCCATAAAGACTGTGATGATAACATTTCTTGATCCATAACTATTCAAATTATTTTCCAACTGTTAAAACCCAAAGTGATTATTAAATTTTGTTATGTGTAATGTTACACATTTAACTTCGATTTAATCATTTTAAAGTTTCTGCATGTTTGTCTCAATCAAATTACTACACACCCTCTAAACACGGCTATACTAAAATAATAGAATTCCACTGAGTAAATGTGGGGTGGGGGCTTAAACGAGCTGAAAGTAATAAGTGCTTAAATCCTTCACAAAAACGTCGGCAGAGCTATAGAGTTAACATACTCAGCCAAAGCAGTATTGTTCTCGCTTATTCTGAATATCTTGTGAAGACTCCTTTTGTAATAGAAGTGTCATCACCCTTTTATCTACATCTCTGCCAAGAGTAATCTTGTGCGAAGGTAGACACCTTTGAAGCCAATATTAGGTATTCTTGAGTTTTGGCCACTGTGGACTATTACTGCAAAGCAGGGGAGGCAATACCGTCACACGGGCTCGCTCCCAGCACAGGGGATATAATTGATGGAAATATTTTCAGAACTAGTGGTTCCTAATGACTTCATACTCTCTCCTGATCTTTTGGGTAGTGAGATCGGATGCAAAGCCGTCTCGGATGAGGGCGAAAATATGGGAGATCCCGTGTGCAAGTTGAGCACGTTAAAAATCCCTCGGCAGTTTGAAGTCGTAAAGAGTAGGCCATACTGCAGCTGCCCTGACAAAATTTAAAAATAAGGAAACCTACCCACCTCAAAAATATTTATACGAGGGGCGTTCAGAAAGTAATGCACCACATCGTTTTTCTCAGCTAATAATGATGATAGAAGCATGACATTTCGCACACTTCAAATATGGCATGTGCCAAGTGTGTGCACCAAATTGCATTGCAACCGGCCAAATAATACGGCTGCCCTAAACCGTTGAAATGGAGCGTGTTAGCAACTTGCGTTATAAACAGCGAATTGTGATAGAATTTCTTGTTGCAGAGAAGGAAACTGTTGTGAACATTCACAAGCGTCTATGTGATGTGTATAGAAGTTTTGCAGTCGACAGGAGTACAGTCAGTCGCTAAGTTCAGAGAATCAAAGAATCAGGAAGTGGAGATACGGAGCTGCTTGATCGGCCGCGCTGTGGTTGTCCTGCCACAGCCACCAACGCAGAAATGTTGAAATGCGCTGACGGCATTATTCTTACTGATAGACGAATCACTACTCAACAATTGGCCTTACAGCTGTCAGTCAACATTGGTAGTGCAAATGCAGTTTAAAAACTCTCGGATTTTCTAAGGTTTGCGCAAGATGGGTTCCTCGAAGTCTCACAAATGACCACCGATTGCAAAGGAAAGCAATTTCTTCTGAATTGTTGGAGCGTTTTAATGCTGACGGAGAGAACTTTTTGGCTAAGATCGTTACAGGTGGCAAAACCTGGGCACATCATTTTGAACCTGAGACAAAAAGACAGTCAATGGAGTGGCATCATCCGCAATCACCACGAAGAAAGAAATTCAAGACAATTCCTTCAGCTGGAAAGGTCATGATCACTGTCTTTTGGGACATTGAAGGTGTGAATCTTGTGGACGTTATGCCAATAGGAGAGACAATCAATTCGCAAGCTTACATTAAGACATTGTAAAAACTCAATCAAAGTTTTCGCAGAGTTCGGCCGCACAAGAATCCAGCGGACCTGCTTCTCCTTCACGACAATGCGCGACCTCACACAAGTCTGGCAACACGGGAAACAATCACCAAATTGGGTTGGACGGTACTACCCCATCCACCCTATAGTGCCGATTTAGCACCCTCTGACTTTCATCTATTTGGTCCACTTAAAGATGCACTCCGTGGGACAAGGTTTAAAGATGATGAAGGAGTGATTCATGCAGCGAATAAATGGCTACATGATCAAGACAAAATCTGGTACGGGCTAGGAATACATGCACTTGTTTCGCGCTGGCATAAAGCCGTACAAGTTGATGGGGATTATGTTGAATAATACCGATGTTTACATGATATATCCATGTATATTGTGTATAAATTTCATGCTTTTTGAATAAACAGCTCCTGAGAAAAACGATGTGGTGCATTACTTTCTGAACGCCCCTCGTAGAATATGTGATTCCTCTATATACACATTCGGATCCTCGTCGGTGCTACGGAGTTCGTGCGCTGTGCTGAGGTCCTCCTTGTGAGATCTAAGGGAGGAGATCGGAGCACTGATGGAGTTGTGCGTGTGCAATGAAAATGGTCCTTAAAACCAAACGAAACTAAACCAATTTACCAATCACTTTACTGTTATGTATCACGTGACGTTCAGATGGCGTTTGTGTGAGTAGCATACGGTCTGTGCCATCATATTCTGTGAGAAAGCTTCATTAGGAACCGAGTCTTCTCCCGCCCCCCCCCCGCCCCCCCCCCCCCCGCCCCCGATCTTCTTCAAATTCTATTATCTGATCAAAAGCCGAATGGTAATAAATGAATCCTTCTCTTTTTATTTATATGTTTGTTTTTCACTTTCGGGACGTTTACCAGATTAATCGATAGTTATTGTTTTCTAATTTTAGGTTAGACAAGAACAATTTAGCAATCACGTACGCCGTTGAAACACTATTGGTATATGGAAATCGCTGAACAAACAGGAATATTGAGAGGGTTTCGTAGATAATATGTTCCCTGAAAATATTCTTATCTGACTTTCAAGAAATACGTATTAGTCTAATTTAATGAGATATTTTACTATGAACATATAAAGTTAAATCCGCCGTGTAGTTAGTTTCCCGGGGGTCTTTGATGAGGGGAAAGGCAGAGTAGGACTACAGCTCCCTCAGGCATGTCGTGCAAGGCTACTAGTAAATTAATATGAAACAAATATAAAGGTAGGTTATCAGGCACTCGCATGAAATAAAGAAGTAGAACACCAGACAACAGAAAAACAACAGACATGAGTGGCTTACCCAGGATTTGAACACTGGACCTTCCGTGCGACAACCCCGCCTAGCCATGCAAGCGAATCACACTATCCGCCCTGCCATCTACGCATCATCAAAAAATGATGTTTCAATGGCAGGTCAACAGTGCGAAGCACAATACACAACACCAGAAGTCCACCATGGGCAGTTCAGCCTATTAATGACGCAATCACTTCTGTTGTATTTCTATCAAGCAGTACAGGCCGAATCCAACAAGACAAGGACCTTAATACTGTGTCCAGTAAATGATAGTAGACTAGAACAGTGAGAACAGGATAGTGGGTAGGTTTGGTATTGTATAAACATTTATTACACATAAGGGAGGGAAACCCGGGGCCTGTAAACAGTAAATTAATATGAAACAAATATAAAGGTATGTTATCAGGCACTCGCAGGAAATAAAGAAGTAGAACACCAGATATTGTCTGGATAGTGTGATTCGCTTGCATGGCTAGGCGGGGTTGTCGCACGGAAGGTCCAGTGTTCAAATCCTGGGTAAGACACTCATGTCTGTTGTTTTTCTGTTGTCTGGTGTTCTACTTCTTTATTTCCTGCGAGTGCCTGATAACATACCTTTATATTTGTTTCATATTAATTTACTGTTTACAGGCCTCGGGTTTCCCTCCCTTATGTGTAATAAAAGGCTAATAGTATGAGATCGTGCACGAGGCTGGCAACCTCATCATGTGAAACACATTGCTACAGAAACCACTGCTGCATGACTATGGGAATGCTTAAAGCCGGCTTCCTACAAGGAGTACCAGCTCCATAGTGAGCGAACAGGAAAGTGATGATTGTTACGGTTGAACATAAATCGACAATAGCGTAGTTTGTCATTATCTAAGACGTGAAAAACCTCACAACTGATCAGACAATATCCCTTATCACAGACGAAAATTGCAATATGTAAGAGAAATAGTTTCAGTAAGTATTTCTCCCTAGTTTTGTTAGCTTAGTTTCAGTAAATTGCTTTATTTTGTCAATACCATAATACCCGTCGTAAGTACGTAATCACATTTTGCACTCTGTCATTTGCGGACTTTTTTCTATTTTCGAGCGAGTACATTAGCTTTCAACCACAGCTAAGGGAGAGCAACTGTGGTTGAAAGTTAGACAATAACTGTATTGTTTCCTTTATATGTACTCTCCCGAAAATATAAAAGTGCGCAAATATGGTGTACATGAACAGTTTGATTATGACAAGTCAAGATTTTAAAAGATGCACGAACAATTACGAGACATGTTGTCATAAAATAAATCATAGTTATTTAATCAATTTACGGTCCAACAGATCATTATCACTGCTCCACATGTCATTTAGGAAGGTTACTCTATGTCTTCATATTTAATACGTCCATATAATTTTCACTGCAAATATCTATGACGGTCGCCTGCAATGAAATGACCATAGTGATAATAGTACCGTCTGTAATACATGTAACCGAAACAACACACTATAATTAAAAACCTATTCATATTGATGGGTTTTTGCTATTTCTCCCTAGTTCTGTTAGTTTAGTTTCAGTAAGTTGTATTATTTCTCTCTAGTTTTGTTAGATTAGTTTCAGTAAGCTGTGTTATTTTTCCCTAGATTTGTTAGTTTAGTTTCAGTAAGTTGCGTTATTTCTTTCTAGTTTTTTTAGTTTAATTTCAGTAAGTTGTGTTATTTCTCCCTAATTTTGCTAATTTAGTTTCAGTAACTTGCGTTATTTCTCCCTAATTTTGCTAATTTAGTTTCAGTAAGTTGTGTTATTTCTCC
Organism: Oreohelix idahoensis; assembly: GCA_024509875.1. NCBI lineage: Eukaryota > Metazoa > Mollusca > Gastropoda > Stylommatophora > Oreohelicidae > Oreohelix > Oreohelix idahoensis. Next base: position 28,232 of record JAMPIV010008808.1, on the reverse strand, counting down.
CTAATTTGCTAATTTAGTTTCAGTAAGTTGCGTTATTTCTCCCTAGTTTTGTTATTTTAGGTTCTGAATGTGCCTCTTGGAACAGGAAAATAAATTTTATTTTTCCTCAACTCAACAATGTCCTTACCCATATCATGTTTGTTTTGCTTTTTTATCTATCTATCTATCTATCTATCTATCTATCTATCTATCTATCTATCTATCTATCTATCTATCTATCTATCTATCTATCTATCTATCTATCTATCTATCTATCTATCTATCTATCTATCTATCTATCTATCTATCTATCTATCTATCTATCTATCTATCTATCTATCTATCAGTCCGTCCGTCCTCCCGCCCGCCCACCTGTCTAATCTATCTGCCTGACTGCCTGTCTGTTTAATATATCTGCCTGTCTGTCTAATCTATCTGCCTGTCTGTCTAATCAATCTGCCTGTCTATCAAATCAATCTGCCTGTCTGTCTAATCTATCTGCCTGTCTGTCTAATCTATCTGCCTGTCTGTCTAATCTATCTGCCTGTCCAATCTCTATCTAGATTTGCGGGTGTGTCTGTGTGTTAATTTTTTGTCTGTATAAGCAAGGTAACAGAAACCAACTTGAACCAATGCCTCCCGTATTTAATTAGGCTTAAAGCTAAGCCTCCGAGAATGATCTCACTACAAAAGCAATACACAACGCACACCCAACTAAATAAAACTTCCTTAAGTGCGCCATTCAAGTGTTGAAGATTCACAACAGCGTGGAGTACAAAAGACTACCACTAACCTGCTTCATCCTTATAAATCACAACCCATCCAGCATTTTTCACTAGATGGATTCTTGATTCGCGGAATCTATTCTGGAATGTTACGCACTCTTGCTGCGTGTGACTGAACACCGAAACTCCACATCTGGCAGTGCATTTACTAGCACACAGGATGACTGACAAGTCTGAAAAAAATTGAAATTTTTTTGGCGTTAATTCTTAAGTCTTGGGTTCGTTAGTAAGGAGTCGCATTCTAATAGCTTACAATATAAGCACAACGTAAATTACAAGACAAAGTTGGACATTAGGGGAACAGATAGACGACAGATGTAAGAGAAATTAGCTTGGTTAATAAAGAAGTTCTGTATGTGCCATCTTTGGCGTAGTAAAAATGATAACAACAGCATCTACAAATTCGTATTCTTCTTCTTTGATCCTTAACCACCGACCGTCAAAGCAGTCAGTGGCCATCACGCCTGGTGACGTCTTGTAGGGCGACAACAAACTGCTTCCACTTTGCTCGATCGGCAGCGATCCTTCGTGCGGTGCCCCAGCCATGATTAACTATTTGCATCTCCGCCTCCACAGTCCTCCGCCAGGTTGTTTTTGGTCGGCCTCTCTTTCGTTTTCCTTCCGGGGTCCATAGCATAGCTGTGATTGTGATGGCATCGGGGTCTCTTCTGAGGACATGGCCAACCTAACTCCAGCGTCTGCCGGTCATGATGGTGTGCATGTCCTCTTGGTTGCTCCAAGTAAGTAGTTCTTGGTTGGTGATGGTATTCGGCCAAAAGATTCGGAGAATTTTTCTTAGGCAGATTGTGTGGAAAGAGGATAATTTCAACATTTCGTTCTCTGTTACTCTCCAGCATTCCATACCATAGAGAAGCACAGAAAGTACACAGCTCTCAGATTATTTTAATTTTGTGTCTGTGCTGTACTTAGAGGACTTCCAGATGTTGTTTAGACTTACAAAGGCTTTTCTTGCGTTGTTCATTATGTTATTGATAACATTTTTATTAATGCGTTTAAAATTGTAAATGTAAAGATAAGAGAGTTGTTATAAAAGGAAATGGACTCATTGTCAAATAAACATACAGTAATACAGACAACAAAGAAACTACAGTACTTACCAAAAATATTAATAATAATAGTAATTAATACCCTTTAGCTCCCCAAGGAGCATAGGCCTTCAACAAACACATGCCAAGTATTCCTGTCCTGTGCCATCCGCTCAAGTTCTTTCCATGTTTTCCTCATCATTTTCACCTCTGTTTCCAGTTCTCTTCCCCATGTGTTTTTGGTCCACTTCTGCCTCTCTTTACATGTGGATTCCAGAACAAGGACTGCCATGTAATGCTATCAACAGGTTTCCTCAGTGTGTGTCCTATCCATCGCCAGCGTCTTCTTCTCAACTGTTGTTCCACTGGCACTTGTCTGGTTCTTGTCATCAATTCCACATTAGTGACTTTGTCATACCATTTCAGTCCTTCTATTCTACGCAAGCATCCGTTTATAAAAGTCTGTAGCTTTTTGGTTGTTGTTTTTATTGTTCTGCATGTCTCAGAGCCATACAATAGGACTGACTTGACATATGAGTTGAAGATTCTTATTTTCGTGTTGGACAAGATTTCTCTTGTTCTTCATATGTTTTCCAATGCAATGAAAGCTCCTCTTGCTTTTTGTATTCTTATTTTGATATCACAACCTGTCCCTCCAATAAAAGTAACAGTCATAATAAATAAACACAAAGAACAGCACAAATGAATGGGGCTAGCAAAATACCAAAGAAAAAAATGGATTTGTCAGCTAAATAGGGATTCTCGGCTATGTTCGCATATTTTCGTTGATGTTTTTCCCCAATATACGTTTGCGATACTCGCTGTAACGAAATCATTGGCAACTTCACATCACAGATAGATTCACAATTTCGAAAACGGCAACTACGCTTATAATTTTTAAGATCTAATTTGATTAACTGGGTCCATGATTCAACAAATTGTCATGAAAGACCTTTCAAGTTGGTTATATCTCTTATTGATATATCAGTTTCCTAGTGTACCTTGTATAACAACTCGTCTGTTGGGTTTATGTCCGTAGAGAGTGTTGGGTATTCACGTTAATACTTATATTGGACTGATTAACAAAAACAGTAGCGCATAAATAAATACAGTATTACATCGTTCAGCGATACCCGTTACAGAGCTATTTCTTTACAGCGCAATTTCTTTACAGCGCTCTTAAATCTTTGAGCAAAACTGTTATTAGAAAATCGAAAAATACATTAAAACAAAATAAAATTAGCTAAAAAACAAAACACTGTATGAACAAAGTCTGAAAGAAGCAAGCTAAAATTTCCTGAGGTTTGAAGTAATATCTTCGAACTGACCACTAAATTAGGATTGGATACCAGCGTGCACGATGTGGAGGATTTATTGCAGTCAGTCATGGGGAGAGTCGTACCAATAACATACCTCAGGAACGGATAAAGCAATTTATCGAGAGTGAAGCTTAAAACACTGACAACCCGGGAGTGCCAGAAGCAGCAGCAGAGAGAACCCTTACTGCTTGAATAGCTTCATAGCAGAGTCCACAAGATCCAACAAAACATGGACCAGTTTGCGGAAAATCAATCTGGCTTGCAGTGCTAGAGCCATACAAAGAGATGTATTCTCAACATTATTTCCTACTTCAAGAATAAGTAAGAAGCCGCCAAAACACAGGAGGGCTCATCATCCTTGATGTAGTTTGTTATGCATGATATTATGAAAAACTCCGCCTAGGCCGGTCCCAGGCCCGGCTGAAAAAGGAGGAGGGCGGCCTGCATGGAGGCCGTAAGGAGGCAGTCCCTCCACCATGCAAAGGCACAACAGGCCAATCACCTGTTTGCTTTAAACTTTTGATTACGAGAACTACAAGAGAGAAAACCGGACTGATTCTAACGGCGATGAACTGGAACGGACCACGGACTACGACTTATGGAACTTGGAATACAAGAAGTATAAATGGGAAAGAAGAGGAGCTGGTGGAAGAGATGAGGAAAGCAAAACTAGAAATCCTGGCTATTACGGAAACAAAGAAAAAAGGACAAGGAGTCATGGATCTCGATGGCAACACGCTGCTATACAATGGTGTACCCACATCTGAAAGAGCTAAACGGGGCGTGGGTTGCATTGTGGTCAAAAAACCAGAAAGATAGTATCAAGGACTGGAACTTTGTCTTGGAGCGCATTATGGTTGTAAAACTAAAAAAAGGAGAAACCATAGTCAACCTGGTCAAAGTGTATGGGCCAAATGAGGATGAAAGAGCAGAGGTCAAGGAGGGATTCTTCCAGCTGCTTCAAAGGACAATGGATGACTTCCTAGATGAAATTATCATGCTCGGAGATTTCAATGCCGGAGTTGGAAAGGACTATGCTAGATGGGGTGGAGTTATCGGAAGATATGGAGAAAATACTCTCAATGACAATGGAAAGCGACTCCTTAGATTCTGCATTGAGCAGAATCTGATCATTACAAACCCAAAGTTCCCCCATAAGCGCATACATGCATACACTAGATGTGAACCAACAAAGAATGAGAAGTCAGTGATCGACTATGCCATTGATAGGAGGAGCTCATTGTTACGTGCAGTCTTTGATATCTTACAATATTATACATTAGTATACTTGTTATGTTCGCAAATATTTTGTAAACAAAATAGGTAATTTTTTTGTGCTTAAGGGAAAGTCATTATTGAGTTACTTCCCTTGAAAGTTGTGCCGTCTCTTCGATCGAACTCCGCGGATGAATCCATTTTACTGCGATTTATTCGTTGTTTGGGTAGTAATAGATTGTTCTTGCTTCAGAATATCTATGGCCTGAATTTATGTGTATTGTTTGTCTGAGTAGGACGAGTTTGTCTTATATCTGTATATCTTTACATATCTAAGTCGAACTATATGTTCTGTTGTCTCTAGAGAGGTCAAAGGCTATTCGGCGGATGTGCCGCTAGAGAGGGGTGTGTGATTTGGCTTCGTCCTGAATGGACTGTGTTTTCTATGTCGGCTTGTCGCCGGGAAAAAAGTGATCTCAGTTTTTGGGGGGAAAGTGATAGTCGTCTAGACCTATCGTGTATGCTTTACCCCAGTGTTTATTCGTATTGCCAAGGAATGGCAGAACTATATTTCTGATCCAAGGTAATCAAAGATACTCTTATGAACTCTCGTATGAAGCCACCATTTTCGATAGGTACGATTTGAATGTCTAAGAGAATATATTTGACTCGATGAAAACGACTTCGATTCCTAGCAGCACTATATCCTGTAGAATGCAGTCAATTGTTCATGATCAAATCTACAGAGCAATGAAAGTTTAATGAATGACTAACTTTAGGACAGATTCATTATCTGTATCCAAACGTGAGTGACAGCTCACGAGTGAAGCCATCTTGGAACCAAAACATGTAGTGACTTTCAAGAAGAGAAAAGGGATGCCCGTATTATCGCTTGATTAGTCCAGAGATCACTGCTACACATGAGAACCCTTTATTAGCGGTTCAATATTATTATATGGAAAAATATGTGCTGAACATTATGTTAAAGAATCGTCGCTAGACGAGATTAGGTCTAGAAGCCATCTGAAATATTATTTATAAGCTGACGTGCTCAGTCAGTGAAGTCAGATGATATATATGTATGGGCGATACTGAGTGCTTGGCTACTGACAGTCCATTGTACTATTATGCTGCATGAGTGCCCATGTAACATTGCAAGACCATTTATCCAATGTACCATGATGTATTATGCCAACCTGTGATTTGTCACTATCTGTGCTGTCGAGTGTGTACGTCCAATTAAACTTTAGTAAAGGTACACAGTCGTTGGTGTCGATGACTTCCAGCCATACATGAGTGTGAGAAAAGAACATTTGTCAACACCACGAACCCTTATTGTCATTCGCACATTATACACTCAATCCATGTCTACACACCACTGCGTAGGTCAAGTTGACATTCCATACACTACAGTGGAGCAGACAACACTATAGAGATCTTATCAACTGATGATGATGATGTCTGTCTTCCAAGAAAGAAACACTTTATCAACTGGTGGACCAGCTTTCTGGGTTTGACCTAGCAGAAGTTAAGAAGTCAACTGATTACCGATACCAGACCGTTTCCTGTGGCTGATACGACACACTTGCAGTATTGGTTTGCTCTTTGTCAACACTTCGTCACGTGACCTGTCAAGTGAATGCAGTATATAGGTCAGCGTTGTTGACATTTTTACATTAGACATTACAGAGTTTCACAGAACAGTTGGATCAATTCTTGTCAATATTAACAGGAAGACAGTATTTGTGAACTAAGAAGTCCTATTTTCATCGATGGATCTTCTTGTTTTCTATATATGAACTTTAATATTTAAGGCCAGAATGTTTAATTGAATAAAGTGGCAGTTTGTTTATTTTCATAAAAATAACTTTGCCATTACTGTAAAACTGAGCCTATTTTGCAACACATACTATCATACACATAATTTATATATATTTATGTTTACATGTTATTTGGTTGTATAGTATGTTAGTTTCTATGTCAGCGGGTTGTGTTTAAGGTTGGGCGGAGTCCTCACAACAGAATATCCCACGTCATAGAGGGTCCGTTGTGGGCGTTTTCTATAGGTGCAATTTTCTTGATTGGAAATTTGCTTGCAACAACTAGTTGCTATTTGTGTTAGTTGTGAAGTCTGTAATTATTGTTATTTTTGTAATATTTCTTTGTTCTTTAGTTTTGTTTGAGTTGTTTGTAATTTGTTGGTCTACTCTTTTCTATCTTTCAGTTCTATTCACAATTTATATTCATATACTGTGACGTCATTTGTGTTGTTATTCTTTGCAGATTCAGTGATTATTTTCATTGATTTCCCTATTTGATTTATTTTGATTTCTGCAAACGTTCTTGTATTGTCAGTCCTATTTGTACTTTATGTATTCTGTTGGTTGACATATGTTTTATATAGGTATATTTCATAAAACACTATTGCCTGTGCACTGCACTTGGATTATGGTATAAACCAGTACCTGATTATTATTACTGTCATACAAGACCTTATTAAGGCTTGTGATCCACAGATATTGGGATAGTATACTGATTAATCAAGTCATTAAGAACTTGTGGTATTATTATTATTTCAGGTGATTAGTATTATTGTTAGACACCATGTCTACATTAGAATACTTCATTATACAAGGGAAAGCCCTTGATAAGACTGGTCAACAATTAGAACAATGGGCTGTTGCTCAATATGACAAAGCATTAGCTGCAGAAGAGAGAAGAGCTATGGCAGAAGAGAAAAGATTAGAAAGAGAAGCTGAGGCTGCTGCTGAACAAAAGAAATTGCAGATGCAGATAGAGCAAAGGAGATTTGAAGCTGAACAAAAAAAATTAGAAAGAGAAGCTGCAGCTGAACAAAAAAGATTAGACAGTGAAGCTGAACAAAAAAGATTAGACAGTGAAGCTGAACAAAAAAAATTAGAAAGAGAAGCTGCTGCTGAACAAAAAAGATTAGACAGTGAAGCTGAACAAAAAAGATTAGACAGGGAAGCTGAACAAAAAAGATTAGACAGTGAAGCTGAACAAAAAAGATTAGACAGGGAAGCTGAACAAAAAAGATTAGACAGGGAGGCTGAACAAAAAAGATTAGATGCTGAAGAGAAAAAAGCAATAAGAGAACATGAATTTGAGTTAGAGAAATTGAGATTGACAAGTATGAGTAATGTTAATCAGGCATCTAGTGGTAATGGTAAACCTTCTACTTACAAGGTTAAGGTTCCACCGTTCAATCAGTCCAGTGACGATATTACATTCTGGCTGGATAGATTTGAACGTTCTTGTCGTACACATAATGTGGATAAATCACAATACGCTAATCAATTATCAGAAAACTTGAAAGGTGAATCTTTGACTAGATTATGCCTTGTAGCAGAAGCAGATAAGGATAATTATGATGTCATTAGGGCGGCTTTGATAAAAAAATATCAGCTAAGTGAGGAAGGCTATCGCCTTTTATTTAAGACGATGGTGCCTGAGACAGGTGTAGAATTCTCAGAATTCACTGCAAAGGCACGTCTCACAGTTGATCGTTGGATTGAGCTTTCCAAAACAGAAAAAACGTATGAAGGACTTATGGATTTGTTGCTCAGAGATAAGATTATGTCATGTGTGAACAAACCCTTCCTTGAATTTATACATGAGCGTAAACCCAAATCTCTAAAAGAAATGGAAGAATATTGTTCCCAATATGTCACTGCACACCCCGACGTGACTTTTGGCAACACTAAGATTAAGGAGAGTATGCCAGTTGCTTCAGCAACACCATACAATCCCAATTATTCACACAGATTTCAGGGACCTCAAAACAGATTTGATAAAAAAGGTAACCATAATAGTTATCAAAACCAAGGTAACCAATCATTTCAGGGTTCTTCTTCAAAGAACTGGAGACGAGCTGATAGCTCTCGACACAGGGGTGGTCATAATTATAAGAATTTCCGTAGAGGAACTAATTATAGAAACTATCAGGGTTATCCGTCTTGGAGTCAACAAGATCATAATTACAGAGATACTCATTATAATGAATATGATAATGGTAACCAAGGGAACTATGACTCAAACCCAAATAGGGGTTACAATAGAGGTAACAATAACTACAGAGGTGATAATAACCGAGGTAGATCTCAATACAAAAGACATAAACCACATTTTCAGGCAAACTCTGCACAACAAGAGTCCCATGAAGCCTATAAACAGAGTAAAGATAATAATGATGCTAGTAATATGGCATGTGCCGCTTTTGATTTTGGGAGAGCATCTCAGTGCCCCCAATGCAAAACGTTATTTGAGCCAACCACAGTGTCTACTTTAAGCTGTGGCCATCCTCTTCCTGCTCTTCCGGCATCAGTCGCGCATGATGGAAGAGGTTCTCTTGTCTTACATAAGGGTTTAGTGAATAACAATCCAGTCTCTGTACTATTTGATTCTGGATGCACCACAATTGGTGTTAGGCAGTCACTCGTAGATCCTTCCCGTGCCACTGGACAAGTAGTCAAATGTGTAACATTTGGCGGCACATTAGAGAAATACTCTACTGCTATCATTAGGATTGCTACTCCTTTCTTTACAGGAGATGTACACGCATGTCTTCTTCCGAATCCGATCGATGACCTCATCATCGGTCGCATTCACGGAGTCAGAGAATGCACTCCGCAACAAATTTCCACGTGGGAAAGGCAAAACATGCAGATTGCTAACGCTGTAGTCACTAGAGCTCAGGCTCTTAATATGCCTCAAACTTCATCTACTGAAGATAATGAAGTGCATAACCAAAATAATCCCTTGGTAATTTCTCGTGACTCGTTTATAAAACAGCAAGAAGATGATCCCACTCTGAAGAAATTCTTCATTCTGCAACTAAAGGTGATCCGAATAAAGACACAAGTCGTAAATCGTGGATTACAAAGAAGAATGGCGTACTTGTACGTATGGTTCAAGACTCCATTACGTCAAGTCATTCTCAAATCCTGGTTCCCAAGAATTTGAGAGTTAAAATTTTGCAGCACGCTCACGACTCTCAGTGTGCTGGACACATGGGTTTTTCCCGTACTAAGTCAAGAGTCCTTGCGGCTTTCTTTTGGCCATTGGTAAACAAGGACATACGGATTTATTGTCGATCTTGTAAAGTATGTCAGGAAGTTAAATCCAAAGGTCCACGGCATGCTGCACCCATTCAGGCGGCGGACATTCCTATTCGGCCGTTCCAAAAAATGGCCATAGACATAATTGGTCCATTTAAGATCAAGTCTGCCAGAGGACATCAGTTTATCTTGACGTGTGTTGATATGTGCACACGTTGGCCAGAGGCTATTCCTCTGAAGAGCATTACTACTGCTGATATTGCAGATGCTCTTTGGCTTATATTTTCTCGTCTGGGGTTCCCCGGAGAGATATTGTCAGACCATGGCACACAACTAATATCAGATACCATGTCTCAAGTAATGTCTACTCTGCAGATAGATAGATCTTTAAGTAGTATCTACCATCCAATGTCTAATGGTATGGTCGAACGCCTTAATAGAACACTTAAAAACTTACTGGGGAAGATAACTGAGGATCATCCTCAAGACTGGGACAGAGTTTTACCTGCGGCCCTCTTCGCTTACAGAGAGGTACCCAATGAACATACAGGATTTTCTCCCTTTGAACTCGTCTTTGGCGCGCGTCCGCGTGGCCCTATGTCGTTGCTTCACGATCTCATTACATCTGACAATATTGACGATGACACAAAGTCATCCTACGAATATGTCATCGCGTTGAGACAAAAGATTATCGAAGCATGCAAATTAGCAACTTCTTCTTCTGAATTTGCGAAACAGAAGGCAAGGCAATTTGCCAATAAGAAGAGATGCTTACGACAACTTTGTCCTGGTGACAAAGCATTTGTATTACTACCTTGTAGGGAAAACAGATTACTTATTTCTTGGAAAGGTCCGTACGATATAATATCGAAAATTTCCGATGTCGACTATATTGTCGATATTGATGGGAAGCATAAAACCTTCCACATCAATATGCTTACTGAATTCCATGAACGTCCGGATTATTTGCAACCCATTTTCCAAGCAACGGACAATTCTCCAGTACAACATGGTCATTACTCATCACTATCCGTGATACAGGATGAGGAAACAAGTTTTTCAGATGTAAATCTCCCACTTCCAATGATCCCACTTCATTCTAGTGAATCATGGAAGAACGTTACTGTCTCTCCTGATTTGTCTCTAGGAGAACAGCGACAAGTTTCAACTATGTTGCAAACATTTCAGGATGTACTCACTGACATCCCTGGACAAACGAATGTCATTGAACATGACATTGTTCTAACTGACCATATTCCTATTAGGGTTAGACCTTATCCTATACCTATACATTTTCAAGCACAGGTCGAGAAAGAGTTGGATGAGATGATAGATTTGAAAATAATCGAACCATCCACCTCTGCATATTCTTCGCCGATGGTTATTGTTCGTAAAAAAGACAATAACATACGTCTTTGCGTTGACTATCGAAAATTGAATCAAGTAACGAAGTTCGATGCCGAACCTATGCCTTTACTGGAGGAGTTACTTACTCGACTCTCCAAATCTCATTTTTTCACTAAACTTGATTTGTCTAAAGGATATTGGCAAGTTCCTTTATCTGAACGCGCCAAACCTCTCACGGCTTTTTCAACACCTAGAGGTTTGTTCCAATGGAATTTTATGCCTTTCGGTCTTATGAACGCACCAGCTACATTCGTACGCATGATGCGCCGAATCCTATCTTATCGGTCAGATGTCATTGCATATCTAGACGACATCTGTCTTTTCAGCGATACTTGGAAAGATCACTATTCAGGGTTAGATGAATTGCTGTCTACTTTGCGTGAGCACAACCTGACAGCGAAACCCTCTAAAGCCTATATTGGTTTTAGCGAAATTTCTTTCCTAGGCCACCGAGTTGGTCATGGTTTCCTAAAGACAGAGGACCATAATACTAGTAAGATACTTAACATTTCAATTCCTAAGACTAAAAAACAGGTGAAAAGTCTGTTAGGTCTTATTCAATTTTATGGCAGATTCATTCAGAATCTATCCTCTATCATGGCACCTCTCTCAACACTTCTAAAGAAAGGTTCGCCTAATGTGGTCCACTGGTCTCAGGAATGCCAATGCTCTCTGGATAAGATTAAAACATTGTTTTCAACACCACCTATTTTAGTGCTACCTACTAAAGATAAGACATTCGTTCTTCGTAGTGACGCTTCATCCACTGGGATTGGAGCGGCACTAATGCAAGAGTACTCTGGAACTCTGCATCCTGTAATGTATATTTCCAGAAAACTTAATGCGGCAGAAAGGAATTATTCGGTTTTAGACCGTGAGCTATTAGCTATGGTTTGGTCGATCCTCAAACTACAGAGATTCCTTCTAGGCGCACATTTCATAGTAGAAACCGACCAAAAAGCTCTTACTGCTATACAGAGTAAGAATTTGAAGAGCTCGAGGTCTACTCGATATGCAATTGCTCTTCAACCTTTTCATTTCTCTGTGCGAGCTATTCGTGGATCAGATAATGTGATGGCAGACATTCAGTCAAGATGCCCACATGATTCCACATAACTATTAGGGCTTAGACTTCTTGATATGTCTAGTTCTATAGTAGTTCCTTTTCTATATCATGATAGATACACATTTGTAATTTAATAATATAATGATTGTATCACTACATAGCGGTTCATTGATGTTTATTCACCGCTGTGCTTTGATGATTTTTTCTTCATAAATCATAAATTTAAGATATCTAATACGAAATGATGATATGAATTTTTTAGGCATTGTGTAATTGCCAGAATTGTATTATACTTTGATGACACCTTTCTGGAAAAATTTACTTGTAGAGAAATAATTTCTCTCAGTTTATGAGACACTTTCTCACCAGTCGCTCCATAAGTCGACTTAGCCTCATATTAGGCGTTATATGTATTCCTGATATTTTCATCTGCGCATTATTCATGCGTTGTGAGCCTATTGTACGTTGCTCCTAGGTGTATTTCAAAAAAAAAAATGTTCCATTTTTTTTTTCCCGGGAGGTGTGGTAAGACTGTTACGTGCAGTCTTTGATATCTTACAATATTATACATTAGTATACTTGTTATGTTCGCAAATATTTTGTAAACAAAATAGGTAATTTTTTTGTGCTTAAGGGAAAGTCATTATTGAGTTACTTCCCTTGAAAGTTGTGCCGTCTCTTCGATCGAACTCCGCGGATGAATCCATTTTACTGCGATTTATTCGTTGTTTGGGTAGTAATAGATTGTTCTTGCTTCAGAATATCTATGGCCTGAATTTATGTGTATTGTTTGTCTGAGTAGGACGAGTTTGTCTTATATCTGTATATCTTTACATATCTAAGTCGAACTATATGTTCTGTTGTCTCTAGAGAGGTCAAAGGCTATTCGGCGGATGTGCCGCTAGAGAGGGGTGTGATTTGGCTTCGTCCTGAATGGACTGTGTTTTCTATGTCGGCTTGTCGCCGGGAAAAAAGTGATCTCAGTTTTTGTGGGGAAAGTGATAGTCGTCTAGACCTATCGTGTATGCTTTACCCCAGTGTTTATTCGTATTGCCAAGGAATGGCAGAACTATATTTCTGATCCAAGGTAATCAAAGATACTCTTATGAACTCTCGTATGAAGCCACCATTTTCGATAGGTACGATTTGAATGTCTAAGAGAATATATTTGACTCGATGAAAACGACTTCGATTCCTAGCAGCACTATATCCTGTAGAATGCAGTCAATTGTTCATGATCAAATCTACAGAGCAATGAAAGTTTAATGAATGACTAACTTTAGGACAGATTCATTATCTGTATCCAAACGTGAGTGACAGCTCACGAGTGAAGCCATCTTGGAACCAAAACATGTAGTGACTTTCAAGAAGAGAAAAGGGATGCCCGTATTATCGCTTGATTAGTCCAGAGATCACTGCTACACATGAGAACCCTTTATTAGCGGTTCAATATTATTATATGGAAAAATATGTGCTGAACATTATGTTAAAGAATCGTCGCTAGACGAGATTAGGTCTAGAAGCCATCTGAAATATTATTTATAAGCTGACGTGCTCAGTCAGTGAAGTCAGATGATATATATGTATGGGCGATACTGAGTGCTTGGCTACTGACAGTCCATTGTACTATTATGCTGCATGAGTGCCCATGTAACATTGCAAGACCATTTATCCACTGTACCATGATGTATTATGCCAACCTGTGATTTGTCACTATCTGTGCTGTCGAGTGTGTACGTCCAATTAAACTTTAGTAAAGGTACACAGTCGTTGGTGTCGATGACTTCCAGCCATACATGAGTGTGAGAAAAGAACATTTGTCAACACCACGAACCCTTATTGTCATTCGCACATTATACACTCAATCCATGTCTACACACTACTGCGTAGGTCAAGTTGACATTCCATACACTACAGTGGAGCAGACAACACTATAGAGATCTTATCAACTGATGATGATGATGTCTGTCTTCCAAGAAAGAAACACTTTATCACTCATTCAAATATGTCCGGGATGCTAGAGTCTGTAGGGGGCCAGAGATTGGAAGTGATCACTACCTGCTTACAATCAAAAGAACAACCGAAAGAGTTGCTCAGCCAAGGAACTGCCCAACATCACGCAAGAAACTAAGGAAACGAACGGGAGAAATGAGCATTAAGACCTACAAGCTGAGAGAGCCAGAAATTAAGACCAGGTATCACGGGTGTTTTGATTAAAATTCATAACGATTGTGCCTATTATATGGTTTGCTCAACGGGGCTCTTTGTTTATTTATTTTATACGGGCCACTGATAAAGACGGGTGAGTGACGTGGAGCTGCGTGCAGTCTTAAATAAAATGTATATTGTCCATTTCGTCAGTTGTGAATTAAATAATTCTGAGTGGCTTTGGCTGGTGCGGTGTCTAAGAGATTTGCTACCCAAGACGTCATCTTGGCCACAGGAACTATCCTGTTATTGCATATTAACATTAACATAAAAAAGACACGTAACAAGGGGCTTATTGCTGCAGCAGTGAGCAACACGGAAGAACAACCTGATGACTTGGAAACCCTCTGGCTCAAATTCAAGGACATCATAAAGACAGCTGCTGCAGAAGCATGTGGTGAAGTTCGACTTGGAAACAAAAAAAAAAAGAGGACACCTTGGTGGACAGAGGATGTCAAAGAAAAAATAAGAGAGTAGAAAATGGCATGGAAACAATATTTAGGAGCTAAAACACAACAGGATAAATGGAGAAATATAGAGAATATGTGACACTCAGAACAGAAGCAAAGAACAAGGTACTAGCAGCAAAACAGAAGTTCTGGGAAGAATTTGGAGAAAAGCTAGAAAAAGATGCGCAAAAAAAACCCAGAAATTGTTCTATAAGACCCTAAAGAACACGAGGAAGGAAAAACAATGCCCTCTCAAATTTATAAAGGACAAGCAAGGCAAATTACTTACTGCCCCGAAGGAAGTAATGGAACGATGGAAAGAATATTTCTCAGAACTCCTGGATGGTGAGCATGGTGAAGCATCAGAAATGATAACCACTAGCACAGAAGAAAAAACCAATGATGGTGAAGATGACATAAAGATGGAAGAACTGAAGGCAGCACTGTAGAGAATCAAGATGGGCAAAGCAGCAGGGCATGATGGTATAACACCAGAAATGGTTAAGTACATGGGAGCATCAAGCGACTTATCACTCTTAAGGGTCCTACATGCAGCGTGGTGCAGCCATACCAAAGAATTGGGAAATTGCCACCATCATAACACCAATTGTCAGAAAGGGTGACAATCGACAATGTGGAAACCATAGAGGCATATCCCTTCTCTGTTTCCCTGGTAAAATTTACTCTAGAATCCTAGAGCAGAGACTCCGATGCCTAGCTGAGCCACAATTGGATGAGGTCCAGTGCGGATTCCGAGCAAACCGAAGTACTCAAGACCTAATCTTAACACTCAGACAGCGGAGTGAAAAGGCCCTTGAGTATAAGTGAGATCCATCTTTGTTTCATAGATCTGGAAAAGGCGTTTGACAGGGTCCCCTGGAGCAGACTTTGGGACTGTTTGGCAAGGAAGAACATTCCACCACATCTGATTCATGCTATACAGAGCTTCTACAAGTCTTGCAGATATTATGTGAGGACAGTAAACCATTAAGTCAGAAGAGTTAAGGACCACCACTGGTGTAAGACAAGGTGATATTCTGTCACCTTATCTTTTCATACTCCTCATGGACGATGTCATCAGAGCATGTAAGGAGAGAACAAGAAAGTATTCAGTGGGGTACTGGAAGATGAGACAGGTCTGTATTTCAGAGCTGGCATTTGCTGATGATGTTGCCCTGGTTGCTAAATTACAGACACATCTCCAATCCAACCTGTAAGTCTGGAAGGAAGAGCTGGAGAAGAGAGGGATGGTCATAAGCAGCTCTAAAACAAAATCCATGGCAATATCACGAGAAGAAAGAAGACATCAGATTAAGCTGGGAGAACAGGTCCTGGAGCAGGTCGACTACTTTAAATACCTTGGAGCTATACCTTATAGACTGTCGTAAATTTATTTTGAGAGAAAGAGTCTTAGAAATAGTAGTCCGGTTTAGAGTGTAGAATGATGGTGAAAAGCTCAGTGATAGAAATGTAGAGAGTAAATAGTTGCTTCACAGGGTGCTGGAGGAGAGTAAAGACAGACTTATTTACGGCAAATCGTTTCTCTCAATCTACTCTTCAGGCTCTACTGGTCAAACAATTATTTGCCAGTTTCCAGACTCACACCTGCTCTCACACCGATTTGGTGCTTCAAACACACAGACGACGTGGATACAACTATCTTAAACAAATAGGGGAAATTTTATGGGCTTTGGGTAGTCCAACACAGTAACGATTAAGTTTATGTTGTTTATTAAAGTTAAAAAACAATCACTACATGAATCATTGGTTTACAGCAAAAAAAGTATCATAAGTACTAAAAAATGTAAATAACAAGGTAGGGAGGGTGTGAAGAAGATTTGTATCGACTAGGCCCGTCCCGCTTATTAGACAAAGATAAACCCAGTCCAAAGATAGATAGTTATCAGGAACATTGGTAAGTTAACCTAACAGTAAAGTTAATTACTCTGAAAAGACGTGTTACAAAATTAGGTATGGGTGGTAGAAAGAATTCTGTTCTTCCCAATTGTTCTTCCCTTTACTAAGCAAATGAAAAGGAGGGGGTTTTAAACAGAGTTAACAAATTATCAACTATCCCACTTAAAGGAACAATGAAGGGTATACAGAAAAGATATATATTACCAGGTAAGCAAGTTAACAAAATGGTTACACAAAAGATTTAATTTCCTGTCATTCATACACGCGCTAGCAAAGGCCTTCACTCATCTTGCTCTCACTTACCGATTGTGAAAAAATCTGGCACTCCATAGAATAACCCAACAGCAGTTACACCTCAAACTAAATGTATGAGTGTTTGTTCAAGTTCCAGCCCCAGATTAGCGGGTAGGCGGTCAGCACATAAAAAGGATCACGTAATCGCTGAAAAATGAATCTGTATTTGTGTCTCTTTTCTTAATAACAGTTTCTATGGGAGGGCACGGTCTCTGATACCGGGGTGAGGATGGTGTGGTCTATTTGACTTTGCCGCTGATAATAAAGATTCTTACGCATGCTGATACATTTCATCCGTGAGGTATGGTTTAAGTCCAGGGAGAAAACTGGTCACATCACTGTTCAGGAAAATATGTATTCTCTCTCTGTATCAGTAAACTAACAAAAGCTCGGGCCAGTGTTCTTCTTCCCGTTACAACTTAATTTGCTTGATGGTGTGTTAAATTTGTCTTTGGGTGTGCTTTCTTTGCTAAAAGTTAGATAGCGGAATTCCAAACATAGAATCGCCTCAAAGATTAAAAATTTACACAGTCTCAACAAGTTCTGAGTCAGGGAGACTCTACACACTGTTTATGCTTTGCTTTGCTTAGATTGATTTCTTTATTGCTTTCTTAATGCTGGGATCGCACAGGTTACGATCACTCTGTATGAAAAATAGAAAACATGTAATATACCGAAAAACAAATAACCTTCTAAAATGCGATAAATTTCCCGTTAAGACTATTTTATATACGCTCGCGTATTTAATTATGTATTTAATAAACACTGCGCGAGTTCTAGTGGTTAAAACACACGTCTATAAATATAGGACTTAACTAAATTTATTAATTATAAATTCCTTCGCGACTTTAAAAGTTAATTTAAGCATTTAACATCTATTATCTTTTGGAAATAATATAGCAGGTATACTGTATCATTACATTTACAACTGGAACTATTGAGACGGTTTAATTTAATAGATTTAAATTAACACAAAATCCAGTGAAATAGAATGAATGAACTAGACCACTGATCACTTTACACAATATATATATATATATATATTACCGCATTGCACTGAAATAGAATTCACTGCAAATATATATAAAAATCCATGGGATAATCTAGCAAGATTTCAAATATAGCTAGTGCTTCTGTAAAGGTCTGGCCAACGAGTGATAACATGCATTTCTACGTGGTCTGTATATATCTAACTTAATTTCAAGATGAGTGGGACATGAGAAAATTGACAGCTTTTTAGATTTCAGAAGACTTTTGGGGATCTGACCGCCAGACTAAAAAGAGAAGCCGCCCCTGGCCTCTCGTATCTTCGCTCGCTGCTTGCGTCGGCTTTCCCCGTTCGCTCCCACTGCGATCGGTTCCGTGTTTAACACCGAGATGCGAAATCGTTTCAGGGACCACTACTGTCTTTGATCGTGGCGCTAGCTTTCCTGAGATCCCCCCAGTCCGTTTCTTTGATCGTGGTCGCTGCTATCTGTTTGATGCTGGCACCGCTCCCACTGGCCAAGTTAATGAAAATACTGCATATGATTGCTCAAGAGATGTCCATGGGCGTGATTTAGCCTCTCCTTAAATCAATGCAATGACCAGAATGGACGGTAGATAAGCTGTCCACATATTAATCAGCAAGCGTGTTGCCAATCTGCGTGGAAAGGTTGCATAGCTAATGAGTCCAGGTGAAAAGAAAAATCCCGTTTGACGAAAAGTTACAATATTCGGGGGCACTGATGTTATCCAAGGGGTCGCTACGAAGGATCATACCATATCCTTCAGGGTCGGCTGCGTTCGTCTGTCACAATCGTCCCCTCTTTTGAGACATGAAAATCTATTTTCATGTTTGATTTATGACGACGAAGCTGCCCTGAACGGTAGCTTTTGGATGATTGGTATCTTCAACTTTCTCCTCTTCCTCAGTAGTCCAGTTTCTACTCAGGAAATCAGCCCCGACATTCTGTCTTCCCGGAATGTATTCCACTTTGAAAGAATAAACGCTTAAAAGAAGAGCCCAACGCATGATCCTTGCGTTAAATTCTTTATTGGTACCAAGAAATGCTAACGGAGCGTGGTCTGTTTGCACCGTGAAAGATGTACCATAGAGAAACTCATGATGGCGTCTGATACCGTCAATCAGAGCGAGACATTCTCTTCCGACTACGCTGTAGTTCCGTTCAGCTTTATTTAATTTCCGACTGCCATAGGCAACCGGAAATAGCATGTTTGGGTCACTGTCATCGGCTTGAAGCAGTATTGACCCGATGCCCTGACCTGACGCGTCGACCCGTAATACAAAAGATTTCTTGAGGTCAGGCAACCTCAAAATGGGGTATGCAGACAACTGTCCTTTCAAAGTGCTGTATGCGTGTTCGCACTTTTGATCCCACATGACCTTATCCGGACACCCTTTCTTAGTGAGGTCATTCAGAGGTGCTGTCAGTCCGTTGAAGTTCTGGATGTATTTCTGATAATATGCACATAGTGATATGAAGGAACGTACGTCTTTCTTCGTTCGTGGTCTTTTTGCTGCCACTATTTATCCACGTTCTTCTTAATAGGCCAACTGCATCCGTGAGAAATAGTATGCCCCAGGAAGTCTAACTGTTCAAACCCGATGAGACATTTGCTAGGTCTGGCTGTGAGACCAGTTTCCTTATTTTCCTGAGGAGCATAGCAACCGTAGCAATATGTTCTTCGTAGGTTTCCGATGCAATTAATATGTCATCCATGAAATTATGGATATGGGGACTTTGCAAAGGTTCTAGAAGCTTCCTCATCATCCTGGTGAACACTCCTTGTGCGTTATGCAAACCGAATGGCATCACATTAAATGTGTAATGTCCTTCACTAGTGCTGAAAGCTAACAAAGGTTTAATTTCCTCCTTGACTGGTATTTGATAATAACCTTTACTGAGGTCAATCTTGGAGAAAATCTTTGCCTTGCTAAGCTTGGTGAACAACTCAGAAACAGTTTGGAGAGGTTCGGGCTGGAATTCCGTAACAGCGTTTAGCAGCCGGTAATCTATACACAGCCGAACTTCCTTATTGGGCTTCTGCAACAGCACTACACTCGAACTGTAAAGAGATGTAGACTCACTGATAATTCCTGCCTGACGCAGCTTGTCTATCTCTCCGCGAAGTGCATCAGCTTTAGCGTACGGTATGGGGTAAACTCTGGTTCGAACAGGGGTCTCGTTCGTTAATTTCATATCAAATTCGATGAGATTTGTTCGACCAGGTACATCCGTTAAGACTGCACTGTACTGTTTTAGTAGCGCCCTGGTTTCTGTTTGTTGTTCTGGTGAGAGATTGTCGCCGAACTTGACATCTTTAAAGGATTCTGTGGGTTGCAGTGGGTACACCATGCAACCATCATCATCTTCCTCGTCTTCCGTTGCTATGGCGACAGCCAGGAGATGCTCGGAGGATGGCACCGGTCTTTCCAAATATTTCTTAAGCAGATTTATGTGGAAGACCTTCTCCTTTCCTTTGATGGAGATCTTGTAATTGGTACGTGAGATCTTTTTAAGGACGGTAAACGGCCCTTGCCATCCGATGCGAAGTTTATTGCTTCCGGTTGGAAGTAGCAACAAAACTTTCTCCCCTGGTTGGAGCTCTCTCTCTTTTGCAGCTTTGTTGTATCTTTTAGCATGTTTAGCGCGGGCTTTCGTAAGGTTGGTTGTAGCTAGATCCCATCCTAGCTTTAGCCTTTCCTTGAGCTCAGATACATACTTGCTTGCAGAGACGAATGTCTCGTCAGCCTTTTGGTCTGTCAGGGACCGAAGTAAGGCTTCTAGTGGCCCCTTAAAAGGTCTGCCAAATAAAAGTGTAGCTGGCGCGAATCCCGTAGACGCTTGGGGAACCTCTCGGTAGGCGAATAAGGCAGCCGATATATATAGGTTCCAGTCTTCCGGTTTCTCCTGACCCAGCTTACGTAACATGGTGGTGAGAGTGCCGTTAAAACGTTCCACGAGCCCATTTTCGGCTGGATAGTAGGGACTTGTGTGGATATGTTTGGCCCTCAAGATCTTAAAGATCTCCTCCATTAACAGGCTACGGAATTGGGATCCATTGTCCGTCAAAACTTGTTGAGGGAATCCCAACCGTGTAAAGATTTGCACGAGGGCTTCTGCGACATGCTTGGAATTTATGCATGGTAGCGGTACAGCTTCGGCCCACATTGTGCAAGTGTCGACTAAGGTCAGGATGAACCTGTTCCTTCTTTTGGTCCTTTCCAGGGGTCCAATGATGTCGACAGCAACCCGTTCAAATGGAGTCCCTACTATTGGCATTTGCCCCATGGGTACTGGGGATGTCAAGTGCTTGGGTGCTACCCGTTGGCACTGGGCGCAGGATTTCACATACCTGATAATGTCAGAGTTCATTCCTGGCCACCAATAGTGGGTTTTTATTCGCTGAATAGTGGCGTTTTGTCCCATATGTCCCCTAAAGGGAAGAGAGTGCCCCATTTCTAAGATCTAGCTTCGGTACTGCGTCGGTACTAGGAGCTGGTTATTCCCCGTTCTACGATACAATACGCCATCCTTAGAAAAGATGTCTCCGTTGTGTCTGGGGTCCTTAGCCATGGGCAGTTTTCTAAAGCAGGGCTCTAGAGTAGGGTCCTTTTGTTGCGCCTCCTTCAGTTCGTTCGGCAACACATTTGGCGCAGGCTCCCTCTCCTTCTTGGCTTGCCCTCTTGTGGTTACCGCTGCCACAATCGGCTCCTTTGGTCTCCAAATAAACACATATCTACATCCCAAGATAACTGGGTAGATAGGATCATCCATAATGGCCGCTTTAATAACCCCTCTGACAAAGTCAGAGTGTATTTCTACCAGTGCGATAGGAAGCGTCCTGGGTGCATCACTCCTGAAAACTCCACTAAGTTTGACGGTTTCCTCTGTCTCCTGACCGGGTTTGACTAGGTGCCTAGCGACAATACAACTAAAGCTTAGTCCAGTGTCAAAGAGACAAGTAGTTGAGGTACCATTCAAAATTACAGTTCCTCGAGTTGAGGGTCGGTTCCCCTCAGGTTGAGAATCACTGACATTGACTACCTTTCGAGGCTGTATGCAAACATCCGACGCGGTTTGGACCGGTTTGTTTGCCCTGATCAGACGTTCCTGGTGTAGGGGTCTTCCCTTTTCCTTGACCTTGGTGGCCGCGCTGCCACGTAGGCTTGGTGGGTTGATCAGAATAGTTGTTGGGAGGGGGGTATCGGGTTTTGTAGAATTTCGATTTTTCCTGGGGAGGTCTCTGGGTATTATTTTCTCGTTGGTTATAATTCTGAGAGGAATTAGAGGAATAGGATGACTGCTCTGGATTTTGTTTCCGAGATGGCTCATCTGTGGGTTTACGTTTAGTGCTGGGAAGTTCGGCCATTGCATCGGTATAGCGTTCTGCCTTATTGAGTATGTCCTCAAGCCTGACTGCGCCCTGTTCAGCCAAAAATCTACGGGTTTCGTTTGACAAAGTTGACTTTATCTGTTCCACAAGAACAAGTTCAAGTAGTCCCTCATATGTAAGAGGTAGGTCAGATAATTCAATGCACTTTGTCAAATAGCCCGTGAGACGTGAAGAGAACTGCGGGAATGTTTCCGTGCTCTCTTTTCGGCTGTTTCTGAACATTTGCAGAAATTTTCGGGCGGTCATCTCAAACCGTTCTAGCAAGGCTTTCTTCAGCATGTCGTAATCATGTTGGTTAGTTCCCAGCTTTGTATATACGTCATAAGCAGTACTTTTTAATGACATTGAGAGTTTAAGTGCCCAACGGCAACTCTCTAACCCATACAGATTTGCGAGCCTCTCAAATTTCTCTAGGAAGGTGTCAATTTTTTCATTGGGGCTGGGAAAAGACTCTAAAGCAAAGGACATCGCGGTTAATTGGGCAGACTGAGTACTGGAGAGATCCATTGACTGAGACTGGGGTGAAGACGGCTCTCCGTTATTCGAAGTAGAGGCGCCCCGACTCTCTAAAGCCTTAAGCGCCAGTTCATGCTGTCTTTCCCTCTCTCTCTCCTCACGTTGTCTCTCCTTCTCTCTTTCCCTGCGGGCTCCCAACTCTGCCTCAATTTTCTTTTGCTCTAATTGACGATCGTCCGCTTCTTTCTTCCTAGCTTCTGCCCTCTCTTCCGCTTCCTTTTTCTCTTTTTTTTTCTCTCTTGGTCCGCGTCATATCTTTCAAGTTCTTTGTTGATAAACAGGTTCGCAGCTTCTACGTCTAGTCCTGCCTCTTTCGCTTCCAGCCTCAAGAAGGATCTCATCTTTATCCTCTCTGCCATTGTCAAAGAATAAGATGTAGTATGACTAGAGAATAGTGCGAAAGAACGAGAAAGGAAAAACTCAAAGCCGCTACGAGAAAAAAAAAACACAAAGTATAAATTTACTTGTGTTACCTCCTACTTGCAATGTGCAAACTTATCGCTGCTATTATTGTCACTTAAGACTCTTAACGCAAGCGACTATGCCACGTTAAAATGGTAAGTTGCACTAGAAAAGAATCTACTTTTACTAACAGTAGAGAAAAATTTATATTAAAACAATTTAAAAGGAAATTTTTTTTTTCCCCTAAAATGTTTAATTCTCCGTCACAAAACTCGCCCCTGAAGTCAATTTATGAGAAGAGACGATGTTAACTAGACTTAAAAAGTCAGAACAAGGCGTCTTTAGCTAAGCTCAACTCTTTTTAACTTCAAAAACCTTTAGTGACTGTAAAACCAATCACGCAATCCCAGCAAATCTTATAAAGAAACAAATTAATTATCTCTGCCAGAGGATAATTTAGCTACCCGAATTTATGATTATCCGTACTTTCGACTGCTGTGGAAAGAAAACAACCTGAAAATATGCTGTGTGGACGACCCAAATACTAAAAGGCGTTGTCTAGGGGTGTAATTAATTATTTATTTATTTCCCTAAATCACAAAGACAGATCACTCACACTCTATCTAGTTAGACCCAGACTTGGATCAGACTCAAAATATCTTTATCCCGGCTATGCGATTGCCTCAAATGTAGCTCAAGATCCAGGACCAGCCCACAAATATTGTCGTAAATTTATTTTGAGAGAAAGAGTCTTAGAAATAGTAGTCCGGTTTAGAGTGTAGAATGATGGTGAAAAGCTCAGTGATAGAAATGTAGAGAGTAAATAGTTGCTTCACAGGGTGCTGGAGGAGAGTAAAGACAGACTTATTTACGACAAATCGTTTCTCTCAATCTACTCTTCAGGCTCTACTGGTCAAACAATTATTTGCCAGTTTCCAGACTCACACCTGCTCTCACACCGATTTGGTGCTTCAAACACACAGACGACGTGGATACAACTATCTTAAACAAATAGGGGAAATTTTATGGGCTTTGGGTAGTCCAACACAGTAACGATTAAGTTTATGTTGTTTATTAAAGTTAAAAAACAATCACTACATGAATCATTGGTTTACAGCAAAAAAATATCATAAGTACTAAAAAATGTAAATAACAAGGTAGGGAGGGGGTGAAGAAGATTTGTATCGACTAGGCCCGTACCGCTTATTAGACAAAGATAAACCCAGTCCAAAGATAGATAGTTATCAGGAACATAGGTAAGTTAACCTAACAGTAAAGTTAATTACTCTGAAAAGAGGTGTTACAAAATTAGGTATGGGTGGTAGAAAGAATTCTGTTCTTCCCAATTGTTCTTCCCTTTACTAAGCAAATGAAAAGGAGGGGGTTTTAAACAGAGTTAACAAATTATCAACTATCCCACTTAAAGGAACAATGTAGGGTATACAGAAAAGATATATATTACAAGGTAAGCAAGTTAACAAAATGGTTACACAAAAGATTTAATTTCCTGTCATTCATACACGCGCTAGTAAAGGCCTTCACTCATCTTGCTCTCACTTACCGATTGTGAAAAAATCTGGCACTCCATAGAATAACACAACAGCAGTTACACCTCAAACTAAATGTATGCGTGTTTGTTCAAGTTCCAGCCCCAGATTAGCGGGTAGGCGGTCAGCACATAAAAAGGATCCCGTAATCGCTGAAAAATGAATCTGTATTTGTGTCTCTTTTCTTAATAACAGTTTCTATGGGAGGGCACGGTCTCTGATACCGGGGTGAGGATGGTGTGGTCTATTTGACTTTGCCGCTGATAATAAAGATTCTTACGCATGCTGATACATTTCATCCGTGAGGTATGGTTTAAGTCCAGGGAGAAAACTGGTCACATCACTGTTCAGGAAAATATGTATTCTCTCTCTGTATCAGTAAACTAACAAAAGCTCGGGCCAGTGTTCTTCTTCCCGTTACAACTTAATTTGCTTGATGGTGTGTTAAATTTGTCTTTGGGTGTGCTTTCTTTGCTAAAAGTTAGATAGCGGAATTCCAAACATAGAATCGCCTCAAAGATTAAAAATTTACACAGTCTCAACAAGTTCTGAGTCAGGGAGACTCTACACACTGTTTATGCTTTGCTTTGCTTAGATTGATTTCTTTATTGCTTTCTTAATGCTGGGATCGCACAGGTTACGATCACTCTGTATGAAAAATAGAAAACATGTAATTTACCGAAAAACAAATAACCTTCTAAAATGCGATAAATTTCCCGTTAAGACTATTTTATATACGCTCGCGTATTTAATTATGTATTTAATAAACACTGCGCGAGTTCTAGTGGTTAAAACACACGTCTATAAATATAGGACTTAACTAAATTTATTAATTATAAATTCCTTCGCGACTTTAAAAGTTAATTTAAGCATTTAACATCTATTATCTTTTGGAAATAATATAGCAGGTATACTGTATCATTACATTTACAACTGGAACTATTGAGACGGTTTAATTTAATAGATTTAAATTAACACAAAATCCAGTGAAATAGAATGAATGAACTAGACCACTGATCACTTTACACAATATATATATATTACCGCTTTGCACAGAAATAGAATTCACTGCAAATATATATAAAAATCCATGGGATAATCTAGCAAGATTTCAAATATAGCTAGTGCTTCTGTAAAGGTCTGGCCAACGAGTGATAACATGCATTTCTACGTGGTCTGTATATATCTAACTTAATTTCAAGATGAGTGGGACATGAGAAAATTGACAGCTTTTTAGATTTCAGAAGACTTTTGGGGATCTGACCGCCAGACTAAAAAGAGAAGCCGCCCCTGGCATCTCGTATCTTCGCTCGCTGCTTGCGTCGGCTTTCCCCTTCGCTCCCACTGCGATCGGTTCCGTGTTTAACACCGAGATGCGAAATCGTTTCAGGGACCACTACTGTCTTTGATCGTGGCGCTAGCTTTCCTGAGATCCCCCCAGTCCGTTTCTTTGATCGTGGTCGCTGCTATCTGTTTGATGCTGGCACCGCTCCCACTGGCCAAGTTAATAAAAATACTGCATATGATTGCTCAAGAGATGTCCATGGGCGTGATTTAGCCTCTCCTTAAATCAATGCGATGACCAGAATGGACGGTAGATAAGCTGTCCACATATTAATCAGCAAGCGTGTTGCCAATCTGCGTGGAAAGGTTGCATAGCTAATGAGTCCAGGTGAAAAGAAAAATCCCGTTTGACGAAAAGTTACAATATTCGGGGGCACTGATGTTATCCAAGGGGTCGCTACGAAGGATCATACCATATCCTTCAGGGTCGGCTGCGTTCGTCTGTCACAATCGTCCCCTCTTTTGAGACATGAAAATCTATTTTCATGTTTGATTTATGACGACGAAGCTGCTCTAAACGGTAGCTTTTGGATGATTGGTATCTTCAACTTCCTCCTCTTCCTCAGTAGTCCAGTTTCTACTCAGGAAATCAGCCCCGACATTCTGTCTTCCCGGAATGTATTCCACTTTGAAAGAATAAACGCTTAAAAGAAGAGCCCAACGCATGATCCTAGCGTTAAATTCTTTATTGGCACCAAGAAATGCTAACGGAGCGTGGTCTGTTTGCACCGTGAAAGATGTACCATAGAGAAACTCATGATGGTGTCTGATACCGTCAATCAGAGCGAGACATTCTCTTCCGACTACGCTGTAGTTCCGTTCAGCTTTATTTAATTTCCGACTGCCATAGGCAACTGGAAATAGCATGTTTGGGTCACTGTCATCGGCTTGAAGCAGTATTGACCCGATGCCCTGACCTGACGCGTCGACCCGTAATACAAAAGATTTCTTGAGGTCAGGCAACCTCAAAATGGGGTATGCAGACAACTGTCCTTTCAAAGTGCTGTATGCGTGTTCGCACTTTTGATCCCACATGACCTTATCCGGACACCCTTTCTTAGTGAGGTCATTCAGAGGTGCTGTCAGTCCGTTGAAGTTCTGGATGTATTTCTGATAATATGCACATAGTGATATGAAGGAACGTACGTCTTTCTTCGTTCGGGGTCTTTTTGCTGCCACTATTTCTCCACGTTCTTCTTAATAGGCCAACTGCATCCGTGAGAAATAGTATGCCCCAGGAAGTCTAACTGTTCAAACCCGATGAGACATTTGCTAGGTCTGGCTGTGAGACCAGTTTCCTGTAGTTTCCTGAGGAGCATAGCAACCGTAGCAATATGTTCTTCGTAGGATTTCGATGCAATTAATATGTCATCCATGAAATTATGGATATGGGGACTTTGCAAAGGTTCTAGAAGCTTCCTCATCATCCTGGTGAACACTCCTTGTGCGTTATGCAAACCGAATGGCATCACATTAAATGTGTAATGTCCTTCACTAGTGCTGAAAGCTAACAAAGGTTTAATTTCCTCCTTGACTGGTATTTGATAATAACCTTTACTGAGGTCAATCTTGGAGAAAATCTTTGCCTTGCTAAGCTTGGTGAACAACTCAGAAACAGTTTGGAGAGGTTCGGGCTGGAATTCCGTAACAGCGTTTAGCAGCCGGTAATCTATACACAGCCGAACTTCCTTATTGGGCTTCTGCAACAGCACTACACTCGAACTGTAAAGAGATGTAGACTCACTGATAACACTGGCTAACAAAAAAAATTTTTTTTTTCTTTCTCTAACATTTCTATGTTTTTCTGGTCAATTTTAATGCGCTGTTTTTAAATCTGCAAACCGTTTTTCTCTATCAGGTCGGGATCTCTAGAAATACGCAATTGAAGTTTTTTTAACAACGCATACAGTATTAAAACATCATTTGTACAAGAAGTATAACAGTTATGTAGGTTTGAATTTCTTTGCAGTCGACTTTCGTCGATGAATGGCATGTGGTACATCGCGATGAAGCATCCAACAATAATCGGCAAGCATGGTCACACTCCACCGTCCTTGATAACGTGACTTCATTACTGCGATATCTTGATGGAATCGTTCTCCATGTTCATCGCTGACTTCGCCAAGGTTGTCAGGGAAAAAGTCAAGATGCGAATCGAGCAAATGGATTTTGAGGGACATGTTACAGCTCATAATTCTGTATGCATCTATGCACTGCTTAACAATATGCACATAGTCGACAGATTTGTGATTTCACAGAA
>JAMPIV010008807.1:0-155844 GCA_024509875.1 Oreohelix idahoensis | reverse complement strand
TACCATTTCAATATTATTCTACGCAAGTATCCATTTATGAAATTCTGTAATTTCTTGGTTGTCGTTTTTGTTGTTCTCCAGGTATCAGAGCTATACAGTAGAACTGACATGACATTTGAGTTGAAGATTCTTATTTTTGTTTTTGACTTGATTTTGTTTGATTTTTGCATATTTCTCAATGCAATGAAAGCTCCTCTTGCATTTAATATTCTTAATTTGATATCATTGTTTGTGTCTTCAAATTTGTCTATACTTTGAGACCAGACCTTGTAAGAGTGTTTCTCCAAGCACAAATTGTATTACTTGCTGCATATATTCTTATGTGCTCCATGTTTTTATATTTCTCTATTTCTTTTCATTAGTTCTCTTTGTTTCAGCCAGTGTTTCAATTATTGGTGGTAATTTTTATAGGTGAATAGGATTAATGCTCTAGGAAAGTGGATGAAGCTGTTGGGGCTGCCCAAGAGTCGCTCAAGCTGAGGGAGGTAATCGGATACACACAGATGAATAGACGAAGATTTGGCCATGGTGACATCTGCTGGTGGTCCAAGGCATCAAACAGGGAACACAGAGACATGGTAATTCAGGAGATACGAGGAGCTGAGAATGATAAGAGAATGCTAAAAGTGGTGCAGCAGGCCCAACAAGGCCAGTGGACTACATGGGAAGGAGCCCTGCAAAGGTCTTTGACATGGAATGATATATGGCATATGACACCCCTTAGACTCAAGCTTCATTATCAGATCAATGTATGACCTGTCATCGTCCACAAACCTTGTGAGATGGGGAAAGTCTGATGATGCTCAGTGCCCCCTGTTCCATGAGAGGCAGACGCTTGAACATGTACTCTCAGCTTGCAAGGTATCATTAGGGCAAGGGTGATACACATGGCGCCACAACAAAGTACTAAATGAGCTGGTTGCTACAATAGACCTGGCAAGGGTGAAGGCGAACAGCAAAGTCAGACCGAGCACTGCAAATACTTTTTGAGAGCAGGAAAGTCAGCACATCCCCAAACCAAGTAAATCAAGTAGCAGTTTACCATCTCTTCTTGACTGTGCAAATGACTGGGAGATGGCAGTAGACCTACCTGGGCATATCCAGAGAGTATCAGAAGATCTCAAAGATGGCCAGATATAGTGCTGCATTCCTCATCATTGCACCAGATTATAATTATTGAGCTGACCGTGCCATTTGAATCCAGATTGGACGAGCAACACTCGTTCAAAGGGGCCAAGCATAATGATCTGGCCATGGACTTGAGACATCATGGGTTCATTTGCAAGGGTCATGGCTGTTGAGGTGGGTGCAAGAGGTCTCGTGGCTGCCTCAGTGTATGATCTACTGAAACTTTTTGGGGTTGAGGATACAGTCAAGAACAAGGGCCCTTAAGAGACTCAGCGAAACTGAGAAAAAGGGGTGACTTTGGCTATGGAACAACCGCAATGAGCTATGGAAGTTGGGACAGTAATTTGTTGTCAACATTGGGGTTACTTTCACAGTTGCCTCCAGCTTTGAAAGCTGCAACCAAAGTGGAGTGGGTTCAGTTCTCTGTGCTAGACAATAGGAGGCTGACACTTGGGAGTCATGACCCAAGTGGGCCCGCCCCCCTTAGACTGTAAAGGAGATTAAGGGGCCAAAACACTGTACCAATGGGGGGACTACTTCTGATGATCAGATTGCCTCCTGTTGTATCACTCTGTATAGAGTTTCCTATCATCTTGCTCTCTTAGGCATGTCCTAGGAGGGAACTAATATGAATTTTTTGCATGAAGCTGGCATCCTCATCATGTAAAACAAATTGTTACAGAAGTAACGGCTGCAAAAGCACATGAATGTTTTGGTACAGGCTTCCTGCAAGGTGACTCCTGCAGTGGTGGCTTCATGTTTCAAAGGCAGTAAAACGGGAAGTGAATGAGAAAGACATGATTGTGAAGATTGTAGCATTAAAGTAACCTTGTAACTAACATAAAACAGAACCTTACACTGTTTAGAACTGTTCTGTTTGAATGTATTTTCAGTGGATGGTGATGGGGTAAGCAAGCAATACTCACTGGTAGAGTTTCTGTCTGTGGACTTGAAGGGGAAGGTGATTGTCTCCATGCGTCTGCCCAAATACAGCTCCTCTGACTTTATTATTCGAACATCTAAGACTTCCCACAGACTTCAGGTAAATAATAAGACTCATCTTTTACACTTTAAAAAAATGATATTAACAAGAAAAAAAAAGTAAAGAACATAGAACTAAATAAAATGTTAATAATGTTCATTTACAAATAAAAATGCTGCTTACTGACTATAGACTAAGTTATTAATACATTGACATAGTCAACAGAATTGGAATCCAGTGGACTTTGACTAAACAGCTTGACAATCTAGATTTTGCCAACAGCGTTGCTCCTCTGTTCCATAACTTAACCAGATGTAAGACAAAATTTAAATGCTTGAGGAGAAGTCACAACAAGTGGGTCTCAAAATACACAGGGAAAGGACAAAGATAATCAGAATAAATGCAGGAAATGGTAACAAGATTGCACTTGAAGAAACATTCCTACAGGATGCAAACATCCATATATCTTGGCAACAATATAGACAAAATTGGAGACACAGGCAGAATTAATGGGGTTTTGGAGAGATATGGTCACTTATGGCTGCTAGCAAAGTACTGAAAGAAGATGAAGATAATGGCAAAAAGTGGCACAATATAATATATATATCTTTAAACTTATGTTGTAATTTTCTTCTGTATTTATAATAGTTATTTATATAAGACTACTGAAAAACCATTTTCACTTTCAGCTGTGTCATGCTCATGTCACTTCTGGTTTTAACTTTCAAGTGGATACAAACAACAATTATCTGGTCAAGTCCAAGCCCACCATTGTCATACAGGGCATTAATGGCCAACTGGTTAGTGTTCTATTTCTGGTTACAATTTGTGTGTGTATGTGTTTGAAACTACATTTAGGTGGATTCTTGTTCCAA
Organism: Oreohelix idahoensis; assembly: GCA_024509875.1. Classification (NCBI taxonomy): domain Eukaryota; kingdom Metazoa; phylum Mollusca; class Gastropoda; order Stylommatophora; family Oreohelicidae; genus Oreohelix; species Oreohelix idahoensis. The sequence goes on along the minus strand of JAMPIV010008807.1, from coordinate 152,859 downwards.
TGGCTATGTTGCTGCATTAGATGTTTTGTAATTGTTTCATTGATATGTGTTTCTCATGGCTGTATATGCATGGAGGCATATCTGGAGTCATCCTTATATGACCACCAAATACGTACACTGCTAAATAATACAGATGTGGAATTGAGCCTCTGTTTGTGAGGTTAAGAACACACTCATTGACTGTGGAAATCATCCACTCACTTCCAGGGATTCCCTCTGTGGTGAAAAATGTTGAGAACCCAGCATTGAACACCATGCCTAGAGGAGTCACTAGAGCCCCAGATGTAACTCTGGCTTTTACATGGTTGGCTGCATGCAGGAGGATCTCACTGTTGACCCATGATAGGCAAGGGATGCTGAGAAGTGGCTCTGTGCAGGACGTGACAATTCCTTGGGAGTGCCGAGAATCAGAGCACAGTATTTTAGTTCTGCATATTTAGAGAGCCCCCTAGGATGGCGGGTATGCACAGTATGCAACATTCTTCTTACTCCTGGCTTGGAACCAGATGGGATCATTTTTTAAGTGCAAGCCAAGCTGGAGAAACTGGAGCTTATGACTTCAACTCAACATGCTTCGGAATGGTAGAAAAGCCTCAAGAAAAGCTTAGACCTACAGCGAACATAATACTAAGGAGTCATCAACTTGGTATTGGCTACAGAAGAGCAAGAAGCTCAGAAGCCCTAGTTAAACAACAACAACAACAACATGGTTGTTTTGTTACGCTAATAATGTTGTTACACTAAAAGCACTGTTGTTATGGATTTTGATGATCATTGTCAAAATGAATTGTATGTGGTTGTTTGTATTACAGCTTGAAAGTTAATGGAGTACTAGGAACAGAGTGCAACAGTAATATTAGACAATGAAATAGGAGAAAATAAAAAGTAAATAAACTGAGAAGTACAAAACGTTTGTGTGTTATTATCTAACCTTTTCTCTTTGAATAGTGAAAACATCATGATAGGTATTGATGATGTGAGAAGAGTAACAGTGGGAGGACATAACATCAGTTATCAAACAACACAGTTTTAATGGCAGACAACAAAACTGACCTCTAGTTCCTCTATTATTACCAATAGTACAACAAAAGGTTTAGAATTTAACAGCAAGAAGGCTGAAATAATGGTTGTGTTACGAAACGAAATAATCCCAAAATGTAATATATTTGTAGAAGAGAGATGCACAGACCTTGTAATTTTTTCTGTTGTATCATGTAACCATGTGAAAGATGTGTTGTTGGGACTGAGAGAAAATGCTTATACATTTATCACATAACATTAACCTCATTATTATTTTTCTTTTATTGTCTTTCATTTTCTTTTCAAGCAATTCGTCATCATATTTTTTTCACTCCCTAACAATACAACTGGTCTGATTGTGGGAAGCTTGCCTCACAATCACCATACTCTAGTAGCTGTGGATCCTTTAGCTATTAGCTTTACGTGATTAGGGATCCAGCCAAGTGCCCAACTTGTCTTAGTTGTCTTTTAAGACATGCCTTTTAGAGCAAAGGGACTGAAAAATACCCTCATTTAGACCTGTCTTGTAAAGTCCAGCCATTTTATCATGTCATCCTCTTTTTGTGCTTCTTTGGAGCCACAGTACAGATGGCCCACTAGTAGGAAGTCAGCACCAAAGCAATATATATATATATATATATATATATATATATATATATATATATATATATATATATATATATATATATATATATATATATATATATATATATATATATATATATATATACAAGGGGCTTGACATAAGTCTTGGTCCTGACCATGAAGGAGTCACAGGAGGAAGATGAAACTTGGCACATTTAAAGTTCATCATATTTGCACTGAATGTGTGAAGTACGCGTTTGTTTCTTCAATGGGTTTTCCCACTACGGTGCACGGCGCAATGTACCCTATTGACCGGATCTGCTGCTCCAAAGATTTGACAAACCAATGGAAAAGAAGGAGGCCAGAGCTGTGATAAAATTTCTGATGTTTCAGGGAAAAACACCTACAGAAATACACAGGTAGATGGAACCAGTGTTTCGTGATTCTTGTCCTTCATATACTTCGGTAAAAAACTGGTGTCAACAGTTTAAGTGCAGCCGCTCAAATGTTGCTGATCTGCCAAGATCTGGTAGACCAGCCTCAGAGTGCAATGATGAAAATGCAACAAGAGTGAAGAAAATCATTGACCAGGATCGAAAAATGACAATTGTGGAGATAGCTAGTAGAGTAAAACTGAATGAAAGAACAGAATTTTATACAACAGGAAAGTTGTGACCAGGAAACGAGGGATAACGCGCACTCAAAATCTTCCTTTGCTGCAAGACAAAGCGCCCTCTCACAAAGCACGGCTTGTGCAGCTAGCAGCCAACGATTTGAATATTGAAATTCTACCACACCCACCATATTCACCAGATTTGGCTCCATCAGACTTTTTTCTATTCCCAAATCTTAAAAAACAGCTAAAAGGAAATCATTTTGACAGTGATGAAGAAGTTATACTGGCATGTGATGACTGGTTTAGTTTGAAAAATAGGGTGTTTTACTCCCAAGGTCTTTTCAAGGTCAAGCAGAGATGGCAGAAGTGTGTCAATTCAGACGGTGGCTATATTGAAAAGGAATAAACACTATACAAAATTTCAGCTCTCTGTGACATGTCCTTCATGGTCAGGCCCAAGACTTATGTCAAGCCCCTGGTATATACTGAAGCACATTAAAAACGCACCACCTGTATAATCCAGGAACGGAGTGTGAAATGTAAATATAAGTGTGTACAAGTTTACATATTTGGAATCTTTATTCATTTTCCTATGAATCCATGCTGGTCATTAATTTGTACATTTGATTGTTATGAAATTCGTTGCATTCTGTGCAGGCAAGGGAGAAAACCAAAAATACAAAAAAATGCACGTGCGTTATCTTGCTGGAGAAGCTGCAAGTCTGGATAAATTGTGAACGCAGGAGCAACCAGTGCATCCAGAACCTCATCTCGATATGTCACAGCATTAACATTTCCACGGAAGACGTGAAGAGGCAAGCGATGGTGAAAACTGAATCCTCCCCAAATGTGAATACTGCCACCTCAAAATCGGTTGACACAGCAATCTGCAAAGCGCTCTTCACACCGTCGCTAAATCCGCATACGTCCATCTGCAAAGGATATATTGAATCTGTTCTCGTCTGTGAATAGGACAGCATTCCACTGCAGTCTAGTCCATCTGATATGTTGCTCTACCCATTGCAGGCCCTGCTAACGATGTCTGTGAGTCAAGTTTGGCCTAACATAAGGTCGTCTTGCAGTAAGGCCTGTATCTTTGAGTCGTCGTATGACTGTCATTTGAGAGGACTTGCCCATGTCTACCCACTATTGCCAAACATACCAATGGCTCGTTGGCGGTCGTTTTCAGATAGCCGTGGCATTTCAAGCACATGTACTGGGTGTTTTGTCTCAATGGCCTTTTTATACCGAGTATACTGCCACAACGCGTACACATTTTCAGGGTCATAGCTGTTGGAGAATCGTGTTGCACGTGTAACTTTCATCGTTTTCATGTAGTCTGTACACACACCCATGGGTTGAATCTTGCACTTTCCATTCCAGCAGCCATTCGCTCTCTACTTCATGGCAAACACGGGGAAAATCCATTCCCACACTTTTTTTTGCCAGCTTCTCGGCATCAGTATATATAATAGTGGTGCGTTTTTAATGTGCTTCAGTATATATATATAATCTTGCCATCGAAGGCTTATTCTGTAGTTTAGTCCATTTCAAGAGCTGGTGATTATTATCCAAAATCCTCAGGGAAAGTTGCCGCCCAAATTGCTTTCACAAATTAGCCCAAAGCCACCAAGAATCATCAAAAATGCCCAAAGTCACCTAAGTGGGTTAAAGAATCACCCAAAGTTCGCCCTTAATTGTGTTCAAAAATGCCCCTTCACAAAGTTGACCAATTGTGATTTTTTTTTTAAAAGTAGCTCAAAGTTGCCCCAAGAAATTTTTATGATTTTCAGAATATTTCGGTTTTTTTTGGTGTTGAGATAAAAGGACATAGGCCTGAAGTTTACTTTACATAATGAGTATCAGGTTGGAAGCCCACAGCATAACTAATCTCATGCAACTAACGCCTAAGGGAGCAGTGGATTTATTTCTTTCTTCACCTACTCAGAAACTCCTGAAACACCACATGATGTACACAAATTCTTTCTAGGTCTTTCCCAGTTTTGTTTGCTTTCTCTTGGTAGTTCCTATCCATAATGTTTATAAAGGCACCAGGATTTGCTATTCATCTCTTTTACCTGTGAGAATTCTAAGAGCTCTGTGAGAGGCACATTGCATCGTTTTCTGCCACTAATCTTCTCCCTGATACTCTATAACCATATAATTTTTATTTCACTGTCTGAAATTAATCAGACTGGTTATTATAATAGCCGTGTGAAACATCATTGATTGGTCCCCATGTAGCTGCTAAAGGTCAAAGATGAGAATAGCCTATGTACACTTCAGGTACTTGTATATGGAGTAGTCTAATAAAGATTTAATATTTTGGGACCAGCAACTTCATCATGTAAACAAACATTGTATAGAAACCACACTTCTGCAAGAGCACATGAATGCAGTTGGTGCAAGGTCATTCAGCTCAAAGGAACCAAGCAACTGCATGTGTGTGTGGCTGCTCCATGTTCGATAGGATCTGCATTAAGGATGATGATGATCATCATGAATACTCTTGTTGTAACTGAATCAAGGGGGCACTACTAGAACGGTTCTGATTACCTTCAGGTGAAAGCTGGGATTGGGCCTTACATGGAGGTGCCCTTACTTATGAAAGCACATCAAATATTGTTGAAATGTTAAATGTATTGTGAAGCATCTTACATTCCTTGTGACCTACTTCTAATTTCTTTCTATGGGGCCAGGTACATGCAGTACAAACTGAAGCTTTCCTTGACAAACAAAAGCCTGTGGGACTGATCTGTAAGTTCTAAAAGTGAGTAAAAAGTAAATCAAAATTTTTGCTATCCCGGTTCTTCAGAAACAAGTGGCAGGCACCTTCTTAGCGAACTGTTATTATCAATTGGACCAATACTAGTTTTGCAATGGCGATATTTTTTTCACCATTTCCTTTGGGTGTAGAACCCTGGCCCCGCTACCATTTTTATCTTTCTCTAATATGTATCAGTAGTCTCATGTGCAGATAAAATTACATGAAGCTTCACCAATTGATAGAAATTAACCTGCTCTCTCTACTAGCGTTTTTCATTCAAGGAACCCTTTTAGACTGAAAGCTGCATTACAAGTTCTCTTCAAGAGTCAAATCAATAAACTCGAAGATCTGCGCAGGAGTCTGTATTGCACAGAGAGATTGTCTTATCGAGCATTGTTTTATAGCTGTCCCCCCCCCCCCCCGTTTCGTGTTACGTCGGACTGCCTCAAGATCAACATTGCGATGATACACCTTCGTAGTCCGGCCAGCCTCATCTGTTATAACTTCTATTCCGTACCCTCGACACTCACTAGATTGTGCTCAGTAAGGCATAAATGGAAATACAGGCAATCATAAACGCTTTGTAAACTCGAGAATTAGGGTCTGCTACAGCCTCATCGGGCTAAATCTTCTCCGATCTCATGATAAGCACTTCACATGAACGCCTGTGCGCACCTAGTATAGAGAGTAACTAGATCCTTCTCAGCCCTTGCCAGATATATCTTCATAGAAAGCTAGGATAGATCATTTCAACGCATGTGCCTATAGTCATGAGGGGGAAATTGGTAACTCATTTGTAGACTGTCAAAGCAAAAAGCGGAGTCCTGTAAATTATACATTAACCCATGCCACGGCTGCGCACATGCAGCAAGGATACTCTACAATGTTGTGACCAATTACATCGTACACCATTCCATAGTACGCTCTTCTAGGGTTTTTGTCTAAATGCACGAGTGAAACTTACCAAGTTTAACTGCTCAGGACTCATACAATCCTCGCTCATCTATACTAACATGATTACGATTTTGTGTCTATTCGAGGATGATTTGTAGATGATAAATATCGAGTTCTACTGATGATGTAGTCTCAAAAAATCCACAGATTGCTTTTTAAATACACATATAAACACAAGTCTGTTTACACACACTCGCACCCCCTCTTCTCGCGATACAGATCTACATTTAGCTGTTCCCCCTGCCTTAACAATTCACAACGTCTGAACGTATAATGCAACATATTCTCTCTGACCCCCCCCCCCCCGTTAAATAATTTTTAAAGAGGGTGACAGATAGATATTTTAGAACTGGCTAGTTCTAAGCTCTAGTCTTACTCGCTAACTCACTACGTCGAATTCGTCTGCTAACCAATCCGCATACAGATTTCAGCACAATTCATCGCAATGTATGACTTGAATCACGCTATTTTGTGACTCGCCAGTTCCGCGTAACGCACGTTCAAGACAGACAGTAAATAGACTGACTGTGGCAACTTACTCATTCCATTGCCCTTCATCCCCCAAATGTATCAATCAGTGCTTTAAAGTACACGGAGCAAATGAGACAGATAGCCGTAGTTAATTCTGGACGACTCTGGTTAAACTCTCTGACGCCTAATCCCGTAGATTCAAGTATACGATTTAAATACCCCGCAAAGCGCAAACCCACTCCATAACACAGAAAAAGCACACTCCCATTTTACATCCCACTCGCATCACTTATATGAAAGTACCCTTGCACCCACAGGGTCGGCTCAAGGTAGGACCCCCTCATGACGTAGCTCCCAAACTGGTTCTTCTCAGCCGGTTCGATGCTCGTGCTCTCATTGCCAAAGCCCGCGTTATGGTAGTGTAGAAGGGTGTTGGTGCCTTGAATGTAGGGGGGGGGGTGGTTGATAAGGCTGTATGTGCTAAGTGGTTGCTGGGATTTTCTAAGTTCTCCAGTTGTAATATTGGTATTTAAGCGAAGACCTCAGATATAGTGTGATAAAGTGTTTGAATGAGAAAAAGACGTCTGGGTTTGTTACGTGGCTGCACTGCACAGCGCGAGTTTGGTGTGGTTATCACTGTTAAGACAGATGTGAGTCGACCCCATGAACTGGAAGGTCTAAATGAGTGACAGGTCTAACAGGGGGGAAACCTCCCCGCTGAGCAGGTCGCAAAAAAGTCGTGGGCTATTAAGGTTAATGCTAAACACAGGAAAATTATTCTTTTGTTTCAGATCATCTGTGAACTACCCCGACATTCATTTTTGAATTTAGAGTCATGGGTTTTATGGGTAGTTGAATTAACTATAATGTCCATTGAGTTAATGTCCTAAGGTCTTCTTTTTCTTTCTTCTACTGCATGATGAAGTGCCAGACAAAATATGGCCAAACGCTTGATTTCTGGATTTGTCAGGCATCCCCTAGGTTATTAGTTGTTTTCAAATAAACAATAAATCAAAGTAGTGAAGTCTGTTATCAGTTAAATAATTAAGCCATAATTAATCTTCTCAGAAAAAACAAAAATTGAGATGTAAATGTTGACAGGTGGAATGAACTGTTGTTACGTCTGAAAAAATTTAGGCTAAGAAATCTAGTAAGAAGGGTGACTCAGGGAAAGATTGGCTGGGAATAAAAAATATAAACAATCATTGAAGAAATGTAAGGAAGAAGAGAAAATTCACTCTGAAAGTATTAAACACACTTTCTAAGAAGTTGTAAAATGTCTAAACACTGGTCATGACTTTTAAAAATGTGGACTTAGTAATAGCTCAAGGTTGGAAAAGAAGTTACAGAGAAGGATTTGTATGTCTCTTAAAATATTAGATGGATGCTAGCAGCATGGAATTGACTCTAAAAGTAAGATACCTACAGAAACTTACAGAGAAATCTCCAGAGATAGGTGGTGGTGAAAGACACATTGATCACCTACTCCAAAAAAAAAGTATGTAACTAGATGATTGCAAGAAAGTTTCTTTACATTGCACAGAATGTTTTTTCGTTGAACTTTGAAGTCCTTAAGTAGATTATATATAGTATTATCATATTTGAAATTTAAAAAAAATCAAATACATTCTTTATAAGCTGCCTCGTGCTCTTTGAATATCAAACAATTCCTCATTCAAAAAAAAATATGTTTTGTAGGTGTAACAATGAATATTCTGTCAGGGGGAGATTAAGTTCCAAAGTAGATGGACCTACTTTGGCCAGTCCAAATATCCGAAAATCACAGGCTGTAGGACAGTTTCTAAAAGGTTGGTAAAACATCAGTTACTTATTTTTTGTCCTTGTATTCATAACGATTCTCAACATAATTTTTTTTATAGAAAGCTGAGGCTAGAACAGGTGATCTAGGATACGTGTTGATCTCAAAAAATAAAAAAAAGAAAAAATTTTTCAAATTTTCATGGTAGACTCTTTTTTGTTGTCATTCTGTTTGTTTATTCCAAGAAACTTACTCTCTGCATCTGGTTTTAAAATATTAAATGGTTTAATTCCTACATACATAAAGCTGCATATCATTTGTAAATATTGTATACAGAAAAATACTGCAAATAAAAAAAAAAAAAAAAAAAAATGATTATGAAATAATAACTGGATGAAAAAAATAATATTATGATTAGGATTGTTTAGTGTTTTCAAGTCCAATAATATGTTCAATAGATTGATCCCACCCACAAAAGTGGAATCATATCTCGTGGCCAGTCACCCCCCCAATAGAGCTCTCCTGTCCAGACAAATAAATGAGGAAACCAAGATAACCAAATTTGGGTGTGTGTGCTTGTGTTTATATTTCTAAAATATAGTTTTATTCTCACCTGTCATGGTGTGACACAACAACAGTAAATTATATAAATTAAAAAAAAAACAAATTTCAAAACAAAACAAAAAACACACACAAAAAACACAAAAAAAGCAGTTTATAGGTGGAGATTTATGCAGTATTTCTAAATGTGCCATAGAAAATCTCATTCTTACTATAATGCAAAGTGCAGAAGAATAAATAAATAATAGTGTATATGTATTAAGACAAACCATCTAATATTATACACTTGATTTTTCCTTGGTAATTACTAACCGGTAATTATGCAGAAATTAGAATAGAATAAAGGATTTAACCGGCAATATCACAAATTAATATAACATTTAGATGTTGGTTTATTGTTTAAAGTTTTTTAGGCAATGTACACAATCATAATCATGTAACTGAAATCAAAAAAAATAATGGAATCTTGAGTGGCATTTATTATTAGTCAAACCTTTAAGGTCATAAGGAACAGATGGATCCAAAACCAACGCTTGGAAAAGAGGATATGAAATAAAAGAAGAAGAGGGTTGTTTGGGGAAAAAGGTTTTAAGAAATTCAATTCATTTAGGGGATCAACCAGGGACAAAAAAAAATACCATTTAGCCCTCCAAAAACTTTATGAAAAATTAAACCCCAGTGTAAGGCCGATGCCAGCCCCCAGCACACCCCCTGAGTTCCAACCCAAACGCCGATGGTTTTTTTTCTCCGCCACTTGCAGCGCAATGTGTGCAGATTTTTTCACGTACCCCCTTATTTTGAATAACTGGTGCACATATATTATGCGGGACTAAAAAAAATTGACTGGTGATATTCACCGAGCTTCTATCCTCCAGCCAAAATAAACGTTTATGATTTAGGATGTGAATAAGACCCGCATGTTTAATGCAAACCCTTGATTTGTTGTATGCCAGGGTATTCCGAGTAGGTATCACACTTAGGGCAGGAGTGACTATTATTTGCGTTGGAGGAACAAGTAAAACCCGCTCAGAGTTGACAGATTGGGAATGGATCGTAGCTTTTGCAAACTGTCCCAGGTTGAGACATACCTGGTAACCGGTGATCACCATTTACACAAAGGGCACCCCTCTAGCAAGGTACATAAGTGGAAAGGAAAATTGTGAGTATCTGAACAGTTTGGTTAAAGTATTTCACATGAGTTAATACACGAAATTTCGGAAACTCAACATTAACTTTATGGGTGGCTGATAACTCTACGATTTTATAGAAGTTTTATGTAAAACTTATGAATAAATGGACTCTGGAAGGGAAATTATTTATTATGGTGTTCTAAAACTTGCTTAAAATTCAAACTGTCAAAATGAAGCTAGATCATCCCTTTCAATTGAAAATTTTCCCCCAGGTACACATCACAAAATTTATGTCCAGCAGGGTGAAGACAACCCCACTTCCCTGAAATGGATAGGAAAAATTTGGCAGCGATGAGATAGAACGAAGAAAATGAAAACCGTTTTATTTTTTCCATTAATTATTACAGCCAAAATTTATAGCATAATAAATTTTACACAGAAACACCTTAGGTGATCATCAACATTTTTAATTCAGAAATCAAAAATATGGGGCATTGGAGGAGTCTTAACTGATTTGATTGCTTAAGGCAAAAAGTCACACTTTTGTTTTTATGCTATATATAATTTTTTTTTTGTACCCCTTTAAATATAAAAGCCCCCTCAGGTTTGAAGGACTTTAGTTTTAACTAAAAAATTCAGCTCAGGGAAAAAAGTAGCTATTGCTCGTGCTTTTCAGAGTAAATTAAAAATGAAGAATCAGTGTAAAATGACGACATGAGATTAATCTAAGTAGAACTTTGATCAAATGGTATCATCCACATAAGAATTTTGGATTACTCAGGTAAAGGCCCCGCAGGGGGGTGGGAAGACCTAATTTTTTTTTTTATAGTTTTAAGAAGTGAAACATGTATTGACAGTTTTTTCGGAAAACACAGGAATGATGTTTGAGTTTACGATAGTATTTATAACAACCCCCAATTATGTAGATCCTTTTTTTGTAGTTTTTTTTTTTTTTTAATAAAGTGTAATGATTAGGTAACAATGGGGGAATTTTATTACTGGTTTGAGCCCCTTTTCCCCCCCTCTCCACAAGTTTCCGTTATGGGTAATATTTACGGGTTATCAGAATCCCAGGGCGAAAAGTTGCTTTCGAACTGTTAATTATTTTAGAACTTATTGTCAAGTTACATTGCAGCCATTATTCAGTTATGTTTTTTTTGGTATATTGAAACAATGCACTAAAGATAAAATTCTTTATGAGTGGTTAAGCAAAGACACTGATTGGGGACTGTTCTGTTGAAATCAAACTGTGTTGTTTTATAGTGAAAAAATTTTTGCAACCTTGTCCGATCGCCTCGAAGTGGGGGGGGGGGGGGGACGTGCATTTTTTATTTACCTGCATTGTGTTTACAAAATAAAAAAATCTATGCAAGGATATTTACGAGCCTGAAAACACTGGCAGGGTCACTTTTTTTTTCCAACCAACTAAAAATATGAGATATCAGAGGAACTAAGAATTCTATGAACATTTATACTGGTTTAAAAAAACCCCTAAAGTTAAAATATGATACAATTCCATAGAAAAGTACAGTTTAACTGTAAACCGTGTATTAAAAAATTTTGGGTGTATTTTTTGTTTGTCAATAAAAATTTTGCCCTGGCCAATTATTTAGTGGAAAATTGTTATAGCCCTACCGAGGAATCTGATATGGCTAATTTCTTATAGTTTATTTTTTAAGGCTTCACTCAAATGAACTCTAGAGTACCTTTAATTCCGGTATGATGTCCCTGATTGTTAGAATAATTACAGGGGGGGCTTTTACGACTTGGGGGGGGTAAATACGAAATATTATGTAGATTTTGTTTGGTTTAAATAATTCTCCCACCTTTGATATGATCCCATTAATGCCATGTTCTATTGGTTTTCGACCAGGGATAGTAAGTGAGAGACCATTGTGTATCAAATTTTAAGCCCATAATCGGTCAACGTTATAAATAATTTACTAGTTTTCTGAGAGGCTTATTTATTGGCTTCACAAGAACTAGATATGGACGCTTGTATAGAAGCTTTTGTTTTTGGTTTTTGCAGCAGCATAAAAATACGGCTTGGTAACGTTATGCGAAATCTTGCGTTGACCTAGGTTAAAACGATGTGATAATGTCAAAATCAAATGAAAAAATTTAGTACTAGTGTGGGAGGTGTTTTGGGGGCGTGGGTATCACTGCACTGGTTCGGAAGATTCGTGTTTAATTTGCAAGAATGAGCATTGGAAGGAAATGATAGGGGCTGAAATGTAGGTGCTAAATAAATAACTCTTAAGCCCCAAGAGCCCAGTAATCTGTACTTCCCGCTAGACCCATTTGGCCCAATCAAAATATACTGGCTTTCGTATCTCTTGATCCTGGAATTAGGGCTTTTTCTAATTTTGAGAACTTCAATAAACGCTATTTCCTTAATGAATATAGCCATGTATTTATTGGACTTTTGTTATTTTCCCCTATAAGAATATGAACAAGTTTAAAAAATTCTTTCCAAACAAAAACAATAAAAACATACTTGTAATGGCCAATTTAGATTTATTTAGCAAACCCACTTTTTTGTATTTTGAGGAAGTTTACTGGATTGTCGAAGTGCCAGTTGATGTAGACATGCTGATTAAAACTAGTAAATATTTTGGGGAGAAGGTAGGTCTTCTCAGTATGTTTTTTGATCACAGCTCTGTGATATTATGTAATTGTCTAGAAGAAAAGATCATGATGGTAAAGTTATAGTGCCATAGGCTGTGTTAAGATGTTAGATTGCTCCATGAACTAAACTGTAATTAAGATCAGTTTTAGTTTCACAGGATGTTAGTAATCCAGGGTGGTGCATTGTGAAAAATACAGTTGTATAATAGGTATTTTGAAATATGTAATTCATTTTTTACTTGTGATATGACCTAAATAGTGACAGTCTGATGTGTTATCAAGAATCATGCTGATTGTCATTGACTGAGGAAGATCCAGGTGACTGTTGTGGGTATACGTAAGAAAGTATATTTAATGTAGGATAAATTTGTGGATGACCTATTTCCCAGACATAGGCCAACGTTTATGCAGCTCCTAGAGTATCATGGGACGCATGGGGTTATTGCCAGAGAATCCAATTTTAATAGTTTGGTACCCATGTTTGAAGGGAATGACTAATTTTTTAAATGAAGTTTATTGTTTATGTGGGTGGGAAGATTCATGGATTATTCGTATATGGTTAGGATCCCATATTTGAAGCATAGCCATTAATATTTTACGTGAGTGAAATCTGATTCTAATGAGTTTTTGGAAGTATGATGGAAGTAGGTGAGGTCTAGATGGATTATTTTTTTGTCTGTCTGGAATTCTCTTCTCCACTTGATCTTCATCTCTCTCGTAAAATACCCCCCCCCTGATAAATGTCAGAGATAAGTACTGGTGTTCATACATGTATAGCGATAGGATTTCCCTTCAAGTGTGGTGTTTGAAAAAGGTATGATCTTAGTGGTTGGTCTATAGTTGGAGGTGAGGACTTGTCTGGATTATATATAGGGTCAGATAGAGTAAATATGTGATTTTTTCATTGTCATTTAATGTTATTGTTTTACACATTTTAGATATTTGTTATATATGAATGTTGGATTTTAGGTTTTACAATTGACTTGACATTTGAGTTGAAGATTCAGTATCTTTGGTGTGTTGGACTTGATATCTCTTTAGATGTGCTCATATATTTCCCTGTGCATGTGAAAGGTCTTAGCTGCACTTTTGTATTCTTAGATATTTTGACAGCAGTTATGTGTTAAAATGGATTTTAGTGTTTTCCTGACAATCACCTTTGAATGTATTCTTTATCTTTTTTGAGTGTTTCCATCAAGTGCTGTTATGTTTATCAATTTCTTGCATTTATTCCTCATTAATCTTATGTACTTTTCCCCTGTGTATTTTCAAGACCCACTTGATGTGACCCTCTCCATCAAGGTATGTTAGGTTTTTAGCCTTGTGATTTAGATTACAGACTGTGAGACAAAATGGATACGAGGTTCATTTTTTAACCTCCCCTGTAGAGGAGTCTAGCCAGATACTCCAGCATTGCTGGCTGCAGTGCCTTATTGTCATTCTAGAGCATGACCTCGACAATGTACAGGTCTTCAAAATAAAATAAGTGTTATATAGTGTGGCTAATTCAAGATACTGGAGCGGGGTTGGCCATGTCCTCAGAAGAGACCCCGATGCACACGGCACGAAGAACAGCTATGCTTTGAACCTCTTGAGGGGAAAGAGCATGGGAAAGCCTGGAGTGTCTGGGATGACACACTATTCAAAGTTCATCTGCCATCTTCAGTATGCATTACGAGAACCTTATCAAACCCTCGCCTTTCCACCATACCCTCTTCTTCTTCTCCTTTGATCCTTAACTGCCGACCATCAAAGCAGTCAGTGGCCATCACGCCTGGTGGCATCTTGTAGGGCAACAACAAATTGATTCCACTTTGCTCGGTCGGGGGCCATCCTTCGTACGGTGCCTCAACTCTGGTTCATACTTTGCATCTCAGTCTCCACAGTCCTCCGCCAAGTTGTTTTTGGTCGGCCTCTCTTTCGTTTTGCTTCAGGGGTCCATAGCATAGCTATTCTTGTGATGGCATTGGGGTCTCTTCTGAGGACATGGCCAACCCAGCTCCAGCATCTGCCAGCTATGATGATGTACATGTCCTCTTGCTTGCTCTGAGTAAGCAGATCTTGGTTGGTGATGGTATTCGGCCAAAAGATTCGGTGAATTTTTCTTAGGCATGTTGTGTGAAAAGAGGACAATATTGACATTTCCTTCTCTTTAACTCTCCAGCTTTCCGCACCATAGAGAAGCACAGAAAGCACACAGCTCTGATATAATCTTAATTTTGTGCTGTACTGAGAGGACTTCCAGATGTTGTTTAGACTTAAAAAGGCTGTTCTTGCTTTGTTCATTCTGTTGTTGATGTCTTTGCTTGCTCCGCCATCTGGTGTTACTATGCATCCTAGGTATGTGAAGGTGTGTGTCTGTTCCAGTTGCTTATTCCTTACTGAACGACTGAACGAACGAACTTTATTTTCAAAGGGTTGAAATTGGGCACACAGGCCTGTCTAACATTCTGCCCTTCCTTTCGCTCACCTTTCATACTGAATACATTTATTCACATTAGCATGTTACATATCAATTTCTAGAAATTCAACGTAAAGTAAAATAATAATAATAATATAGCACACTCATATTAACATTAATTACTTATAAGCATGACATAACATGTTGAAAAGTACAAACATCATCATTAGAACCTACAGTTGATGTTATAAGAAAAGATAATCCGATTAGTGGGGCATGTAATCAGAACTCAGAAAGTATTCAAAAAGTCTATGATTATATGAATAGGGACTGAGGTTGTTTCTTAGGTTATGTGGAAGACAATTCAAAAGATGAGCAGCAGAGTACGCTAAGCTTTTCTTGAGTAAGTCAATTCTAGGCTTGGGCACTTGCAATCTGTTGAAGCATAGACTGCGTCTTTCATTGTAATTGAACATTGGCCACAGATATGCTGGAGCATTGTGTGACAGGATTTTGTGAACAAATTTAGCTTTGTTAAACAGAAGGCTCTGATATGGGCTCAGGGTTGCTCACTGTTAAGAACCAGATTTACAGTTTTCTTTTAATGTCTAGGGTTGTTCTCAGTTTCTCGTTCTTGATCAAATATTGGCTCAATGAATAAATATTACCTTTGAATTGCTATTCGTGTTTGAGTGTTTCTTTCCAACTTTCCTGTTTAAATCTGGCTTAGCCATTCCAATATAATCGTTTGTATTTTGATATGTATTCGTGTCTATTACTGTGAAGAACTCTCAACTTGATATAACGAACACTAATGATGAATCTAAAATCTCATATAGATTCTTCAACGATATTGTTTATAACGACTTTCTTTTATTCCACACATATAACTGTCATAAATCACAACATGCTCTACTGAACTTACTACTAGGTACTCAGTAGTACAAATCGACTTCTTGAATTTATATATATCCTTTCTACACACTTTTCCTATTTCGTTAACTTTGACGATACTTGTAATAACATTGTTCCTGTGTATTTCTTATACATAATTTTCTGTGTCCACTAATCCCTTCTAGTTATGGTCATTCTCGACCTATTAAATTGTTCCATCACTTCGTAATATTCTACATATGTCCACATAGGTGCTGCTGACCTTGGGAACATTTTGAATTTCTTGAGAAGTCCTTTCTCTTTATATTTATAGCCATTTCGGCAAAATTTACACAGCGAATCATACACTTACTTTTGAGTCAAATCCAGACCCATGAAATACACATATAAGTAGACTATGCTACACTTTAAGTGGACTTGGCCACATATTCTGACACGTCTGTACACTGTAAGGCGTGGACACAATCTCCCTTCATCATCCCTAGATACCTCCCTTTGTCATAGCTACTAATATGAATTTTATGCGTTTTGGTGAGGAACATCATGGTGCACAGCAATCCATTTAAATATAACTTTATCAGGATTGCCCTGCCCCATGATGTGCTTCTAACATTACCCCCTCATCCCGCAAGCGTTTGCCTCAGGTGAACGCTTGGTAAAGTTAAAAGTATTGAACTCTACAGAAGATTACACAATATCTTAAAACAAAAATGTCAAGATAGTTCAGATATATGGGTTGGTGTGTAGAAGAAACACAGTGTTACTATTCGACCCGAATTAATATTGATAGTCCATGTGACGGCGAGTCAATTGGAAATATTATTAATATAAGTACATTCGATAATAACGTTTGACTGGAAATTGTATTTGTTCATCTGGATAGACTTAAAAAAAGGTCTATAAACAGTCATGTACAGATATTCGGGATAATAAGTCAGCTAGCCAATTGTTTGATCCCTTGATTGGCTTAATGTTGAAATGAAATTCCTGGATCAATAGGAACCATCTATGTAGTCAAGGGTTATTGTATATCTGTGCTGTGAGAGGTACATGGTCAGTCTCTAGCATGAATTTTCGACCAAGGAGGTATTTAGCGAGTTTTGAAATTGACCTTTCACAACTCCCTTTCACCAGCTGTACATCGCTGTTCTGCTGGACTAAATTTTCGGCTGATGTATATGCATGGATGAAGCCGGTCGTTCCACATCTGCATTAAACAGCCGCCGATGCCCGTGCTTAATGCGTCTGAAGTATCTGAGGAAAATGTCATTTTTCTGGCATTAGGCATCGTTAAGATATGAAGAAAAGAAAATGTAGAATTAATTGCGTTCAGTGTACGATCATAGTCATCCGACCATTAATTTTCAATGGCGCACCCTTGCACGTTAAGGCAGACAGTGGAGCAGATAGCGAAGTAAAGTTAGACATGAATTCATGATGAAAACATTGAAGTAGAGGGTGATATAAGTACAAGTATAAGAAATGTTGACAGTTTAAGTTCAAAGAAGTAGAATTATTGTATAAATTATCAGGAGATATTGCAAAACATCCAGTCTAGAAAAGAAATGCACCCAAGAATGCAACAATAAAGTGAGTGGTGTAGAGTTTTGCACTAATTGCATTTTCAGAGAGTGGTGTGCAAACAATGAGCCTTAGTCTAATCAATGTGATGTCGAAGATGTAATCGAACATAGAGTATATGGCTAGCATATGAGGACATGTGCATGAGCCTAACAGCTCTGTCGGCATCAGAAGTAGTGCGGAAACAAATGAATGCCACAGTAGTGAAGGAATTGCCATGTGCAACATGGACGTGTTAAACATGTCCCACATAAATAAACAATTTTCTGAGCGACCACCATTTGGCGCCAGAAGGAACATTGCGGACCATAATAGTACGTCCCGTATTGCTTTCCCAATTATATGGAAGTGATCTGCAATGAGAATGTCGAATGGTATTGTATGAAACTGGTGTACAACTAATATGTGTATCATGGACATGTGTGGATGTACCCAAAGCCTTTGCGCCTGATGGGTGGTGGTGAGTCCATTTTTCAATGTTAGCCTGGGAACATTCCCTAGCACCAGCCACATTTCCCACCACAAGATCCACTGGTGGTTCAGGTAACAAGCACACCTCAGCCTGGCCTGATAAGAATGGTGTACATAACGATACAGTTGCTGTTGGGTGTAACTCTATATTGCCCCCAAACGTAATACATTTCACGTAACGCCCAGTAAGAGCCATGTCATCAACTAGAGAACGACGAACTCCAATTGTTGTGCAACTGGTGTCCCGAATAACAGACGGGTTGACCATTCACAAACCCATGTTGCACATTCAATTTATCAGTAGCAGAGACTGACATAAGAGTGGGTAATGCATGACCACAGCTCGTATTACTCTACCATTAGGTTCAAATAAAGGTTTACAACCCGGACAGCTATCATTGTTTATAGAATCCGCAACAGCCTTATTGGAATGATGTGTTTCAATATTATTGTCAGTGGATGCATAGGTCGCACATGCATTAGCATGATCTGTTTCATTCATACCATGCTCTAATGAACTTACTATTAGGTACTCAGTAGTACAAATCGACTTCTTGTATTTATATATATCCTTTCTACACACTTTTCTTATTTCGATAACTTTGACGATACTTGTAATAACAGTTTTCCTGTGTATTTCTTATACATAATTTTCTGTGTCCACTAATCCCTTCTAGTTATGGTCATTCTCGACCTATTACATTGTTCCATCACTTCGTAATATTCTACATATGTCCACATAAGTGCTGCTGACCTTGGAACCATTTTGAATTTCTTGAGAAGTCCTCTCTCTTTATATTTATAGCCATTTCGGCAAAATTTACACAGCGAATCATACACTTACTTTTGAGTCAAATCCAGACCCATGAAATACACATATAAGTAGACTATGCTACACTTTAAGTGGACTTGGCCACATATTCTGACATGTCTGTACGCTGTAAGGTATGGACACAATCTCCCTTTGTCATCCCTAGATACCCCCCTTTGTCATAGCTACTAATTCAAATTTTATGCGTTTTGGTGAGGAACATCATGGTGCACAGCAATCCATCTAAACATAACTTTATCAGGATTGCCCTGCCACATGATGTTCTCTCAACACTCACATTGAGCGTCATGACCTCTGTCTTCTTTAGATTGATGTTCAAGCCCACCTGCTGGCTATACTTATTAAGTCTATCCGTTTTTTCCTGGATGTGTTGATGTGAATGTGCTAGTTGTGCAATGTCATCTGCATATTCCAGATCTTCCAATGTAGAAAATGTAGTCCATCTTATTTCTCTTGGACTGCCCTCTGTTGTCCGGCGCATCACCCAGTCTATGACTGTTAAAAAATAGAGTGGTTGATAAGAGGCATCCCTGTCGTACTCCTGTCTTCACCTCGGATAGGTTTGAAAAAAAATCGAAATAAGGTGATGTCTTCACCTCAAAGGTTAGGTTGCTCTGCCCAACGCTACATGTAAAGTTGGCATAGAGGCTTTTTATGATTGACACAATGCAGCTTGGAATTCCATAAGCCCTCAGTATTTTCCATAAACTGTCCCTATGTGTACTGTCAAAAGCCTTTTCAAAATCAACGAAATTGATGTACAGCTGTCTTTGCCATTCTGAGCACTGCTCTATAATGTTCGTGAGGGTAAATATATGATCTACACATCTTCTGTTCTTTCTAAATCCTGCTTGTTCTTTCCTCAGTTTGTGGTCTACTGCTTTTGAAATTCTCTGTATAATTATCCTGCCTCGTATTTTGCTGGGAACTGAGAGAAGAGTTATTCCTCTCCAATTATTGCAGTCTGCAAGATCTCCCATCTTGGGCAATTTGACAATTATTCCTTTGTTCCACTCCGTTGGTGTTGTCCCTGTTTTCCAGACTTGTGCAAATAGTGGTTCTAATAGTTCAGCTGCTAGCTCAGGGTCTGTCTCAAATAGCTATGTATGTAAGTTATCATGGCCAGGAGCTTTTCCATTCTTTAACCTTTTTATTGCTGTGATGATTTCTTCTTTTTGTGGAATGTCTGTATTAACATCTAGATCATTTTAAGCCTCAGGAACATTCAATTGTGTCTCTGGTGGTTCCTTGTTCAGAGTTTCTCTGAAATGCTCTGCCCATCTTGTTTCCTGTCCCTCTGCTGTCGGGATGAGATTTCCTTGCTTATCTCTTACTAATGTAATATTGTTTGCACCTCGTTTTCCGCTGATGATTTGAGTTATTTTGTATGCTGTGCTTTGTTCAATTCTCAGTGCTGCTTCTTCTGCCTGTCTTGCAAGATTGTCTATGAAATTCCTTTTGTTGGCTCGGGTTTGGCATTTAACTTCCTTGTCCAGCTGACTGTACTGTTCGCTATAAAGTTGCTTTAACCTGGGGGACTTCGCTTCTGTTATCTTTCTTTTCATTTCCTTTCTCATCATTATGGTGTTTAATGTTTCATCGCTTCTTTATATCAGCCACAAAAGCTTTTCTGGTAAGGTTGTCCTTCAATTTGCTGATGTCAAACCTTTTCTGTGTAGTTACAGTTGGTCCAGCCCTTCTTAGTTTCACTTTCAGTTTTGCTACTACTAAATGGTGATCACTTCCCACATCCGTACCTCTTCTTACCTTCACATCTTGTAATGCATGTCTCCATCTACCGTTAATCATAATGTGGTCTATCTGATTTCTGTGGGGAGCCGCGCTAGCGTAGTGGTTAGAACACCGCTCTGGCGACCGGGTGATACAGGATCAAACCCGGGCGACGGCATTTGAGGATTTTTCGTCGACCGGGATTTGGACTGGATTAACTCGAGACCTGGCGAGGACATTTGAAGGAGTGTCGTCGACCAGGGACTGGCGGCTCCTGAGCCGACCCAGCTGCAATGGGTACCTCCGAAATCGGCGAGTATTTGCCTGAATGGCGAGGGATACCTGTCTCTGTACAAGAAATAAAGGGATACTCACGTAAAATCAATGTCAGGTTAGACATAAAATAATAACCTGAGATTTCGCCTCGAGTATTAGCGGGCGAACGCAAAAAAAAAAAAAAAAAAAAAAAAAAATCTGATTTCTGTCCCGACCATTTGGTGATTCCCATGTTAACTTGTGAATTTCTTTGTGTGGGAAAAATGTTCCTCCAATGACCAGGCTGTTAATACTACAGAAACTTATTAATTTATCCTCATTTTCATTTGCTGTTCCGCTGCCGCATTTCCCCATTACTCTTTCATTATATGTATTGTGTGTTCCAACTTTTGCATTGAGTCTTCCATTACTACGATAAGATCATATCTAGGTGTGTCTTCCATTTCTTTCTGCAGTTGTTGATAGAATTCATCGCTGTCATTCATTGGTGTGCAGCATTGTATAATTGTAGTGTTGGTGAATCTCCCTCTCAATCTTATCAGTTTGTTGTTGATGGGTTTCCATTCCAGTAATGTCCTTTCTATTCCTTTCTGTAGAATAATGGCTATGACTTCATTGTGCTGTCCATCCTCTCTTCCAGAGTAAAGTACTCTTTCTCCTGTTGGTGTTTTAACTTCTCCTGCCCCTGTCCATCTGCTCTCGCTTATCCCTAGAATGTGTAATCCATAGTTTTTTATTTCTGCTGTGACCTGATTTAGTTTACTTGTCTCGTTCATTGTCCTGACATTCCAAAATCCTATTCTTGTTTCACGTTTTGCGGTTAGGATGTCCGTTTTCATGTCAGTATCTTCCTTTCGGCTTTCACCACTGAGTCATACGAGCCTCAGACTCCAGATGTCCGTCACACAGCAAAGTTTGTTCATTTGTTGTCATTTCCGTAACTTCATTTCTTTTTACATACCCTCACCAATCCTTTAAATTGAAACTACAAAATTGAATAAAAATTAAAACTAGTGAAAAACCTTCTTTTCATCTTCTTCATCTTTCTCCTTTTTTGACAAAAAATTCGTAATAGCAAGTCATTTAAAAAAAATATTTCCACTCAACATAGAGTGTCTAAAGAGGACAATGATAAAAGCACTTACTTCTCAAGAAAAAATGATGAGGCTCAAAGCCAGGTCATGTTACACTCCAGTCTAGCAAACTGTACCTGACTCGTCTTTTGAATTACGGAAGTCAAAAGCAGCAAGGAAGTGAACTGGTCAACTCACCTGATCAAGTTGAGATCTTGTATGTGTGAAGTCTCTAATACTATTTCACTCCCCTACTAGCATCATATATTTTTTTAACCTGTAACATTGTTCATATGGAGACAATATTACGGTTTTTTTATGTACAATATACAAAGAAGTACATCATGATCTACCAAAATATCAACATATATTAGCTCTTAAACCGATATGCCCTAACCATCATATATTATGTAAAAGTTTCAGCTTCGTTCTTAATTTTGGTTGGAATTTTGATAATGGTTTACAGAAGTATAATTATGTTTTTTATCAATTTTTTAAACCAGTATAATTGGAATATTTTAAGATATATAGTATGGCTAATAAATTTGTTTTCTGATATCTGAATATGGTATTAATTTGTCCTTCCAATTATTCAAAATAGAGTAAGTCAAAAGTGTAAAATTGTTTGAATGTGTATGTGTATCCTCCCCTGTCTTAAAATAGAAGTCTTTTACATCTGTAATGTTGTTAGCAAAGGGAAAGAGCATGGGAAAGCCTGGGGTTTCTTGGATGACACCGAATTCAAAGTTCAACTGTCATTATCAATATGCACTACGAGAACCTCACCAGACCCTCACTTTCTCGCCACACCCTGACCAATCCTTTTAAATTAAAATTACAAAATTAAATAAAAATTAAAACTAGTTGAATAACCTTACTTTCTTCTTTTTCGCCTTTCTCCTTTTTTGTCTCTTCAATGGGCATTGGAGCCATCACAAATGTTAGCACCTTTCAAAGTAGTCTGTACCAAAGCATTTTCTGAGCTTTTGTGGTTGTGGACTCTGCTACAATTTGTTGTACAGGATAAGGTTCGTGCATCTACAAGTGACATGTGAATAGTTACATAAATTGTTAGAGTATCGTAAGCATTAAAAAAAACACATTATATTCATATCGCTATCATCATCAGTTTTGCAGTCAGTATTGAAACAAAAATGTTTGATATTTGCATTCTCCTTGTATCCATATTGCCCTCAGCAAATTCCAGGTGTGGTAAAGTTCATACAGGCATCTGACATCCCAGGTGTGAATGATTGGAGACCTCATGGCTTAGAACCTGCAAGCCATAAACAAGAAGTAAGGATTGAAATTATAATTTGTAAAATGTGTTGCTTGTGTCATATGGGTTAAAAAAAAAAAAATTTAGACATTGACTTGAATAATAATGTGAAGAGGGTAATTTGACAAAAAAGCAACATTAAAATACAACCATCTAGAAATAGCAATAACATAATCCCCCGAGATGTAGCAGTAACATACATTCACCCAAATGTAGCATTTTTATGCACCCATCAAAGAATAGCATTAACATACACCTACACAGAAGAAGAATTAACATACACCCACACATAATTAGCATTAACATACACCCACCTGGGTGCACTACTTCACATACCTAGGGTCTACCATCAATGACAAACTCTCACTGGATATAGAAATTGACAGCCGCATTGGCAAAGCTGCAGCTACCTTTGCCCGCCTCACATCGCGTGTTTGGGGAAACTCCAAACTCACAATGAAGGCCAAAGCTGCAGTATATAATGCCTACATCACCAGCACACTCCTATATGGCAGCGAGACCTGGACGACCTATGCTAAGCAAGAAAGAAGGCTCAATACCTTCCATTTACAGTGTCTACGCCACATCCTCAGCATCTCGTGGAAAGATAAAGTGACAAATGTCGAGCTGTTGTTATGTGCTGGCCTTCAAAGTATGTATACACTGCTTAGACAGCGCAGACTTTGCTGGCTTGGCCATGTTCGCCGCATGGAAGATGGTCGCATCCCAAAAGATATCTTCTACGGACAATTAGCAGATGGCAAGAGAACAGTTGGGCGACCACAGCTGAGGTTCAAAGATGTGTGCAAGAGAGATATGAGGGCACTGAACATGGATCCAGCAACATGGGAGGATGAAGCTGCCGATCGCACTAAGTGGCGATGCTATTTACGGCGCCACCTCAGATTGGGCTAAGAGAGGCTCACACAACAAACAGAGGAGGGGAGAAAACGTCGAAAGGAGCACCAGGAAAATAAGCAGCTGAGGGCTGTCACCTCAGGGGCATATTCCCATAGTCAGTTATGACTGAAGGGGCTAATATTATTACACCCACTGTCACGAGTTGGATTTAAGTTAGAGTTATGCCCAAGTGTAGGACAAGACCCTAGTGTGAGAAAAGACTAAGATAATAGATTAATTATGAGAAATGACAGTGAATGTAGTAAGGTGAGTCTATTGGCCCGAGGAGGATAACCGAAATTAAATCTTCCTCGCCAAATCGTGACTAAAGAAATGCTATAAACTCACCACCTCTGGCTACCTTTAACAGACTAAAGGAGATAAGGTTAAACTAACACTACAGACACCACTGTACAGACAACAGTTAAGGACTATACAGTGACGAAGCTGATCCAGTGAACATTAAATAAGTTTATTATACAAATCAACAGAATTTTCATAACATAGTAACAAATAAAGAAAAGCATATATCGTGCAAGGTTTGTGCACCGACCTGGAAAACAAAGAAACTCAAATTTGATTATAAGCACACCAAATTTAAAACTCCAACCACTTTCACTCCTTCATACACCCTGCTGGGGACAAAATTTAAAAAATGATAAGTGATCTTAACTACAGTCTAATTTAGTGGCCCTCAACTGTAGCCACCACTCTCTATTACACTACTATCTCTAAAGTCAATGGCTGCTGACCCTTCATGAAGACTATCTGCACAGCTGCTAACTCTGTCAGCGGTATACGCCACTAAGTCACACTCTGCACTGCTATGTAATAGACTTTTTCTAACTCTAAGGCTCAGAGGCTACCCTCTAAGAATAATATGAGACTCTGCAGGTCCCTGATCTATTTTTCACCAATTCTCTCTCCACTTCTCCTGCCTTGCTGCTCTCGTTTCATTTCAGCAACCGGGAAATGATATCCCTTTCTTCCTGGTTCTGACTCGTACTTCTGATGACTTCTGAAAATATTGACTAGGCACTTGCCGTAGACTGTAGAGGCTTCTCTATTTGGCGAAAAGAAAGCTGATTCTCCCTTGCTATGTTACCCCTCATTTGGGTTTAGGCCCTTCGGTATTAATTTTGACCGAGGCTAAAAAAAAAGACACACCAACCCGCTTGCTTGGGTTCGATGGGTGTGTATGAGCTTAGAGCTCCGGGTCTTAAGAAAACCCTTTTCACTGAAGACTGCGTCGCTGTCTCGACCTGCTCTTCCTCGCTCCCTCTCTCTGGGGGCCACAATACTCAGAGCCGATACCCCTCCACGGTACAAGCTCTTACGCCTCTGGCGTTTCCTCGACTTTTCTCTCTTGAGAAGACTGGCTACCTTTGCCAGCTGTCAGGAACAAGATTTATTGGCAACCCCCGCTCTTCGGGCCGTGACCACTGCTGTGGACACAAAAGACATGCCACTCTGTACTACAATACCAAAATACTTTCATATAATAAACTTACATATAAAACGTAAACAGTGGATGCTTCAGTCACACTCCAATCTAGCACAAACATGTAAACACCCGAACGAAGACTGCTCCACCATTTCCCCTCTCTTGTGCACGACGATACATAAATATTTCCTGACCCTGGGTCAGCTATTCCCATCAACTCCCTGCCTGTCTAGTAAACCCCAGACTCACTGATCAATACTAATTATACACAGCTTGCCTCAGGCCTTAAACATTAAAAACAGGTAGGGGAACCTCCCGTACTTAGGCCTACTTTAACTCTGTAACGGTCTCAGGACCTTATCATCGTTTCCCCCCTTATGATAAAAATGCACAACAATTAACTGCACATCAAATGTTTAAAATTCACCATTACATTTATATATTACATCTCTATACACAGAAATATATCTATCTCTATAGACTATATTTCCTAGAACTCATTAAATTCCATAACACAAAAATCAAATACTACTCTGCATAATATTTAATTACACAACCACTTAAGGCACCATAAATTTCCTTTCACCTCTACCCCACGTGGTTTCCCTGCAATTATATTTTAACTCCCCCGATAGAAAAATACTTAATTATCTACTCTATCCATCCAGAATTCCTACTCGAATAAATCCCGATAAACCACGTGATTAAATTTTCCCGAAAAAATCCGTTCCCGTATTTTATTAGGAGACTTATCAGAATTAATCTCTCAATGAAATAAAAATACACACGCTTCCGAATATTCTGTAAATTAATATAAATCTAGGATGCGTGTATGTCTACAGACTTTCTATTAAATCTACGGAGCACACCTACGTAATATCTCTTTATCACTCATAGACACTGTAGAAATAAATGATGGCGTTACAAGTTATAAAGTTAAAAAATAAATTAAATTAGAACGGACTAAGGCTCTATTAGAGAACTAGATTTAATTACCACGCTACTTTAAATTACTGACATACCAAATATTGCGTTCAGCGTTAGAAGCCGACAATAAGCTTGGATACACGGCCCAGGATTTCTGCAGGAAGAGACCGCTAAATCGAAAAGCGCTACTTTATCTTAGATTTTCCTGCTCTGACCCCCGACCTACTTGAGGCAAGGCGTCTCCCTACAACCAATAGAATTAAAGATACTCTAAAATTTTCCATGCGCTCATCTCTAAATTTAGAACCAGTGTATTCGTGCTTACTTTAAATGCGCGCGTATTTCCGGCTACGTAACGTTACCTAACGTCGTCCGCTAGCATGAGCAGAAAGTTGGACGTTACCTGGGTAGGGGTCATCTCCCCTTCCCCACGAAAAATGACCGCGATAAATTTAACAACGCAAAAAAATGGAATTTCAAGATCGCGATAATTAGAAAAAGGCCGACTGGTGCCATTTCAGTACTAACCTACATTAATCCCTATAGAAAAAAAACCCGCAATTACTTTACCTACAGAAAAAATCTAAACACCCCTATTATTCAGAGAGCAAAAGAGTACTTCCCAATCTTTAATAGAGGGAAGACAAAAATGGCAAACTCAATAGTTACGACGAGAAAACGAAATGGGGCCTATTGAAGACTAAATCACAGTAACTCCATCACATTACCCCACCCTTCGAGGTCGGAGCCTTCCGATCTAATTTACTGTGGTCTTGGTGTTCAGATTGGTCCCTATCTATGTCTCCCGAGCTGTCTTTGAGTTGCTCTGCAACTGGCAGGCGGCTGGGCCAATCACCCAAACCATACCTCCTTCCCGTGTGCACCTGGCCTTGTTTACTTAATTTTCTCCTCCAGGGTTTCTTCCTGATAAGTGTCCTTGGCCTTGGTGGAGTACAGCTTCCGCACAACTCCCTGACGCCTGTACAGGTAATTAGCGGGTTATGTGCTGTCCGACAAAGACTATCCGCTGGGTGTTTACGTTTATATGGCCTGTACCTAGCTGATCTGAGGTACCTGCGGCTGACTGTAATGTCCCACGAGCGAGAATCACTGTTCCGAAATTGGAAAAGTTTGTTGGCCAAAGAAACGCGCATCTGTTTTCTTCTTCTTTTCCTCTCCTTAACTACTCCCATGCTCCGGTGGGAGAGTTGACCTCTCTTCAGACCTGTGCCCTCCAATGGTGGGTCTGGAACTTCCCTTGCCTTGTCCGGCAAAAGACTGACTTGGTCAGCTGAACTGACCGGCTGGCTCTGTAGAGGCCTGGCGACGGCGACTACAGTGCTGCGCATCAGCGGGTTTGTGACCGCTGGTATAGTGCAAAAAAGATGCCCCATCTCGGGTTCCTCTGGTGTCGAGCCTCCGATTGCTTGCTGGGTTTCTATTGAATCCTGATCGATCTCAATAGCTTCTACCTCTGAAGAAAGGTAGGTAATATCTGCCCCTGGCAGTGGTTCTGTGATCGCTCTTCCCCTACCAACATGAAGAGGGACAGAGCTCGCTAACATAGCTCCTTGCAAATTCATAAGGCCGCTTTCCTCACTCTTTTCTGGCCTGAAAAGTTGGTGAGATGAACCTGTAGACCACGGGAGCTCTCCGTCTAACACCCTGGTTCTACCTTCAACCTTGCCCTCCCCTGTGAGAGTTACTGGCGTCAGTTGGAATGTGTCCTGCAGTGACACTTGACGGTTTAAGATCCCGTTTGATTGCGGAGAATCTGAGATAAAGCTCTCAGTGACTTGTTCTACTGTTCCTTGAATACAGTTCTTGTCAGTATGTCCCTCTCCTGAAGGAGCTAATACCATCGGGGGCCTCATTCCCGACGACAAAGAATGTACTTCCACAATCACCACTGTTTTGCCATTAGGCTGCACAGGGATGTCAGGCGAATGCGCCTCTGCCTGTCGTTTTTCGCTGTCCCGCTGGGGAGCTGGCGAAACATGCCTTATTAGGGATTCGAACCCTGCCCTCGACTTTCCGTGTCGAGTATGTTGTGCTGTCTCACGAGCATGGGAGAATCGGTAGCCATCCGATTTATGCTTGCTCGCGTTATTCCCCCTGTTATGCAGTTTCCACGCCTGGGATCGCTTCGTAATCTTCCCAGCGTTGTAAGGGCTGCTTTCCTTACTTAACCCCCTCCCTTGTTTGGGCTTCGGGTCCGTTTCCAACGGAAAGTCCTTTTCCTGGAGTTGGGGCGCAGTTTGAGCTGACAAGTTATCATTTAATGGCGCAAGATTTTCAGAGGGGTTGTCCTTTTCTAGTAGCTCCTTTTCCCTCTGTTGTCGTCTTCTTTCCGATTCCAGGTCCTGTTCCATCGCTTCGTCTACCAACTCTCGGATGAATGCTTCGCTGTCCCCAGCTTTTGCACAGGTCCATGCCAAGGCTAGACGATTGCCAAAGAAGTTGTCTACTTCATATTGCCTCTGCAGGCTTTCTGCATATTCCAGAAGGGGTGGAATTTCGCTATCACCGTACTCCATGAACTTAGCTACCTCAAGTGCAATCTTATGTACTTTATCGAGATCAGCCATGTTACCTGCAAATTCTGCCGTAAGCTCACAAATATAGAGACGTGAAGGCCCCATAACTTCCCGTTACCTACTAGGAATGCTATCTCTATAACCTCGGTCCCAAAACCCGAACTCAGACTAGCACCAGTCTGACTAATAAATACCTGAAAAATATTGTTATGCAGCTACTAAAAATTCTACCTTCCTGTTAAGAAAAAATCAGCCATCAATTACCTCTAAGTTCTATAACTAACCTATACCTACAATCCAACTGCCTGCAACCTGTGGAAAAACTTTCTGTGGAAAAACTTATAACTGGATCAGTTCTACTAGCTCTGTCTAGGGGATATTGAAAGAATCTATTCTCAGACTTCCCTATAGAAAACAATCTGTCAATCTAGATAAGATCCCAGAATTGATCCCGGACGAGCCCCCACTTTGTCACGAGTTGGATTTAAGTTAGAGTTATGCCCAAGTGTAGGACAAGACCCTAGTGTGAGAAAAGACTAAGATAATAGATTAATTATGAGAAATGACAGTGAATGTAGTAAGGTGAGTCTATTGGCCCGAGGAGGATAACCGAAATTAAATCTTCCTCGCCAAATCGTGACTAAAGAAATGCTATAAACTCACCACCTCTGGCTACCTTTAACAGACTAAAGGAGATAAGGTTAAACTAACACTACAGACACCACTGTACAGACAACAGTTAAGGACTATACAGTGACGAAGCTGATCCAGTGAACATTAAATAAGTTTATTATACAAATCAACAGAATTTTCATAACATAGTAACAAATAAAGAAAAGCATATATCGTGCAAGGTTGCACCGACCTGGAAAACAAAGAAACTCAAATTTGATTATAAGCACACCAAATTTAAAAACTCCAACCACTTTCACTCCTTCATACACCCTGCTGGGGACAAAATTTAAAAAATGATAAGTGATCTTAACTACAGTCTAATTTAGTGGCCCTCAACTGTAGCCACCACTCTCTATTACACTACTATCTCTAAAGTCAATGGCTGCTGACCCTTCATGAAGACTATCTGCACAGCTGCTAACTCTGTCAGCGGTATACGCCACTAAGTCACACTCTGCACTGCTATGTAATAGACTTTTTCTAACTCTAAGGCTCAGAGGCTACCCTCTAAGAATAATATGAGACTCTGCAGGTCCCTGATCTATTTTTCACCATCTCTCTCCACTTCTCCTGCCTTGCTGCTCTCGTTTCATTTCAGCAACCGGGAAATGATATCCCTTTCTTCCTGGTTCTGACTCGTACTTCTGATGACTTCTGAAAATATTGACTAGGCACTTGCCGTAGACTGTAGAGGCTTCTCTATTTGGCGAAAAGAAAGCTGATTCTCCCTTGCTATGTTACCCCTCATTTGGGTTTAGGCCCTTCGGTATTAATTTTGACCGAGGCTTAAAAAAAAAGACACACCAACCCGCTTGCTTGGGTTCGATGGGTGTGTATGAGCTTAGAGCTCCGGGTCTTAAGAAAACCCTTTTCACTGAAGACTGCGTCGCTGTCTCGACCTGCTCTTCCTCGCTCCCTCTCTCTGGGGGCCACAATACTCAGAGCCGATACCCCTCCACGGTACAAGCTCTTACGCCTCTGGCGTTTCCTCGACTTTTCTCTCTTGAGAAGACTGGCTACCTTTGCCAGCTGTCAGGAACAAGATTTATTGGCAACCCCCGCTCTTCGGGCCGTGACCACTGCTGTGGACACAAAAGACATGCCACTCTGTACTACAATACCAAAATACTTTCATATAATAAACTTACATATAAAACGTAAACAGTGGATGCTTCAGTCACACTCATAATCTAGCACAAACATGTAAACACCCGAAACGAGACTGCTCCACCATTTCCCCTCTCTTGTGCACGACGATACATAAATATTTCCTGACCCTGGGTCAGCTATTCCCATCAACTCCCTGCCTGTCTAGTAAACCCCAGACTCACTGATCAATACTAATTATACACAGCTTGCCTCAGGCCTTAAAACATTAAAAACAGGTAGGGGAACCTCCCGTACTTAGGCCTATTTTAACTCTGTAAACGGTCTCAGGACCTTATCATCGTTTCCCCCTTATGATAAAAATGCACAACAATTAACTGCACATCAAATGTTTAAAATTCACCATTACATTTATATATTACATCTCTATACACAGAAATATATCTATCTCTATAGACTATATTTCCTAGAACTCATTAAATTCCATAACACAAAAATCAAATACTACTCTGCATAATATTTAATTACACAACCACTTAAGGCACCATAAATTTCCTTTCACCTCTACCCCACGTGGTTTCCCTGCAATTATATTTTAACTCCCCCGATAGAAAAATACTTAATTATCTACTCTATCCATCCAGAATTCCTACTCGAATAAATCCCGATAAACCACGTGATTAAATTTTCCCGAAAATCAGTTCCCGTATTTTATTAGGAGACTTATCAGAATTAATCTCTCAATAAAATAAAAATACACACGCTTCAGAATATTCTGTAAATTAATATAAATCTAGGATGCGTGTATGTCTACAGACTTTCTATTAAATCTACGGAGCACACCTACGTATTATCTCTTTATCACTCATAGACACTGTAGAAATAAATGATGGCGTTACAAGTTATAAAGTTAAAAAATAAATTAAATTAGAACGGACTAAGGCTCTATTAGAGAATACTAGATTTAATTATCACGCTACTTTAAATTACTGACATACCAAATATTGCGTTCAGCGTTAGAAGCCGACAATAAGCTTGGATACACGGCCCAGGATTTCTGCAGGAAGAGACCGCTAAATCGAAAAGCGCTACTTTATCTTAGATTTTCCTGCTCTGACCCCCGACCTACTTGAGGCAAGGCGTCTCCCTACAACCAATAGAATTAAAGATACTCTAAAATTTTCCATGCGCTCATCTCTAAATTTAGAACCAGTGTATTCGTGCTTACTTTAAATGCGCGCGTATTTCCGGCTACGTAACGTTACCTAACGTCGTCCGCTAGCGTGAACAGAAAGTTGGACGTTACCTGGGTAGGGGTCATCTCCCCTTCCCCACGAAAAATGACCGCGTTAAATTTAACAACGCAAAAAAATGGAATTTCAAGATCGCGATAATTAGAAAAAGGCCGACTGGTGCCATTTCAGTACCAACCTACATTAATCCCTATAGAAAAAAAACCCGCAATTACTTTACCTACAGAAAAAATCTAAACACCCCTATTATTCAGAGAGCAAAAGAGTACTTCCCAATCTTTAATAGAGGGAAGACAAAAATGGCAAACTCAATAGTTACGACGAGAAAACGAAATGGGGCCTATTGAAGACTAAATCACAGTAACTCCATCACACCCACCTAGAAAAAGCATTAACATACGCTCATCCAAAAGTAGCATTCATCTACACCTATCCAGATGTAGAATTAACATATATCCACCAAGAGATAGCATTAACATACACCAACCCAAAAGTAACATTAACATAAACCCACCCAGAAGTAGCATTAATATAAACCCACCCAGAAGTAATATTAACCTAAATCCACCCAGAAGTAGCATTAACATAAACCCACCCAGAAGTAGTATTAACATAAACCCACTCAGAAGTAGCATTAACATACATTCACTCAGAAGTAGCATTAACATACATCCACTCAGAAGTAGTACTAACATACATCCACCCAGAAGTAACAATACCATGCATCCATCCAGAAGTAGCAACAACATATCTGCTGTAGGACTATGTTACCGTTTAAAGCTGAAATAACAATGTTTTTTATCTGTTTTAGCTTCTGTGCTCAAGTCAAATTCTGTATGCTGGACAGCCTATTGGCATTCTTGTGGCAGGTATGAAGAATATAATTATAAACGGTCTTTTTTTCTTTCATCATCATCATGTTATAAATGTTATATGGACTATAATTTGTATGGTCATAATTTAAAATGCAGTGTTACCTTCATTGATTTTTATATTATAATTTGCATGAGAATGTTCAGTTAAACATTGTTGGTTATTCATAAGAATTTAAGGTCATCTCATTTAAGAATTTGTTATAAATTTTAACCTTCTAAACATAAAATTAGAAAATTTTCCTTATGAAAAGAATAAATGATTATTCAGGTATTATGCTCCTTTTGTTTGAACTTCTTCACCTTTTGAAACGTTAAGGCATTTACATTTCCAGAGGATGAAGTTACAGCTCAAAGTGCCAGATATGGGGTACAGATTACATACACAGACATCCAACCAGCCCTTACAGATGTGGAAGAGGCTATTCAGAAAAAATCTTTCTTTAACAAGATTGGACCAGCTACCGAAGGCAATGCTACAGGTGAACATCACTGTTAGATAATTTATAGAATTAGTTATCAACATATTTATTAACGGTTATTTATTCGTAGAAATTATTATTCACAATCTTAATACAATTTTCCATCAAGACAGTACTATTTAGCCTAGGTAATCACTATCCATTCATGATATTTCTCCTTCTATCTTTCTGGTGACTTTCATTTATTAATTCAGTATGTGTTAATAATGTTTTGGTTACTGTATATTTATTAAATAAATCAGGATTCATCAATGAATGTAACAGCCATACATTCCAAGTAGAACGAGTTACCCTTATTCTGTACAGGCTTTTGTCATTTTCATATAAGTAAACCTGTATATACTTTCTGTACAGGTTTTTGCCTAATTATTAACCCTTTACAATTTGATTAGGCCAAAAACGCCAGTTAGCAAAGTCTGCCATTCAAAAATTTAGAGTGGGAACTCTGTGTTTAGTGAGACCTGAGTATTTCCGGTACGCATGAATCTTCCGTCTTCTGAAGTTGTTTTCTGAATCGATCAATATTTTGATTTTTCTCAATTGTCTTCTTTTTTTTTACATCATGGCTTTCCGGGTGTGAATTTTTGTTTTGGGAGCTGAGAGCTGACTTGTATTTTGATCAGGAAGATGATGATGCGGCTGAAATAGATGTGAGTATTCACTATGGGCCTGATTTAGACTCATGAATCCAGATGAAAATGAATCCAGGGAAAGACTTAGGCCTAATAATATTGTTGACAGATCAAACATAGGAGGCAGTCAACATAATTTTGTTAAAATTTGTGACTTTGTAGGAAACCTATGACCTAAACACACACTAGTTCTGGTTCATCTGGTCACAGACTTGAAATATGATGGGTTCACAGCAAAAGTCATAGTGGAGATTAGTAAAGGGCCTAAACATTTGGCCAACACTGGAAACTTTTTTGATGATCAGACCACCTCCTGTTGTAACGCTCCGTGTTGAGTTTCCTATTATATCCAGCGTGAAGAATTGTACCAAATGTACAAACAAGGAAAACACAGTAAACAAAAACTTACACAAAAGCATGTGTGAATAAAAATGCTATTTTGGTTTTTCAAAGAACAAAATGGTCCTTGTATGGTTATTTTCTTTGTATGGTTCTTTATTTAATATATTGTTGTAGGCTACAGTTTTTTCGGATTTTTGTACAGGTTTTTCACCTCCACGGGGGTGACATGTATAAATAGCATAAACAACAGTTTGTCATCATGCAATTTGAGAACATAATCAGAAAATGGTTATTATTTAATTGTATCTTGAAAATATAACTAGAAAGTTATTGTTATGCAGAATTGACATCATTGCACTCCGGGCAAACCCATAGGTGCTCAGTCTCCATCAAAATATGTCGAAGAGTGTGAATGCTAATTGGTCCTGTAGCTCGCTGGTTGTAAACACGACAGATGCAAAACATGATGCATGAAATCAAGATCTGAGCTTAACATTATTCAAAGATCCTCAGTCATTGCCCTTCACTGGGAATAAAATAACTCATGCTTTGAATCTAGAGCCCGGTAGTAAAATTTAGCTATTCAGCCACCCCTTGCCCTATCGAGAGGCCAAAACCAAAATCCATAACCAGCACAACTAACAATGGAAGAAAGAAAGGGATAGAGATAACAGATCCAACTCAGCGCACCAGCTTCATAGGCACCAGAAGACCATCCTTTTCCTCATGACAGCTTGCTGGAACAAATAATAGGCTATCTCTCTGGCCTCAGGATATCCCACAGTAATGAATGTCCATGTTGAACCAGAATCCAGATCCCTGAATACATTCTCAAAAACTGCTCAGCCCACAATGACTTATAATATCAGATTTAACCAGAGGGTGCAGCACTGAGGTAGAAGCTTTAGAGCTGCTGCATGGGCCTGGAAAAGAGTGGACTTTGTCCTGATGACAGAAATGCTGATTTAGCATGACTAACAAACTGAATGCACAAGACGAAGACATTATTATGGCTAATTTATGTCTATATATTTTAAATAATTACTAAATGCCAGACAGTAACTCAGAAGTTATGTTAGAGCATTTTATAAAAATTGTGATGATTCATCAATTGCAATGACATTCCCTAATAGGTGATCAATATATGTCCTCAGTATCTCTCCCTTCTCCATATCCATTCTATGGATGCTCTTGAAGCTAGTCTGTCAGATCTTTCATGGCCGCTTACCCTTGTGTGACCAGGACAGTAGATCCAAACCAGGTCCTGAAGATTCAAAGTTCCTATTGAAATATTCCACTCATGCCAGAGCCATCCACTTTGGACCTTCTGAATCATGGATACAATAACTGCCTTTGTTAATCAAGTTTTAGACAGTCATTTTAAGGCTGCATCACTATTATGGTGTTGCGACGTATGCCTGGATTGCTGTAAATTAGATTCATATATGCGAGTAACCATGAACAAAAGACATCCCCTGCATGGGAACCTAACAGATATCAAAGGAGCAACAAAAAAGAGGAGGATGTCATGGATGGCACAGGCAGAGGCAACTATTAGATAGGTGACGACGGTTTAAAATATATTCAAGGAAGAAGAGTGGAGTAAGTCAGGTGAGAACTGGATGAACTACCAGCAAATCATCATCAGCCTTGGTAGAGAGTGCAGTACTTGGGCCAGTGGGAGGGCAGAGCAGGAAATTGATCAGCTGATAAATGATCATGCTGGGGATGATGATGTCATTGTGTGCACTGATGAATCTGTAATCCATGAATTAAGAAATAAGAAAACTTATATGCGAGTAACCATGAACAAAAGACATCCCCTGCATGGGAACCTAACAGATATCAGCAGCAGCAGCCTCTACCTTCATTCTCAAGCTGGAAGTTGTTATCATGTAAGCCCTGCTATGTTCAGCGACGATTCTGCCCTTTACTCTAGCAGAGAAGCCCCACCCTGATTTCTCACCTCCGTTGTGTGCCGTCATGTCCTCACAACCCAGTCCGTTGCAAGCAAGAAAAGAAATGGAGACAAGAGGCATCCCTGTCGTACTCCTGTTCCTATCCCAAAAGGTTCTGCAAGCTATCCCCCACGAAGAACTCCGCATGTCACGTCTTCACATGCATTCTTTACTAAATCAATGATCCCCACCAGTCTCCAAAGTGACTCTCTGTCCACACTGCCATATGCCCCCTCGTAGTCCACAAATCCGATGTAC
This sequence comes from Oreohelix idahoensis, assembly GCA_024509875.1. Classification (NCBI taxonomy): domain Eukaryota; kingdom Metazoa; phylum Mollusca; class Gastropoda; order Stylommatophora; family Oreohelicidae; genus Oreohelix; species Oreohelix idahoensis. The sequence continues at coordinate 116,443 of JAMPIV010008807.1, read as the reverse complement.
AGTGGTGAACTCCACTCCAGACCTTGCTCAACCATTATTCCCAAAGTGGCCATCTGGTCTATACAAGATCTGTTTTGTCGAAAACCTGCCCATTCATCATCTCTCAGTTTCTTGTCCACGGACTCACTTAATCTCTCGAGGATAATCCTGTTTAATACCATTCCTGGCACTGATAGCAACACCAGTCCTCTACAATTTGTGCACTCTGCAAATTTCCCCTCCCAGGCAACCCAACCAGACATCCCCCCTTCCATCCCGCCGGCATCTCCTCCCCGTCCCAGACCGCACCAAGCAACCTATATAACATCCCTGTAGCCATGTCGACACCCGCCCCGACGGCCTGCACTGGAATTCCATCAGGCCCAGACACCCCTCCATCTCCTAGAAGCCCCATGGCTCTCTCTACTACCTCTTCCCCTGTTGGTCCCCCACCGCCAATCTGCAGCTCCCCCCCAGCCAGCTGGACACCAGGGGGGGGCCAAGGTGACCGGCCCACCGAGAAGGTCCTCAAAATATTCTGTCACCCCCCCCTTCCCCCCCATCTGCTCCCGCACACTGCTGAGCAGCTTTCCACTCCTGTCTTTCACGAGGCAACCCGCTTGCCTGCATCTCCCTGTCAGCCCCCCCTGTGCTGCCATACAGCTCTCTCACATTTCCCCCAGTCGCAGCATCCCCAACTCCCCAATACACTTCCTCTTGTCTCTTTTGATACCTCTTTTTACCTCCCCGTTTGCCCCCGTGTACACCCCCCCCCCCCCCCCCCCCCCCCCCCCCCCCCGAGCCCTGGCCCCGGAACCTCTGACCTTGCCCGTGTCCATATCTGCTCTCTTGCCCTCTCCATCTTTTATCTCACTGATGGCCTCTGCCGCCATCCATGTCCCCTACCGTCACTCCCCCTTCCCCAGCACCTCCTCACACGTCTCATTCCACACCGCTTTGACCCGCTGCCAATAGTCCTCTGCACCCTCTACACCCTACAGCCGCCGAAGCACCCGGAACCCATTGGACACCGCGACCGCAAATCTGTCTCCTGCCTCCTGATTTCCCAGATGTCCCACACCAAACTGCTGTCTACAATCCTGCATTGTTGCACATCTCCTGAGCCTCATTCCCACCCCGGCCATCAGAAGGTGGCGATCTGATGCCACATCCACTCCTCCACATACCATCACATCCCGCAATGATGACCCAAACTTCCTGTCTATGCACACACGATCAATCTGACCTTCCGCCCCATTGTCCGGCGACATCCATGCCGCCCCGTGCACTCTATCACGTGGAAACACGCTTCCTCCCACAGCCAGTTGACCCAAAGCACAGAAGCCTGAGAACAGTTCCCTACCTTTACCCACCACTCCCAGCCCATGTCTTCCCATGATATCCCCCCCCTCCCCAAAGCCGGCGCCGACCACACCTACTCTTGCACTCATGCCACCCATCAAAACTGCGATGTCTTCTCCCTTTACCCCTTCTACAATTTCCTGTAGTCTAGCATAAAATGCCTCCCCCACAGACTCCCCCCTGTCACCAGCCGGTGCACAACATTGAATGACATCTACATCCACCTTCTTTTTAGCCGTTTTAAAAGTAGCTGTTATTACTCTGGGTCCAACGGCCTCCCACCCAATGAGGACCCTCTGTGCTTCTTTAGATAACATAAGAGCCACCCCTTCACTGTGGTGTGAACTTATGTCATGTCCTGAGGACAGCACCAATTCACCTGTGATGAGTTTCTTCTTGTCTACCCCCTTCCACTTTGTTTCTCACAGTCCCAGAACCTCAATTCTATATTCCCTTATTTCCGCTGCCACCTGTGCCACTCTCCCCCGTTCGTTTAATGTCCGAACACTCCAGGTGCCAAATCTGGAAGTTCTCCTAGAAGAAAGAAGGTTAGTCAGTAACACAAACTCCTCTCGGCTTTCTCTGAGTTGCATCATACGCCTCCCTGTGAGAGGACCTTCCCCTGTCTTGGATGGCTGTGTTTTATTTTCCTTAATTGACTTGTCCATATTTGTTGAAGTTTTTTGTGGTTTAAATTTTTTACAGGATGAGGTAACCAGCCCCATGCCCAACCCTCCTTAGTCACTCTCTATGACATGCTTTGCAGGGAACAGTGTTACTATTCTTTGCTCCCCTTTCGGGCCCCTGTAACACACGGGTGGCTTATATGATAGCCCATGATAAAATGATACTCTAAAGTACTTTAGCTTGTCTTGCCTTTCAATGTTCTTGCCCATTGAGAGTAATATTTGGAAGGTTTACTTTCACAATGGAGTTGTTCAGGGAGCACTACATCATGCAAACCTTGTTGGGATTTACTTTAGAGCCAGTTTCCTTGCACCATTTAAACACCTCATGTAGTGTCCCATGTATGCTATTGACCACTTCCTGTTGGTCAAAGACTGTTTTGTAAACAAGTATGTCATCTGCAAAAGTCAATGTTTTTCCCAATCCCGTTGGCTGAATAGTGGCTACTTTAGCTGTGTAGATGTTAAACAGCACCAGTGATAATAGAGAATCTTGGGGTAGTCCCATGCAGATGCACATTGGTTCTGATGTCCATGTTCACAAAGAAAATGCAACTGATCTCTCAATTAAGGCAGGCGCTATCCATCTTGTTAGCCAAGGGTAAACACCACAAGTGCTTACACAGTTCATTATGGTTTCAAAGTTCACACTGTTTTAAGCATCCTCTAGATGTTTCTCATTTACCCTGGAACCCCTCATACACATAAGCAAATTTTCCAGTGTTACCCATGTTACTTTCATGGGTCTATAGCTTCCCAGGGTATCAGAGATGATTTGGACATTTTCGAGGTTGTTCATTATTTTTCTCGCTACTATCTTTTCTAGTAATTTACCACAGACATTCAGCAGTTTGATAATTCTATAGCTGCTGAGAAGTGTGGGGTCTTTACCAGGTTTAGGAAGTGGCTGTACGTAACTATGTAGCCAGTCTTCCGACACCTCAGTATTTCTGTATCGTGGTGCTGAAATCCCTCACCATATTCTTAATGCCTGTGTCATTGAGCTGTTTTATGTGATGATGCTGTACATCATCAGGACCTGGGGCAGTGTTTATACTGGTTTCTAAATTGTGAACAATGTCTTCTTTGGATATGAGATTAAAATATATGTTGCCTGTCTTGTAGCTTTTGGTGGGCAGTTTTATTACCTCTATCTGTCTGAGTAATATAATGCTGGAGTAATACATGTCCCTTTTTAGCTTTAGTCTTCAGGCTTATTCCTGTTGAGCTTAGAATATTAGGAAATGGTTGGCTTTTACTGTTCCTTCAATGTAAGGCACAATTTATGTAGAATTTTTTCAGTGCCATCCTGTGTTACAAAGCCTCCCCCCTTTCACCCTCTCCCCTCCCTACTGCGTTCACGGCTTCTCTTGCCAAGCTCTTAAATTTATGGCAGGCTATCTGCTTTTCTTTTTCTCCTTCATTTCTTTCATCTCTTCATCATTCCCTTTCAGTGTTATTAACATGCCTAGGTACTTGAATCTCTTGACTTGTATTAAAACTGTTCTATTTACTTTGATGGTGCACTCTGGAGAAGTCATTTTCTCTGAGATGACCATTACTTCTGTCTTTTTGCTATTAAGGCTCAGGTGTTTATTTTCAATTTTTGTCTCTATTGTATCAGTCATTTCCTGTTACTCATTTCATTGAACAGATGAGTTGACAGCACACATCCCTATCCAACACCTCTTTCTACCTGCTGGAGCATTCTTATTTGTCTAACTCTTCTAGCTGCTGTTTGTTGCCACGACATGTTCTTTATTATTCTCAGGTCTTACCATCGATGTTTATGCTAAAATTTTAATAATTTCCTCATATGTCACTTTGTCAAATGTCTTATTGTAATCAATAAAGCACAAGTATAGATCTGTTTTTACTTCTATAGCTCTTTCTATATGTTGTTATCATATACATGGCATTGTTTGTGCCATTATCTTCTACAAATCTACTATGTTCATCACTGGTTCATTGTTTTTATGCTACTTCTCAATCTTCTCATGATAATTCTTAACATAATTCTTGTTTTGGTCACATGAGACTAGTTGTGCTTTGTTCTTCACATTCATTGGCCCCAGGTTTCTTTGGTATAACTATGAATATGACATTATTAGATCATCAGATATGTGGCCACTGCTGTAAATGTCATTCAACAGTTCTGATATCACGTCTACTTCAAATTCTCCCACAGCCTCCATTTTGACAGATTGTCTTATGGTCCCTTGTACAGTCAAGAATCAAAACAGCTTCCTTAGAAAACACAACTATATTAAGGGGGTTTCAGAGGAACCATCTTGTCTGGTAGAGAGCATCATGTGTCAGATAGATAGAGGAAACAAATTAGGCTGATTTGATCAAGTGGTCAGAAAATATTCATCATCAATAAAGTTTTCACACTCTAACAAATACTTTTTTTTGCAGCGGCCATGGCTGCTGCCCCCCACAGAGTGAGTGGAACTGTCCGCTGCTCCGACCAGTACAACTTTCACCTTGAGAACCAGGCAGCCCTCTGTGTGCCCACTGATACTGGTGGTATGGATGTCATGGCAACTACCCAATGGCAGGATGCTTGCATAGAGACAGTATCACAAGTTCTGGGACTGCCAGAAAATAAGTAAGAGACAAGTGATTGTGTGAGAAGAATTAGAGAGAAGAAACTAGTAAAAATGTATAAATGAGATTGAAGTCAAGACATTCAGTACAAATAAAGTGAATGGCTGAACAACATAAGAGATGCAACAGGAATTTCATCTAGATACTGTACTGTGCTCTTAGATAAATCAATCAATACCCTTTAGCTCCCCGAGGAGCAAAGGCCTTCAACAAACACATGCTAAGTCTTCCTGTCCTGTGCCATCTGCTTAAGTTCTTTCCATGTTTTCATCATCATTTTCACCTCTGTCTCCAGTTCTCTTCTCCATGTGTTTTTTTGGTCTACCTCTGCCTCTTTCCCTGTGAACTCCAGAACAAGGACTGCCTTGTAATGCTATCAACATGTCTCATTCCATATATTTTTTACTTGTTGCCAGTGGCCTTCCATATCTGCTTCATCTTCCAGCTGTTGGAGTACTTGGTATTTGTTGGATACTGTGATTGAACATTTTTCTTAAATTTCCTGACTTCTTAGATATCCCAAATTATACTGTTGTCTATATCTGTAAACGTGTGAATTTCTTGAGTTTTAATTTTGTTTTAGCCAACAGAAGATGGTGGTCTGATACCACATCTGCTCCTCTACATACTTTTACATCAAGCAATGATGACCTAAATGACTTACTTAAGCATTTGTGATCAATCTGATTCTCAGTTCTGTGGTCTGGTGATATCCATGTTGCTTTATGTATTCTTTTATGTGGAAATATGCTTCCTCCTATAGCTAGTTGATTTGAAGCACAGAAATTAGCTAATAGTTCCCCATTCTTGTTCATCATACCCAATCCTTGCTTTCCCATGATTTCTTCAAAGCTGCTGTTGTCTGTTCCTATTTTCGCGTTTAGGTCCCTCATCAAAATTGTGATGTCTTTTCGTTTCTTTTTGTCCAAGACATTTTGTAGTCTGGTGTAAATGACTTCTTTCTCAGATTCTTCTTTATCATTTGTTGGTGCATAGCACTGGGTGATGTTTATATTTGCTTTCTTTTTGGCTGATTCAAACCTTGCTGTTGTAATTCAGGGTCCCATTGCTTCCCATTCTATAAGTGCCTTCTGTGCTTCTCTAGACAGCATTATTGCCACCAATTCACTGTGGTGGGCTTTTCCTCCTCATGTCCTGAGGACAACACCATTTCTCCTGTAATCAATCTCCTCCACTCTATGCCTTTTCACCATGTCTCACAGAGACCCAGGATATCAATCCTGTAAAATTTACATTTCTGCTGCTACCTGTGCAGTTTTCCCTTGTTCACATAGAGTGCGAACATTCCAGGTGCCAATCCTGGAGATTTTCCTAGACGAAAAAAGGTTAGTTGGCAACCCAGACTCCTTTTGGCTTTCTCTGGGTTGCTTCATGCGCCTCCTTTCCAGAGGACCTTCTTCTGTCTTGGGCGGCTGAGTTGATTTATATTCTGTATTTGACTTGTCCATGTTTGTTGAAGTTTTTTGGTAAAAAGTTTTTTACGGGATGGGGTAACCAGCCCCATGCCCAACCCTCCTTAGTCACTTTTTACGACATGCATGGTAGGGTACAGTGTTACTATTCTTTGCTCCCCTTTCGGGCCCCGGTAACACACGGGTGATCTCATAGATAAAGTTGTAAAAAATAATATTTATTTTTAAAAATATATGTTAAATTTATTTAATTTTTAATTAATAATGACATTTTAATAAATTCTAGGTCAATCAAATTAAATTAATTAAAATTTTAATGATTTAAAATTTTAATTTCTAACAAATAAAATTTATGCTAAATGTAATGCATTCCTTTTTTACTATTTATTATTTTAAAATGTAGGCCTACTGATGTCTAGAAAAATGAAATGAAAGTTTTGAATATTACAACAAACTTACAATTACATATTATGTCTGCTGGTGTCAAGATCATTGAATTGAATGAGTTTCATTATAGGATAACAGTAGAAACACAAAGGCTGGGTGGAGGTTTTGGTGGGAAAATTACCTACAATGCACCTGTGGCTGGGATGTGTGCTGTGGCTGCATATGTTACCAAGAGGTGAGTAGACATTTTGAGTCAGACTCTAGAATGTTATAAGACAATAATATAGAGCATTCCCCACTAGGATGTAAGAAGTATAAATAACTGAGAATCTCAGTATTAGGTTATTTACAGTCATGCCATTCACCTATTAATATAGAACGGGTGTTTAGAATAGACAGACCTAGGGAACTAAACAAAATAATAAAACAGTATATAACAAAAATTAATATCAAATGGTGAGTGGGGTTGAAGGTGAAGGTCTAGTGGGGTTCTTGTATAAACATATTACTACTAACACATAAAGAGTCAATTTAATATTAACCCAAACACCTCGGTATCAGCAACTGGACGTGTTATATAGACATATATAGAGACACTATATACCCTAATTATAACCTATCAGAGGTTAAATGAGATATTTTTCTTCATAATTAAAAAAAAATTTATCGAGAACTAAAAATGCAACAAAAACCAAAGTGTAACCATAGCTCATCTCATCTCAGCCCGTAACCCGTCATGGGTCGTAGGGGTGCCATGGTGGAAGCATCAGCAGACAGGGTCCTCCACTGCTCTCTATCCTCAGCAATGCGTACAAGTGTGGAAAAACCGTGTCCTGCCCATTCTTTGATGTTATCAGCCCAGGATTTTCTCTGCCTTCCTCTTCTCCGTTTACCTTCGACTGTTCCCTGAAGGATCGTTTTCGAAAGGGAGTCATGACGAGTTACATGCCCAAACCAGGCAAGCTTTCGACGTTTCACTGTTGACAAAAGTGGTTCTTGGTGGCCTGCATAGGTGTTTATCTTCTCTCTAACATAGACATTTGTTTTGTGCTCTTTATAGCAAATGCGCAAAATTCTTCTATAACATTTATGCTCGAAAGCCTGAATCCTTCGCTCCGTATCTGCAGTGAGTGTCCAGCTCTCACACCCATACAAGAGAATAGATAATACAAGTGATTTGTATAATTTGATCTTCACAGGAAAACTGATGTTACTTTTCCAGATCACATTCAACCTTGTCATGGCAGCTGAGGCCATCTCAAGTCTTGTCTTGATTTCTTTAATTGATCTTCCATCACTGCATATAGTGGACCCGAGATATTTAAAGGTGTTAACTTCTTCTAACGTTTGCCCATTTAACGTAATGTTGGTCGGAACATGTTTCTTATGGCTATTCACCAATATCTTGCTTTTTTCTATATTAATTTCCATCCCATACGTTCTTGTTACTTTCTCCAGTCTAGAGGTAAGGTCTTGAAGTTCTGATTCTGATCCAGCTATCAGATCAATATCATCAGCAAAACGTAGGTTGCACAGAGGTCGGCCTCCAATTGATATGGTTGATTTATAATCGTAGAGAGCCTCTTGCATAATATGTTCTAGATAAATATTAAAGAGCACTGGGGACAGGATACATCCCTGCTGAACTCCTACAGTTGTTTTGAAAAATTCTCCAATGTCGTTGCTTGCAAAAACAGCACTGCTTGCGTCCTTGTATAGTGCTTCAATGATATCTATGATGTTGGTATCAAAATTGAATTTTCTCATTACTTGCCATAAGCCTTCATGCCAGACTCGATCGAAGGCTTTTGTGAAATCGATGAAGTTATGGTATAAATCGTGTTGATGTTGGAGATGTTTTTCGATAAGTAATCTAATATTGAAGATTTGTTCTGAGGTACTTCTTTTTGGTCTAAAGCCAGCCTGTTCCTCTGACAAGATTTCTTCTGATTTCTGTTTTATTCTGTTCAAAAGTATCCTTAACATCACCTTACTTGGATGATTAATAAGGCTAATGGTTCTGTAGTTCTTGCACATTTTTAGATTTCCTTTCTTTGGAAGCGGTATTACTAATGACTGCGTCCATTCTTTTGGCCATTTTTTTTGTACTCCATATCTTCTGGCAAATTGTTGTCATGATTTTTACTATATCTGGTCCTCCATATTTCAAGAGCTCTGCTGGGATATTATCCACACCCGGTGACTTCCCTCCTTTCATCGAACATATAGCCTCTTCCACTTCTTCCCGTAATATTGCTGCATTTCCGAGTTCCCTGTTTTCGCACTTAATGTTGTTTAATATGCCTAAGTTAGTGTCAAGTTTACAGTTATATAATTCTTTACAATATTCTGTCCATCTTCTCATTACAGCTGTTTTTTCATTGAGCAGAGCCCCATTGCTATCAACCATAGCTATCATTAGCATTATCATTAGTTTCTTCCTAAAGCCCGACCCCACGTCCATGTAGAGGTGGAAACAGGACAAGTATGGGATTGCTGGGCCTGGATGAAGCATGTTGTGGGTTATTCCATGGAACTGCTATGGTAGCCATGAAGGCCAGGTCCAGGTCACCCTGAAAAGTCACTGGCCAATGGGGATATAATGCTGCTGTGACTAGCCTAGCAAACCAAGAGTGATTATTCTATTGCTAAGAAGACTAAACAGGAGCATATATATATAAATATCATTAGTTTAAATGTCAATACTGTCATGATATACATGACCTGTATACATGTGTGTGAGTGAAGAATGGTGTTACATGTGTATTATTAGTAAAGTATGCAAGCGTGAAGTGTTATGTGTAAGTTCACTGTTAGACGTACGCAGTATGACTGAAGAGTATTCAGGGGCTTACAAGTGTGAATTGAGGTTTAGTGCACCTATGAAAAGCATGCAGAGTGAACGCAGTGAGCATACTTGGTAGAGAGAATACTGAGATTTGATAGGGGAGTCTGTGGCCATCCATCGTCGGAGACGGTCGGTGTCTTGTAGAGTATGTGAATAGTGTCTGTGACTTTTGATTATTATACTTTGGATTTGACACGACGATGTCCCGAGTAATGTGTATCTACAAGGCCATATATTATTGTTTACCTGTGCATTGTGTCCTGTCCCGCGCTTGGAAGTGGATGAATTAAGAGGCGCGTCATTTTCCAGTGCCAGGAGGAGGTCTATGGTAAGACCATTATATGTTATTTTTTTGCATGTGCGTTGTTTGCTTTCCCCCACCAAGAAGAGGCCTATGTTATAAGACCCTGGCTGTTCCAGTGTTTTGAAGCCTAACAGGAGCTTTAGTAAAAAAATCTGTATGTATCAAACACTATATGTGCATTGTGGTTTTCCTGTGCTGTGAAGTTCTTCTGGTTTTCCTGTGCTGTGAAGTTCTGGATGAATTTGGATGCCTGGTGATCAGATCAGAGAGATATATGTGTGATGGGTGAATGCCCCACTTACATTGAATGCAGTGGCTGCCAATACGTTAGGATGACTGTACTACCACATATTCTGGTGTTTCAAGTATTTTGTACTATTTTTCCGGATGCCCAGGACTATGCTGTTGAGATTATATGTATGGAACTGTGATCCAAACTCCTGTCAAGTTATTTATTTGTGAATGTTCTGTCTTGAGTGAGACTGTCCATCCAATTTCTTCTTCTTCTTCCATCCTTAGCCACCAACCGGCAAAGCAGTATGTGGCCAGTACGCCTAGTGGCGTCTTAGGGCAACAACAAATTGATCAATCTATCGCTGTTTTCACCACGCCTAGTGGCATCTTTGTGGAACAAAAACAGACCAAACAATCTATCGCTGTTTCCGTAATCAGATTGGTTGGCAAGCAGGTGATCAGCCCACTGTGCGAAGTTTTTACGGGATGGGGTAAACAGCCCCATGCCCAAACCCTCCTTAGTCGCTTTTTACGACATGCATGGTAGGGTGCAGTGTTACTATTCTTTGCTCCCCTTTCGGGCCCCGGCAACACACAGGTGTACCATCCAATTTATACACCAAATATTAGACAGTAAGATGCATCACAAAATCTATCCCATGTCATCTATTTGGAGAGTCGTCCTAGCCCATTATACTGGGGAAGAAGTTTTGTGACAAATACAATTACTATCTTGTGTCACAGAGGAGTTTTAGTCTGTGTACATGATTTTACAACTGTGAATAAATTATGCCAGTGAGCTCATTAACTCTTACTATCCGGCAAGCCCCATGAAGTGGCGCGGGTTTAGTACCAATTTTACGGCTCACCAGTTACACTGGCGCGCGACTGTAACGATAGCAAAACTAGCGCGTAAAAACGCGGTTTTAGCTCACGTATAGTAAGAGTTAAAAATACATGATATTGTGATTCGTGAATGTGACAATTAAACTATAATATTGTCAGTCACTACTGCAGAAATTATGTGTCATTTAAATTACACATGTGTGTTAAGTCCTATGATGTTTTGACAACTTGAATAAGTGCTTTTTAGAATGTGTTGTATATGTTTAAACACTGTGAGTAATTGTACAAACTGCCTATTAAATATGAATGATATTGCAATTTTGAGTAAGCAAACTGATTCCTTACCTTGAAATACATAAATGTGCTAATTTTGATTTGTTTAGTAATAAAACTCAATTTTTATTATTATTTAAAAGATTTTAGAAATTTGGTGCAATTATGAGAATGTTAAATTATAGGAAGAGATTTAATTTTTCTTTAAAATTACTTTGTTAAAGAACAAAAATGTAGATTACTTTTATGTTTAGTAACCGATTTTAAAAATTCAAAAAGTATATATTTTTCTAGTTATCCTTGATTATTTAACTTTGGTAGTTAATAATTTGAGACAATTGTTCCAAAATATTCAATGGTAATGCTAATTTATGTATTTTTGCAACATTGGTTTCTGTAGTGATTTTGTTTACCTGATCAGGTTGTGAGCACCATGCGCAACCTAAGATTAATGACCTTTCGCAACATGCCAGAGGGTGCAGTAGCCTTATTCTTTGTTAAGGTAATGGAAAATATTAGAGAAAATAAAAGTAGAAACTACTAATTTGTTATTGTTTCTGGTAATCATAATTCTGTATGTCTCTTCTATCCACAGTCCAGTTTTGCTTAACCTTGACCTCCACACTAACATGCAGTTCCAGGGAAAGAGAACCTTTTATATCTATGAATATGAAGTAAGTAATTTGAAGAAAAAAAAAGCACTTTACGACTCTGTTTAGACAAATAAATATGTATTTTTATTTTTTTCATTTTAATGATGATTAATTATGTATGATCACTTGCTGGTGTCATGAGCATTTGCTGTGATGTACTTTTACAATGGTGATAACGTAAATGAACATATTAAAAAAATTTCCACAGAAAATTCACTATTTCAGCACTAAGGAAAAATGTGGGCTCTTAGAAAATACATTTTATGATATTCATGTACATTCAAATCTTTGATGTTCTACATGAATATGAAGGTAAATGTATGTAGATTACTGGTATGAATGGTGTATAAATGTTTTCATAAACATTTTAAAGAATAATGTTTAAAAAGTTACACTTATCAGCTTGTGGCAATGCTCTGCAAGTAAATACACAAAGGAAAACCCCTAATGTATCACATACAAAAATATTATAATAATATATAATTAGTTTTTTGTTTTGGAATCCTCACGAAATAATTATTTTCACAGAATATAAAAACACTTTGAGAACTATTCAACACCAGGAATAATGCCTATAAAGTGAAGACGAAAAGAACTCAGACTAAATTATATGGCCAAAGATCCAGTAGACAAAACCATCTTTGCTTCGTCTGAAATCAACAAGTGAAGACTGCTACAAGTGGTTGGCATGGTGATTTTGAAAATGTGCTCTAAAAACTGTAAATTTACAAGTACAAACATATGCATACCAACGGGCTGATCACCCGTTTGCCAGTCACTTCGATTACGGAAACAACAGCAAATGGATTGATTTGCCGTTGCCCTAAAGACGCCAATAGGCGTGATGGGAAACAATGGCAAAGAAAACCTATCTGCTGTTGCCCTAAGACGCCACTAGGCGTAATGGCCACTGACTGCTTTGACGGTCGGTGGCTAAGGACAGAAGAAGAGAAGAGAAACATATGCATGTTAGATCACTGATCCAAGTTTGAAGAAAAGGAAGTGCTTTCCATCATAAATGATGTTATAAATAATGCTATAAATGAAACAAAACCTAAAAACTGGCATTACAGTCTGTTGTCCAGACAGAACAATTATCAGAGCTGCAATAACGTTTGCTGCTATAACGTGGATAACAAGTTAAAAAAAGTAACAAGTTCATAATCAAAGTTATTTGGCTGAATAATATAAGATGTGGCATGAGAATTACTTGTAGATTAACTCAACACGTGTGGTAGTCTTAATGGTTACTGTTGTGTCAATTGACAGTGATCTGTTTGAGGATTTTTGTAGTATGAAGAACATTTTTACCAGCACTCACTAAAATAATAATAAACTAAAAATACTACCAGTAGCAGTGATCAAGAGAGCATTAAGATGCCATATAGTTCCTATATTACTTTAGGGATGTGAGATGTTGACAATAAAAAAATTAGATGGAAAGAAAGTAGAGGCAGCAGAGAGGTGTCCCCTAAGAAGAATGCAACCAATACCTTGGATAAGTTAGTTGCTTATCCTTTACAGGACGTGGCAATCAACCCCAGCTTTTATTGGCTGTTTGTGATTTTTCTAGGCAATTTTTTTCATTCAGTAGTTTGCCATTGCTTTCTGAACGGTACGGCGCTTATACCATTGTTAAAAATCCACACAAAGCGATCTGCTACCAAACCGCCCGCAGCAAGTTTCGAACCTGGTATATCTGGATTATGAAACTGCGTTCATATCCATTAGGCCACAGACGCCGACAATACCTTGGATAGTTAGATCAAATTAGATGTTTTGTAATTGTAAGGTTATTAGGGATACAAAAAAATATTACCAAAAAAATAAATAGTGGTTTTTTTTTTTGTTTTTTTTTTTCTCTAACCAGTGGCACTCGAGCTTTCCAGCTCTTTTGGCCCAATGACATGTCATTGCAAGGCTGGGGGTCAGTGGACTTTCCTTCCAACCCGGTCAGGAGCTTTGCTCCTTCCCATCAACATGGGATTTATGTGCAGGAGCCGTTTAGGTTATTCAGTCAAATTTCCGGTCGTAAACATTCCTTCAAACGCTGACGCCCGGGTTTGAACCATGAAAACCTGGTCGCCAGTACAACGCCGTAGCCATTACACCAGCACGGCTCCCAATAAATAGTGGTTAAAACTTATCAACTAGCATAACCAGCCTCACCAGACTTTTGTCTGTCATTATTTTACCATAACTAGCCTCAGTTTTTGACATAGGCCAGTGATAAGTTTTAATTATTGCAAACATTAATTTTAACCTGTTATTTACATATTAGGCTACATGCTTCAGAGAATTTTAACAGAAAATGTCATAAAATGTTATTTCCAGGTTGGGTTTGATGATGATGGCAAGCTCCTGGCTATTATTGCCACCGGTTATGCTGATGTTGGAGCTCTGTCATTTTCTAGCGGAGCTGATACAGGCCACATTGACAATGGTTGTTGTCATGGATCTCACACTTTCATTTCTCACTCTTCTCCCCTTCTCATTGTCTTTCACTCTATCTCCTCCTTCATGATAACCTCAGCTTTCACTGTTATTTTTAACTCCCTTTACTGCCTTATTAAACATGCATTTTCAAATTATATTTCTCTTCTTTGTCTTGTTTTTATTCGTTTATTCTGCATTCTAGTCACTCTTCATTTCATATAAATTGTACTTCCTCCTTCCTACTCCTTAATTTTTTTTTTTCCTTTCCTTGATAAAACTACAGGTTTACTCAAACACTACATATGTTCTTCCCCTTAACTCTTTTTGTTCCAAGCAGTGTTTAGATTTTACCAAAGCTATGAATGTAACATATCAATTAAAAAAGAAAATGGTATGGAATTAGTTTTACAAATTAACGATACAAGGAAACATGGGATGTTTTGGATTTCAGCCTTCGTCAGCCACAGTTACAAAAAGGTGATAATGACAAATATAGACAGAGAAGTCAATGGCAAATATATACCAGTATGGATGCCAATTTGTTTGCCTCAGATTATCTTTTAAAATAAGCAGTAAACATAAATATTTGTAAGAAATTATTTCACAATATATTAAATATCTGTAAATTGAGTGGTGAATCATTTCATGTCGTCTTGTACACAAGTAAGATTTTTTTAAATATCGTACAAAGGAGAGATGAGATTTGACTACAAGCCTGTGGGAAAATAATGTTCCATATCTTGACATGCCATATGGCTTAAAAACAGTTAATCAATTTGGTACATATCTCATTTTCATTTTAATTCCAATTTCTGATTTCACTTAGTTAATGTCTGTGTTAATCTCTCTTCTCTGTATAATCATTCAGTTTATAAATGCCCCAACTGGTCCTGGACTGTGCAGCCAGTAAAAACCAACAAGCCAGTCAGTGCAGCTGTCAGAGCACCAGGTGAGTAGCATGTACAGTTTCTTCCTTTTTTTTCAGACTTGCCAGTGGAACAAGAGATGAGAAGAAGATGACAGCGATAGATAGGACACACATTGAGGAAAACTGTGGATAGTATTACAAAGCAGTCCTTATTCTGGAACCCCCAGGGTAAAAGAGGCAGAGGTACACCAAGAAACACATGGAGAATAGAATTGGAGACAGAAGTGAAAATGGTGAGGAAAATGTGGAAAGAGCTTGAGCTGATGGCACGTGATAGGAGGACTGGGCATGTGTTTGTTGAAGGCATATGCTCTTTGAGGAGCTAAAGTGTATTGATTTATTGAAGCAATTTTAAAAAATGCTTTGTTCATTTAAATTGATACTTTACTTAGGAAAAACTGTAAATAAAGGCATGATCAACAAGCATTTGCTCAGAATGTAGAAGTGTTAATGGTATTTTGCATCAGACTTAATTTAGTTATAAAAGAATGTAGGTAATTTTAGCTGTTGCTAAATTAAGAGCAGCAGCCAGGAAGGTATTTACAAAAGTTGTATTTAGAATAGAAGATGTAGAATATGTGCAAGGTGAGAATGTATGAATATTATTTTGCCTTAAGCTGACTACTGCTTTCTTTGAACATATTCAAGCAGACGTCAGAGAGTGTATGAAAAAGAAAAATGATGCTGTTTTTCCATGAATAGACTCTCAGTCAAGCTTCAACTTCTGTGAGACCACGACTAATTTAGAACGCAATTTAATATAACAGATCACATGATGTATATGTTGTAATGTGATTGGCTGAATGCAAGGAATTCATTTAACAGGACAGTAGAGAATACGAGCAATTTCAAAAGATCTTGTGCTTCAGAAAAGATGGTATGCAACCTTGTGCTTCAATAAGAGTTCTCAAGCAGTTTTTTCCAGATGAGTTTTGTCACGATAGACCATGCCATTGTTATTTTTAATCAAGCAGACTGAGTTCAAATAATGTACATTGTTAGTACTTCCTTGATCTCCTTGATACATGAGTCAAGTCAGAAGTCAACCAGCAGTAAAAATGGATACTTGACTCTGCTTTCAAGTTTGAGAAGGCAAATATAGTGAGCAATGAGACTGGTCACACCACATAAATCTGAGACATAATATAAGTGAAGTATCTAACACTTCACCCCTCAATAACAGTATGTATCTGCTACAAGACTACCTTTACATTTGTTTTAAACACATACTGGTACATATTGATTGCTACTAAATGTAATGATAATGTATGGCTTTTGAGGCTTAAATGTTGGGAGCTCTGCCCTATCAAACATGCCATAATAGCAGCTAATGGAGGGCTGTACATAATGTTAACAGAGCCATGGTAGCACAGTGGTTAGTGCACTGGCTTCCTAGCTCAGTGGTCCATGGTTCGATCCCCAGCTGAGGTGGGATTTTTTAGACCGTAATTGCGTACTAGAGCAACTCTGTGAAGGTTACGGCGGCCGGCATGATGCTGACCACATCACCCCTAGTGTGCCGATGGTCAAGAAAATATGGGCCTAACACCATATTCCAAATATGCCTCAATGGGCGTGTAACGGGATCCTTACCGTTTACCTACATATTGTTAACAGTCTGATCAAGTGAAACAAACAAATTACAACAGAAACCACAACTTCCAGAGCCTGTGAACTGCGTTGGTGCTAGCTTCCTTTGCTACAATGAGTGGTTGTCCTCATATCCCAACTAACATAATTACCGATGTATGTTACGTCAGTCGGTCTCAGTCAAAATAGTAACTCGCACCAGAAAAAAAGTGTGTAACTCATGGTGTGCAGTTTGTGTGGCATGGGTGTTATATAAAACAAATACTTTGGGTTTTTTAATTTTTTTTTAATTCTTTCACGAAATTAGTAGCGCTCGACAAAGAAAAAGTGCGTAAAAATTGGTGTGCTTGAGCCAATAACATACCAAAGTGAATTGTATTTTCGTACCCGGCCAGCTGTGTCGTCCTCACCCGATGTACAAAGCATGAAAACTTGAAAGTTTGTGTTAAAACCACTTATTATCAGGGAACACTCTTTGAAAACAATCCACGCACTTTCACACGAAATGTTGTCATCAAAGAACTTTTAAATAAATCTAAAATAACATAATTCTCACCGTGTGTACGTTGGTCACAGCTGAGGAATGCCACCATGTTGAAAACTTGTATTGTTTCCATTATATATACTCTCCTGAAAATAGTTACAATCAACAAAGAAAAGCGTTCAAATGATGGTGTTCATGAACAGTTTGATTACACTGAATAATGGAAAGAAACCAAAAACACTCTAAGAATTTACTTCTATCTGCTCATCTGGGAACGGAACCAGCACAATATAATTAAAAACCCGTCAAATTTGACGGGTTTTTGCTAGGTATTTGAGAATTTAAGAACAATTATTTATGTATTTATTTTTCATGATTGATTCACATTTTTTCTTCTCACTTGTTTCTCACAATGTGGCATGTTCCAGTCATCTTCAAGTTCATCTGACCCAAATTAAAATTGATTATTCATTCATTTATTTTGCTTTAAAAAAAATATAAACTGCAATTTAAATTTATCAATATAAATTTATCAATCGATATTTCCCAGGTACTGCTCCTGCCATTTTTGGTATGGAATGCATGATTGATCATGTGGCCACATACCTCAAAAAAGATCACCTGGATGTCCGAAGGATCAACTTCTTTAAAAATGGAGATGTGAGAACAATTTTACATTTGAGTTTATTACTCGAGCATTGCTATGTTCAGAGATGGGCAAATGAAATTTAAATTGTGTATTTGCATCTATAAAAATATACTTCTGTTATCTATGTAAACACCCATCAATATGAAATAAAATCAACATCATAAGACATGGAGGAATCTTAAATAGCCCTTTGTAATAGTCATCATCGCTTTCTTCCTTCTGGAAACTACTTCTCAATGGCCTCCAGTTCTCTGTATTCTTAGTTTTTCCTAAACAAATTTGGTTATGTGAACTCTCTTGTGTTGTTAGAGCCTTGCTGTTCTCTATCTTTCTGTAAGCTTTCTTTTCTTTCTTTTTTTTTTCTACAGTCATTTGCTTTTTGAACAAAAATTGTAAAATTCAGTTTTTTTTTTTAAATGAATAACATTTTGTGTGTATGTGTTTGTGTCCTCCCTGTCCTAAGAGGCAGTCTCTCACATCTATCAAGTTGTTAAAAAGGGGAAGAATGGAAGGAAAGCCTGGGGTTCTGGGATGATACCCAATTCACTATTCATCTGTCAGCATCAATATGCATTATGAGAACCTCACCAGATCCTCACTTTCGAAAAATATCCTCACTAATCTTTATATTTGAATTTTTGTTCTTTTTATAAACTGTTTTTTAGCTTGTAGAATGTTGAACAAATGTTGGACAGGAGATAAAGAGGACACGCAAGAAGATATGGACACCATAGAAATGTACAAGACACAACTGGGAATTTCAGACTAGAGAGCGATTACTAGTGACAGAATGAATAAACCCAGGAGAGATGAGTCAGCTTCTTAAACTCCAAGCAATGTGGAGTGGGATCTATTGCCATGCCGACAGGGCAAACAAATAACAGAAAATGAAGATGACACTATAAAGTCATGAACAAACTATGTCACCAAACCCTCCCCTGAAACCCCCTTTCCTCAGAAATATTAAAAAAGAGAAGTTCTGAAGTGCATGTCTGCCTGGGGAACACTTCTAATGATCAGAAGAGTTCCCTATTGTAGTGCATGGCATAGAGTTTCACATTTCTGGAGACACGTGGAAATAGTGTTGGTAGTAAATTGCTTTTTATATTGAGAAAGCTGAAGAAGATTTACAAAATAAAAATATTATGATGACATGTAATTTTTGTTTTCTGTAACTATTTCATTGCTAAATTATGTAGTTTCATTTTTTTGTTTGTTTAAATGACATATATATATATCCCTAAATTAAGTGTATTTTACACAAAAGTATTTAGAATGTAATATTGGCTGTGTATCATGCTTTATCTGAAGAATGTTTTTATTGTGGTTAGTCTTAATGCTACAGCTAAAAAAAAATGGACATTTATATTTCAGCTTACTTACTTAGTCGTTCCCCTTCTACCGTGAGGTGTAGAGGTTTGGAAGAGAGAGCGCCAGACTATCCCCTATCGGCTGTCTTTCTCCTGGCCTGGTTCCATTCTAGTCCTTGGTCCTTCAAAGATTGTCTAATGTTGTCCTCCCAGCTGACTCTGGGTCGTCCTGGGGGTCTAGATCCCTGGCTCTTTGTTTCCCATGCTTGTCATGGTAACCAATCTTCTCCCATTCTGCAGACATGGCCAGACCATCTTAGTTGGGACTGTTCTACTTGGGTCTGCAGGGGGTGGGATTTTAGGCCTTGACGTATCGTCTGGTTGCAGACCATGTCTCTTCTTGTTACTTCAACCACCTTCCTCAGATACCTCATTTCTGAGGTTTGGATCTGGCTTTTGTGGGTTGTAGTCATTGCCCATGACTCACATCCATATTTCAAGACTGGGACATAGGTGGAGCGGTATACTGCCATCTTCATTTTATTACCAACCTCTCTCTTGCTGAGGAATCCTCAATTTATGGCCTGAAAAAGTCTCCCAGCTGCTGCTTTTCGAGTAACCGACTCTTCTTTGATGCCTCCCTTTCAGTCTATAATAGCTCCAAGGTATTTAAAGTGGTCAACCTGCTCCAGGACTTGTTCTCCCAGCGTAATCTGATGTCTTCTTTCTTCTCGTGATGTCACCATGTATTTTGTTTTAGAGCTGCTTATGACCATCCCTCTCTTCTCCAGCTCTTCCTTCCATACTTGCAGGTTAGATTGGAGATGTGCCTCTGATTTAGCAATCAGGGCAACATTGTCAGCAAATGCCAGCTCTGAAATACAGACCTGTCTCATCTTCCAGTACCCACTGAATACTTTCTTGTTCTCTCCTTACATGACTTGATGACATCGTCCATGAGGAGTATGAAAAGATAAGGTGACAAGATATCACCATGTCTTACACTAGTGGTGGTCCTGAACTCTTCTGACTTATGGTTTGCTGTCCTCACATAATTTCTGCAAGACTCGTAGAAGCTCTGTATCGCGTGAATCAGAGGTGCTGGAATGTTCTTCCTTGCCAAACAGTCCCAGAGTTTGCTCCAGGAGACCCTGTCAAACGCCTTTTCCAGATCTATGAAACAAAGATGGATCTCACTCTTATACTCAAGGGCCTTTTCACTCAGCTGTCTGAGTGTGAAGATTAGGTCTTGAGTACTTCGGTTAGCTCGGAATCCGCACTGGACCTCATCCAATTGTGGCTCAGTTAGGTGTCGGAGTCTCTGCTCTAGGATTCTTGAGTAGATTTTACCAGGGACACTGAGAAGGGATATGCCTCTATGGTTTCCACACTGTCGATTGTCACCCTTTTTGAAAATTGGTGTTATGATGGCAATCTCCCAATCCTTTGGTATGGTCTTGTTGCACCAAGCTGCCTGTAGGATCCTTAAGAGTAATAGGTCGCCTGATGCTCCCATGTACTTAACCATTTCTGGTGTTATACCATCATGCCCTGCTGCTTTGCCCATCTTGATTTTCTCCAGTGCTGCCTTCAGTTCTTCCATCTTTATGTCATCTCTTCTGTACCAGTGATTATCATTTCTGATGCTTGACCTTGCTCACCATTCAGGAGTTCTGAGAAATATTCTTTCCATCTTTCCATTACTTCCTTTGGGGCAGTAAGCAATTTGCCTTGCTTGTCCTTTATAAATTTGAGAGGGCATTGTTTTTTTTCCTCATGTTCTTTAGGGTCTTATAGAACAATTTCTGGTTTTCTTGCACATCTTTTTTCTAGCTTTTCTCCAAATTCTTCCCAGAACTTCTGTTATGCTGCTAGCACCTTGTTCTTTGCTTCTGTTCTGAGTGTCACATATTCTCTGTATTTCTCTATTTGTCCTGTTGTGTTTTTAGCTCCTAAGTATTGTTTCCATGCCATTTTCTTCTCTCTTATTTTCTCTTTGACTTCCTCTGTCCACCAAGGCGTCCTCTTTCTCTTGTTCCCAAGTCGGACTTCACCGCATGCTTCTGCTGCAGCTGTCTTTATGATGTCCTTGAATTTAAGCCAGAGTGTTTCCAAGTCACCAGGTTGTTCTTCTGTGTTGCTCACCGCTGCAGCAATAAGCCCCTGATATCTGGTCTTAATTTCTGGCTCTCTCAGCTTGTAGGTCTTAATGCTCATTTCTCCCGTTTGTTTACTTAGTTTCTTGCGTGATGTCGGGCAGTTCCTAGGCTGAGCATCTCTTTCAGTTGTTCTTTTGATTGAAAGCAGGTAGTGATCACTTCTAATCTCTGGCCCCCTCCAGACTCTAGCATCCCGGACATATTTGAATGAGCTCCTCCTAACAATGGCATAGTCGATCACTGACTTCTCATTCTATGTTGGTTCACATCTAGTGTATGCATGTATGCGATTATGGGGGAACTTTGTGTTTGTAATGATCAGATTCTGCTCACTGCAGAATCTAAGGAGTCGCTTTCCATTGTCATTGAGAGTATCTTCTCCATATCTTCCGATAACTCCACCCCTTTTAGCATGGTCATTTCCAACTCTGGCATTGAAATCTCCGAGCATGATAATTTCATCTAGGCAGTCAACCACTGTCCTTTGAAGCAGCTCGAAGAATTCCTCCTTGACCTCTGCTCTCTCATCCTCATTTGGCCCATACACTGTGACCAGGTTGACTATGGTTTCTCCTTCTTTTAGTTTTACAACCATAATGCGCTCCGAGACAAAGTTCCATCCCTTGATACCATCTTTTTGGTTTTTGGCCACAATGCAACCCACGCCCCCTTTAGCTCTTTTCAGATGTGGGTACACCACTGTGTAGCAGCGTGTTGCCATCCAGATCCATGACTCCTTGTCCTTTTTTCTTTGTTTCCATTATAGCCAGGATTTCTAGTTTTGCTTTCCTCATCTCTTCCACCAGCTCCTCTTCTTTCCCATTTATTCTTCTTGTGTTCCAAGTTCCATAAGTCATAGTCCATTCCATTTTGTCGCCTTTAGAATCAGTCCGGTTTTCTCTCTTGTAGTTCTCATAATCATGATTTAAAGCAAACAGGTGGTTGGCCTGTTGTGCCATTGCATGGTGGAGTGGCTACCTCCTTTTGGCCTCCATGCAGGCTGCCCTCCTCCTTTTTCAGCCGGGCTTGGGACTGGCCTAGGCGGAGTTCATTTATATTCCAAAACAAGAAAAAAGAAATTTTACACCACTTCAACAAAGATTTTGCAGTATTTAAATATTTGCCAATCTTGAGTTTTAGGCATACATAAACAAAGACAATTGGAGCTGGGGTATTGCAACATCCTTTCCATTTTTATTCCACTTGGAGCCATGATTAAGGCCAAAGCATTCATGTGTTCTCACATCAGTCGGTTCTGTAGCAAATATGTTTTACGTGATGAGATTGTGAGCCAGTTATGCTCTTCATATTTATTTTCGAAAATAACAATTCATGAATTTATACTTTTCCACAGATCACTTAAGCTACTTGTGTTGTAGATAACTTTAGCAATGTATGAATGTATCCAATTCCACAGGTCACTTTGACTTGTGTGTTATAGATAATTTTAGCAATTTATGAATTGATACCTATTCACAGGTCACTTTGACTTGTGTGTTATAGATAACTTTAGCAATTTATTAATTGATCCCAATTCACAGGTCACTTTGACTTGTGTGTTATAGATAAAAAAAAAGTTAGTTGCTTATCCTTTACAGGACGTGGCAATCAACCCCAGCTTTTATTGGCTGTTTGTGATTTTTCTAGGCAATTTTTTTCATTCAGTAGTTGTTATAGATAACTTTAGCAATTTATGAATGGATCCCAATTCACAGGTCACTTTGACTTGTGTGTTATAGATAATTTTAGCAATTTATGAATTGATACCTATTCACAGGTCACTTTGACTTGTGTGTTGTAGATTTAAATTTTTCAGCAATTTATGAATTGATACCTTCACAGGTCACTTTGACACAATTTATGAATGGATCCCACACAGGTTTTGACTTGTGTGTTATAGATAACTTTAGCAATTTATTAATTGATCCCAATTCACAGGTCACTTTGACTTGTGTGTTATAGATAACTTTAGCAATTTATGAATGGATCCCAATTTTACAGGTCACTTTGACTTGTGTGTTATAGATAATTTTAGCAATTTATGAATTGATACCTATTCACAGGTCACTTTGACTTGTGTGTTATAGATAACTTAAGCAATTTATAAATGGATCCCAATTCACAGGTCACTTTGTCTCGTACTGTGTTGGAACACGTCCTGATCAGTGCTGTTGTTGCCCAGTTGGAGGCAGATATTAAAATTGCAGAGAGAGTCAAGGCAGTAAATGACTTCAACAGGGTCAGTTTTACTTCTGTGTTTTGTTGGTAGTAGTTGGAATATGTTCAATTTCTCATTCCTCTTTGTCTCTCCCAATATACCATTACAAACTCCTATGAGGCATGGAGCTAAAACTGCAGCATGTCCCCTTGCAGGAAGGCTGTGTCAAAACATGCATTCTACAGCAGTGGTTTTTGTGGCAATTTGTTTTTTGTGATGCGGTTGCCAAATACATGTACAAACCTTACGTTAATGACCTTTTATAACATGCCTAGGGGAGCAGTAATCCTTTTCTTTGCTCCTCAGAAGCCCCCAAGGAACTATAAATAGCTGTCCAGGCCACTCTCATTATATCACCCTCTTTAATGCAGTGCATTCTGAAGAAGGGAGGGGTGGTAAAACCAAGAGAATGATTTGACTTGGAGTTCACGTTTACACAAGGTTTTAATTTTAGACTCGCTTTTGACATTTTCTTTGGCATTTAATATTTTTTTATGAATCCGCAAAAGTGGAAGTAGTATTGAATTCTCTTGTTCTTTGATACAGCATATTGCTCAGTACACTGAGTATCTCACTGCTCTGTTTTATTTTAATGTACTGTATTACTATTTTTCCTAATTATTTTTCTGCCTTTTAAAAATGCTTTTCTTTCTTTCATTCTTTTACAAATAAATGTGTGGTCTAAAACAAAAGATGTTCATTTTATACTATCCAAAGTGCCGTAAACTTGTATTTTTTATTGTATCTTTTGCCATGCTTGATATATAAACTGTCATCAGCAACATTCCGATAAACTGTTCGAAACTGGCCTTTGAGAAATCAAAAAGGAAAAAAAAACAGTATTTGTTTTCATCAGCTATAGACACAATTTATTGTAACAACAACCCATCAGGAATTGAACAGAACATTTGTTTGCATTAATTTTTAAAAAAAATGATGAGTTAACGCTTACTGTGATAATTTCTTCCTTCCCAGGACAACCGCTGGAAGAAGCGTGGCTTTCATGTCATGCCTAATAGATATGCAATGTCATTGAATAGAAGGTTTTACCCAACATCACTGTATGTCAATCACGGAGATGGAAGTGTGCATATCTGTCATGGTGGCATTGATATGGGTCAGGGCATCAACACAAAGGTAACATATGCCTTAAGCTTTTACTGTTGCTATAGCTGTTTTGTTTATTCACATTTGATTTTGTAATTTCTTTAAAGCTATTATCTTTAACCAAATTTTATTCATTGCAATGAAGACAGCTCTGATAACTTTTGTAACATCACACAGAAGTTGTTGCTCATGACTAATTTGTTTCTTAGCCTGCAGTTGTAACGAATAGGGATTTTAGTTATTTTAAAAAATTGGAATGTTATCTCCAATCACAGGCCATCCAATGTTGTGCATACAAGCTGGGCATCCCACTAGATCAGATTCATGTGAAAACAACCAGTACCACAGTAAACACTAACTCAATGGTTTCGGGTGGCTCAACCACCACAGACGCCATTTGCCTGGTAAATATTAGAGTTTTCACTAATGGTCACTAATTTTCTTTCTTGTGGTGTTTGCTATGTATCAATTAAGCCCACCTCTTTCAACCATCATCCATATGCAAAGAAGTGTTGGTTATATTGGGACAAGTCTGGAAAAAAGAAGGGTAATAAAAGGAAGTGAGACACATACAGGGGTATTTTACTTCTATTTTTTTTTTCCAGAATGGTATTATTATGGCTTTTTGCCAGTCTTCTGGGACTCTTCTTTTTTACCACGCTACTGTAAACATTCTTTTCAGCCATTTTACTCCTGTCTCATACCCTTATTGCAGAGAGTCTGGCTGAGAGAGTAGGGATCGAAGAGGGAAGGCTAACCCGGTCCTAAAAAAGGCCGTGCGGAAGTCGGATGTGTCGGCCGAAAGGTGCAAATATCGCAGCTACGATGTAAACAGGCACACCGCAACCAACGTTCTTTTCAGGACGAGCGAGGAAGAAGAAGATACCCTTATTGCGATGATGTGGTACATGCTTGGATTGCTATTGACACTTAGTGAAAGGACAATTAAATATGACAGTCAACTAAGTTTAGTATATATAGACCAGGAAAAGGTCTTTGAAGGAGAAGATAGGAATAAACTTTGTTCAGTATTTGTAGACTACAGAATAAATGGGCAGCTATTAGATAATGTAAGAGCTGTGTACCATGCAGGCAAAAGTGTAGTAAGAACAACTGATGGACTCAAGGATTCAATCATAACCCTCCACTCCCAAAGGAGCATAGGCCTTCAACAAACACATGCCAAGTCCTCCTGTCACGTGCCATCATCTCAAGTTCTTTCCATGTTCTCCTTATCATTTTCACCTCTTTTCCAGCTCTCTTCTCCATGTGCTTCTTGGTCTACCTCTGCCTCTCTTGCCCTGGGGGTTCCAGAACAAGGACTGCCTTGTAATGCTATCAACAGGTTTCCTCAGTGTGTGTTCTTTCCATCGCTATCATCTTCTTCTCATCTCTTGTTCCACTGGCACTTGTCTAGTTCTTGTCATCAGTTCCATATTGGTAACTTGTCATACCATTTTAATCCTTCTGTTCTACACAAGCACCCATTTATGAAAGTCTGTAGCTTTTTGGTTGTTGTCTTTGTTGTTCTCCATGTCTTAGAGCCATACAATAGGACTGACTACACATTTGAGTTGAAGATTCTTATTTTCATGTTGGATCCAATTTCTCTTGATCTCCATATATTTCCCAATACAATGAAAGCTCCTCTTGCTTTTTGTATTCTTATTTTGATATCACTGTCTGTCCCTCTAACTTTGTCTATATTGCTACCAAGATTTGTGTGCGATTCTACATCTTTTATTGGTGCTTCTTCAAGTTCAACCCTGTTATCATTACCTGCATTTATTCTCATTATTTTTGTCTTTTCCCTGTGTATTTTCAGACCCAATTGCTGTGACTTCTCATAGAGTGTTTTCAATTTGTCCTGCATCTGATTACGGTTATGGGACAGAAGAGCTAAGATCATCCAACTGCTTAGTCAGAGTCCACTGGATTCCATTTCTGTTGTGTGTTGTCGATGTTCTCATAACCCAGTCTATTGCTAGTAAGAAAAGAAATGGAGACAATAGGCATCCCTGTCGCACTCCTGTTCTTATCCCAAATGGTTCTGTAAGCTGTCCTTCATGAAGAACTCTGCATGTCATGTCTTCATATGTTTTCTTTATTAAATTAATGATCTTCAGGGGAACTCCATAATGTCTCATCAATTTCCAAAGTGATTCTTAGTCTACACTGTCAAATGCCTTTTCGTAGTCCAATGTATAGTGGTAAATTCCATTCCAGACTTTGTTCAACTATTATTCTCAAAGTGGCTATCTGGTCTGTACATGATCTGTTTTGTCAAAAACCTGCTTGTTCATCTCTCAATTTCTTGTCTATGGACTCCTTTAATCTCTCTGGTCTATTGAGAAGGTTCTCAAAATATTTTGTCCACCTCTTCATTTGCTCTTGTATATTGCTGAGCAGTTTTCCATTCTTGTCTTTTATGAGACAACTTGTTTGCTTGTATTTCCCTGTTAGCTTCTTTGTGCTGTTATACAGTTCTCTCATATTTCCTTTGGCTGCAGCATCTTCTGCCTCTCTTGCCAACTCCTCAATATACTTCCTCTTGTCTCTTTTGATACTTCATTTTACTTCTTTGTTTGCTTCTGTGTACACTTCTTGAGCCTTGGCTTTGGAACTTCTGGTTTTGCTTGTGTTTAAATCTGCTTTCTTGTTTGTTTGTTTTTTTTGTCTTTTATCTTATTGATGGTTTCTGTTGTTATCCATGCTTTTTGTTGCTGTTCCCTTTTCTCCAGTATTTCTTCATATGTCTCATTCCATACCGTTTTGATTTGCTGCCAAAAGTCTTCTGTATTCTCTACATCTTCCAGCTGTTGGAGCACTTAGAATTTGTTGGATATTGTGACCGCAAATTTGTCTCTTGTTTCTTGATTTCTTAGATGTCCTGCATTAAATTGTTGTCTATAATTTTGCATTGTTGCATATCTCTTGAGTTTCATTTTTATTTGGCTATCAGAAAGTGGTGATCTGATGCCACATTTGCTTCTCTATATACCTTTACATCCTGCAATAATGATCTAAACTTCTTGTTTATGCATACATGATCAATCTGATTTTCTGTTCTATGGTCTATGTTGCATGGTTAGGTGCCTATATTACTGCCATCACTAGTGTTCTGGTGGCTGCAAGCCAAAAGGTTCCTTAAGATTTTAGTTACATAAGTAACTCACCATGATGTACCCTAAAACATGTCCCACATTTTTGGGTAGGACCGAGGAAGAGGAGAACTCATGGAGTTTTTTTAATGTTTGTGCTGGCAAGACTATTTGTTATAGAAATAATAAAGAGGACACCTAAAGTGACAGCCACTCATATTATCAAGTGAGCCTTAGTGTGGAATACACAAAGGAAGATGAAGGAAGTGGAGACCAAGGAATATACAAAAAAAGATCAGTACAAAAGGAGATCAGTGAGCATACCATGGAACAAGGTTAAGAAAACAGCATTAAATAGAATACCCTAAAATGTTAGTTTCGTTTTAGATTAGAATTCTTGCGACATAGAGGCTTTTGCATTACTTGGACAACACCAGCCAGTAGACACAAGAGATTTCAGCAATGAAGCTCATAGATATTTTAATCTGCTAATCATAATTATCATTCTCTTTTTAACTCCATAAACAGTGTGGACCTACAGCTATATTTGGCCATTTGCAGGAACCTGCCCCAAAGCAATTCCTGTGCTGTTACAGTTGGGGTTGCTATGGCAATTTGTTTTATTTGATGAAGTTGCCAGCCCCAAGGTGCAACCTGACCTTAATCACCTCTTAAGATATCCATGAGCAAGCAGACGTTGTATTTGTTCTTTGTCTGCTCAAAGGCACATGACACAATATGAGGAAATCATTTCAAAGTTAAGTAGGTCATCCACTGGTTATGGTCAAAGACTTTTTTTATATATTTAAATTTGCTCATGGATCTTGTTTAACCTATGAATATTAAATAAATTAACATATTTATTTATACCACACCATAATTATTCACACTGCAGTCAGTCCTGAAGTGCTGTGATGACCTCCTTCAACGTTTGGCTCCATCAAAGGCCAAACTAGTCAATCCAACATGGAAAGACATTGTGAAACAGGCATACAATGATATGGTGGATCTGAGAGCTCATTTCTTGTAAGTTTTATGAATTTTTTTAAGTGAAACTGTCTTATGTTGAGTCTTAAGATTTTGTGTAATAATATATAATCCCAGCATGCTTCTATATGGCAGCAAGACATGAACAACCTATGCTAAGCAAGAAAGAAGGCTCAGTACCTTCCACCAACAGTGTCGGCGCCACATCCTGAGTTTTCATGGAAGGACAAAGTGACAAATGTCAAGGTACTGTCATGTGCTGGCTTTCAAAGCATGTATACACTGCTTAGACAGCGCAGACTAAGCTGGCTTGGCTATGTCTGCCACATAGAAGATGGTTGAATCCTTAAAGATATTTTCTACAGGCAACTGGCAGATGGCAAAAGAATAGTTGAGTGACTACTAGCTGAGGTTCAAAGATGTGTGCAAGAGAGACATGAAGACACTGGACATAAATCTAGCAACCTGGGAGGATGTAGCTGTTGATCTCACCAAGTGGCAATGCTCCCTATGGCACCACTTCAGACTGGGTGAAAAGAACAGAAGAGACAAGAACATGCTGAAAGGAATACCAGGCAAAAAATAAAGAAAATGGTGAGGGCCATTACCTCAGGGGCACATTCCTACCATGACTGAAAGGGGCTACTAGTAATAAATCAAAATGTATCAGAAATTTCTCACCACATAGAGACATAAAAATAGGTGTGAGACGAGGATGTGTACTGTTCCCTTGCCTATTTAATATCTATACACAAAAATATTTAGACCAAATGCAGAAAGATGCAATGTCAGGACTAAATGTTGTTGGAAGACCAGTAAACAACCTTAGATAAGTAACTGATACAGTTTTGTGGACAAGAATTACATGAACAAGTGAAACAACTAAATAACAAGTCATCGATATGGACTGGACATTAACACTAGAAAAGCTAGGAATAAAAATAGGAATAGTAAATAAGATCAAAGTCAGTCAGATACAATATTTTGGTCATATAAACAGACATAATGCCCTGATGAAAACCTTACAGGAAGGACAAATTGAAATCAAATGAGTAAGAGGAAGGCAGTGCTATAAATGGGAAGATAACAGGAAAGAGTCCATAAAAGACAAGAGATAGAAGCTGTTGGAGATCCATTGCAGCTGATCTTTGAGTCAAAGATGTGGCAGTTGGTTAGGTTAGATAAGTAAATGTATAGCCTGTTAATTTTAAAAGTTTAAAGCTTTCAGGCACTATCATTCTATGATTTTGTTATTTCATCAGGACTGCTTTCAGTTTCTGTTATGGTATTGACCACAGCAAGAAAATTTAAATATGAATGTTAACTTAGGGTTACCGTATCTTTCAAAGCAAAAAGGAGGACAATGTTCCATTTATTTTCTGGGGTCGTGAAAAGGAGGACAAAAGAGGACAATAAAATGAAAGTGTAGGACATATTTATTTTATTAATAAATGACAGTGAAAATTATTTTTTACATATCAGACAATAAGTTCATCAGATGACCTTGATTTTGTGTTTGTTTATATATTTCTGATGATAAAAGTCATTTTTAACAAAAGTGGATTACTTTTTTTTTACATATAGAAACATATTGTGTCCTCTGCATTACGCCCAGTTTACCTAACATTTTTTAAAAATTGTCCAAAGTAAATGCAACACATTTCTCTGAGGAAGTCATTTTATAGAAGTGTTTCAGTCAGATAGTTTGAAATTGTTTCTGCTGCCTTATTTAGTTTATTCTGCACCGTAGTTAATTTGCATGGTAAACCGCCAACTTTCAAGTGAAAATACTGAATGATTATTTAAAATTGTTTGCCCATTCTGTGTTTGTTCACATCGCTGTTTCCTTCCAGTCTTTCAAAATGTGTATCAATGGAGTGCTTTCATCTTGATGCATGCAAATTGTTGGCAATTTCTGAATCACGGAAAACATTTTGAAGTACAGTTCACTGATTTGAAACTACTGTGATGTTCACAGTATGAAAAACATAAGCATCTGCTGTAGCAGCAACTTTATTCTGTTGCATCTTTACACACATGACGTTCTGTTTCTCAAGCAAGGTGTTGATGTATATACGTTTCTATGCTGATACTTTATTTTCCCGACTAGAGTTACTTGCCCTTATGGGAACTCTTCTGCTTACCTACTTCTTCCTACTTCCTGTTTCTAAGATGGTTGATTAAACACGTCGTTATGTATTCAGTGTGTTCGCCTTCGTGATTATGCTTCGTGGTGTGAGAATATATGACAGCCAGCCACGTCTCATTTCATTTAACAATATTTACTACACACGACAGTAAATATCAACATGGTGGCAGCGGTGGGATTTCTACAGAATTCGGACTATTCTGCTGAATATCTTGTAACACGTGTGCTGAATGTCATTAGACTTGAGGTGAGATTACTGGTTATTGCTTGCATACCATTATTAGACATTTTGTCATGACAGAACGGCCCTTATTTCGGTTACCACCCTGCCTAGCGGTGTGAGAATATATGACAGCCAACCACGTCTCATTTCATTTAACAATATTTACTACACACGACAGTAAATATCAACACAAGGATTCTGTTTAGAAATCCTCAGAAAATCATTATTTTCACAAATTACAAAAACAGGTCGCTCTCCTGTAAAAATAGACAAGTTTGAATCACATCAATGAAAGGAAAAACAAAACATCATTTACACAGTTAACATAATATTGTATTGCAACATGATCATCCCTCCTCAACATGATCATCCCTCCTCACTTTCTTTACATTTGACAGACAAATCTCCTGAATTTGTGGCAATTTTATTACTTTGTCCTGCTCCAATAATGTTGTTATCATCTATACTGTCATATGACTTGATTTCAGACTCCTGTCGATAATCCAATTCATTTTCATCGTTATATGTATAACTAACACAATCTGAATTAGTATTGTCATCCAGAATTTCTTCAAATAATTTCCACAAATTAACAAGTAAACACAAGTGTGCTTTTGTTCAGTGATCACATTTGAGGTAAAAGGAAGTTCTGTTGCCGGAAGTGATGTTATTTGGTTGTTAAAAGTGGAAAACAGCTCTATAACTGGAGAAAAACCTACGAAACTATTTATCGCTTCATGGGCCAAAATGGTCAACCAGAAAAACTGATAGACTGTTTATTGGGACTAAAAGAGTGTGTAAGGAATTAATTTAATGTACTGATTTCAAGACCCATCACCTGTTATGGAATAGTTACTTTGGCTGACTTATGTTTCAGCGCACAAGTGGACAACTACCCAGGAGCTCACTACAGCTGCTGGGGTGCATGTGCCGTTGAGGTGGAGCTTGATGTTCTGACTGGACAGTACCAGATCACCCAGGTGGACTACATTAATGACACAGGTACCAGGTCAGTACTTTAGCAGTTAAATTTTCTTTTTTTTTGTTTTTATAATATCATGACTGCTTCATGTAATAATTGTATTGCCTTTTGTTGTAGTGCTAATATAAAAACATGAACTGAAAATATAGAGAAAACAAAATGATTATACTTTTTTAAAAGAACAATGCCAAGCAGTATATAAAGTGCGTAAGACATATCTTGCACTGGAATAGTGAATCATTTGCTTGTTGATGTCTACTTTTATTCTTCAGGATGGTTCTTACACTACTAGGAAAGCAATGATCTTTGGCATATGTAAAAATCTTATAAATTTTCCTGTGAAGTATAAATTTAACGCCTGGTGTGAAGTATAAATTTAACGCCTGGTGTGAAGTATAAATTATACACCTGGTGTCTAGGATGTGACAGTGTAAGACTTAAATATTTTGAATCCTATCATGAATGTATTGTAAATGCCTTGCTATTCTGACAGTCTGAACCCAGAGCTGGACATGGGTCAGTTAGAGGGTGGTTTTATCATGGGCTGTGGACTGTTTCTGCTGGAAGGTATGAAGTATGACTCAGTCACAGGCCAAGCTCTGAATGATGGAACATGGGTATGTCTATAGCTCACTTTCTGTTACCCTCTATATCATCTTTGTTTAACTGTGATTTAATCTATACAGCTGTTACGGGTCTTTTTTCTTTAAAATGTTAATATTTAGTGACAGGATGGTTCCTGTAGGCCAAGCTCACTTCTAGGGTAGCAAACATCTAGACACCGAAAACAGCCAACATCAATCACCCTTCTTTGAGCCACAATGGACGCAGTGGACAGTATACATATTTATTTAAACGTCACGATGCTCCAACTTGAAATACAATTTGGTTCAATATATAAAGGGCATATTATATGCAGTCGTCGATAAAACTTTAGGCAGTCCGTTCATGTCTTAAACGCTGTCCTTTCATCTTCCACAATTTATTACTCATATCTGTCATACTCGACATTGAGAATCCATACTCCCTTTAAATGAAGATAACTAGATACATCTCACAAAAGTCCTGTATTAATAAATGACTCCGTATAAAATAAACAAACAAGGAGCCCTGTCGAAATACCTAATGATATCGACACAATCGTTATGAATTTTAATCATAACAACAAGGTCTATGTCCAAAATATTCTGAAAATCAAAAATTCTTTGGACTACTTGTCTATCACAATTTGAGCGATTTCTGACTATTTTGGGTGACTGAGATTGATTTATTTAGCTATATTTTAACACATTTTGGGCGATTTGGGCTACCTTTTAAATGTGATTTATGTGACATCTGAAAACCAAAAAAAATCCGGTTTCTGAAACTAAGCTGCCCCTGAGCATTTATGATAAAAGGATATAGACATCTATAATCAAATACCTGAGCACATTAATAGCAATGGATGGAAGATGCATCTCAGAAGTGATGAGCGGAATCATATTCATAACCCTCCACTCCCAAAGGAGCATAGGCCTTCAACAAACACATGCCAAGTCCTCCTGTCACGTGCCATCATCTCAAGTTCTTTCCACGTTCTCCTCATCATTTTCACCTCTGTTTCCAGCTCCCTTCTCCATGTGCTTCTTGGTCTTCCTCTGCCTCTCTTGCCCTGGGGGTTCCAGAACAAGGACTGCCTTGTAATGCTATCAACAGGTTTCCTCAGTGTATGTCCTATCCATCACCATCGTCGTCTTCTCATCTCTTGTTCCTCTGGCACTTGTCTGGTTCTTGTCATCAGTTCCACGTTGGTAACCTTATCATACCATTTTAATCCCTCTATTCTGTGCAAGCACCCATTTATGAAAGTCTGTAGCTTTTTGGTGGTTGTCTTTGTTGTTCTCCATGTCTCAGAGCCATACAATAGGACTGACTTCACATTTGAGTTGAAGATTCTTATTTTCGTGTTGTATCCAATTTCTCTTGATCTCCATATATTTCCCAGTGCAATGAAAGCTCCTCTTGCTTTTTGTATTCTTATTTTAATTTCACTGTCTGTCCCTCCAACTTTGTCTATATTGCTGCCAAGATATGTGTACGATTCTACATCTTGTATTGGTGCTTCTTCAAGTTCAACCCTGTTATCATTACCAGCATTTATTCTCATTATCTTTGTCTCTTCCCTGTGTATTTTCGGACCCAGTTTCTGTGACCTCTAATCAAGTGTTTTCAATTTGTCCTGCATCTGATTACAGTTATGGGACAGAAGAGCCAAGTCATCAGCAAAATCCAGATCATCCAACTGCTTAGTCAGAGTCCACTGGATTCCATTTCTGTTGTGTGTTGTTGATGTTCTCATAACCCAGTCTATTGCTAGTAAGAAAAGAAATGGAGACAAGAGGCATCCCTGTCACACTCCTGTTCTTATCCCAAACGGTTCTGTAAGCTGTCATTCGTGAAGAACTCTGCATGTCATGTTTTCATATGTATTCTTTATTAAATTAATGATCTTCAGGGGAACTCCATAATGTCTCATCAATTTCCAAAGTGATTCTCTGTCCACGCTGTCAAATGCCTTTTCGTAGTCCACAAATCTGATGTATAGTGTTGAATTCCATTCCAGACTTTGTTCAACTATTATTTTCAAAGTGACTATCTGGTCTGTACAGGATCTGTTTTGTCGAAAACCTGCTTGTTCATCTCTTAGTTTCTTGTCTATGAACTATTTTAATCTCTCGAGGATAATCCTGTTTAATACTTTTCCTGGCACTGATAGTAACATTATTCCTCTATAATTTGTGCACTCTTGTAAATTTCCCTTCTTAGGCAGCTTAACCAGATATCCTTCCTTCCATTCTGCTGGTATCTCTTCCTCTTCCCAGACTTTACCAAGTAATTTATATAACATCTCTGTAGCCATGTCGATATCTGCTTTGATGGCCTTTGCTGGAATGCCATCAGGTCCAGACACTTTTCCATCTCTTAGAAGCTTTATGGCTTTCTTTATTTCTTCCTTCGTTGGTCTTTCACTGTTAATTTGTAGCTCTTCATCTGCTGGCTGGATGTCAGGTGGGTTTTGTGGAGCTGGTCTATTGAGAAGGTCCTCAAAATATTCTGTCCACCTCTTCATTTGCTCTTGTATATTGCTGAGCAGTTTTTCATTCTTGTCTTTTATGAGGCAACTTGTTTGCTTGTATTTACCTGTCAGCTTCTTTGGGCTGTTATACAGTCATATTTCCTTTGGCTGCAGCACCTTCTGCCTCTCTTGCCAACTCCTCAATATACTTCCTCTTGTCTCTTTTGATACTTCTTTTTACTTCTTTGTTTGCTTCTGTGTACACTTCTTGAGCCTTGGCTTTGGAACTTCTGGTTTTGCTTGTGTTTAAATCTGCTTTCTTATTTTTTCTGTCTTTTATTTTATTGATGGTTTCTGTTGTTATCCATGCTTTTTGTTGTCGTTCCCTTTTCCCCAGACGAGCGGAAAAGCTGAGGCAAAAACAACATTCTATAAAATGAAGAGTATTTTATGCAACAGTTCTTTATCAATGAAAGTAAGAGAGTTCTTCTGTGTTATATAGAAGCAATCCTGATGTATGGGAGTGAGTCATGGACAGTTTGTAAAAAAAGTAGAGAAAGCACTAGATGTCACAGAGATGTAGTTTTTCAGAAGAATGTTAAAAATACCATGTGCAGCCAAAAAGAGTAATGAAGATGTCCTGAAAAAGGCCAATATGCAAAAGAAACTTATCTCACAAGTTAGAAAGAAGGAAGCAATCCGCATTTCTTGGGCATACTATGAGAAGAGGAAAGCTGGAATATATCGTAACAACAGGTAAGATTGAAGGAAAAAGAGATAGAGGAAGACTTACTTACTTACTTAGTCGTTCCCCTTCTACCGTGAGGTGTAGAGGTTTGGAAGAGAGAGCACCAGACTATCCTATCGGCTGTCTTCCTCCTGGCCTGGTTCCATTCTAGTCCTTGGTCCTTCAAAGATTGTCTAATGTTGTCCTCCCAGCAGACTCTGGGTCATCTTGGGGGTCTGGATCCCTGGCTCTTTGTTTCCCATGCTTGTCATGGTAGCTGATCTTTTCCCATTCTGCAGACATGGCCAAACCATCTTAGTTGGGACTTTTCTACTTGGGTCTGCAGGGGGTGGCATTTTAGGCCTTGACGTATCGTCTGGTTGCGGACCATGTCTCTTCTTGTTACCACCTTTCTCAGATACCTCATTTCTGAGGTTTGTATCTGGCTTTTGTTGGTTGTGGTCATTGCCCATGACTCGCATCCATATGTCAAGACTGGGACATAGGTGGAGCGGTATACAGCCATCTTCGTTTTCTTACCAACCTCTCTATTGCTGAGGAATCCTCGATTTATGGCCTGAAAAAGTCTCCCAGCTGCAGCTTTTCGAGTGGCCAACTCTTCTTTGATGCCTCCCTTTCAGTCTGTAATAGCTCCGAGATATTTAAAGTGGTCGACCTGCTCCAAGACGACCTGTTCTCCCAGCTTAATCTGATGTCTTCTTTCTTCTCGTGATATCACCATGGATTTTGTTTTAGAGCTGCTTAAAACCATCCCTCTCTTCTCCAGCTCTTCCTTCCATACTTGCAGGTTGGATTGGAGATGTGCCTCTGATTTAGCAATCAGGGCAACATCATCAGCAAATGCCAGCTCTGAAATACAGACCTGTCTCATCTTCCAGTACCCCACTGAATACTTTCTTGTTCTCTCCTTACATGCCTTGATAACATCATCCATGAGGAGTATGAAAAGATAAGGTGACAGGATATCACCTTGTCTTACACCAGTGGTGGTCCTGAACTCTTCTGACTTATGGTTTGCTGTCCTCACATAATTTCTGCAAGACTTGTAGAAGCTCTGTATAGCATGAATCAGAGGTACTGGAATGTTCTTCCTTGCCAAACAGTCTCAAAGTTTGCTCCAGGGAACCCTGTCAAACGCCTTTTCCAGATCTATGAAACAAAGATGGATCTCACTCTTATACTCAAGAGACTTTTCACTCAGCTGTCTGAGTGTGAAGATTAGGTCGTGAGTACTTTGGTTTGCTTGGAATCCACACTGGACCTCATCCAATTGTGGCTCATCTAGGCCTGGGAGTCTCTGCTCTAGGGACACTGAGAAGTGATATGCCTCTATGGTTTCCACATTGTCGATTGTCACCCTTTTTGAAAATTGGTATTATGATAGCAATCTCCCAATCCTTTGGTATGGTCTTGTTGCACCACGCTGCCTGTAGGACCCTTAAGAGTAATAGGTCGCCTGATGCTCCCATGTACTTAACTTTTCTGGTGTTATACCTTCATGCCCTGCTGCTTTGCCTATCTTGATTTTCTCCAGTGCTGCCTTCAGTTCTTCCATCTTTATGTTATCTTCATCACCATTGGTTTCCTCCTCTGTGCTAGTGGTTATCATTTCTGATGCTTGACCTTGCTCACTATCAAGGAGTTCTGAGAAATATTCTTTCCATCTTCCATTACTTCCTTCGGGGCAGTAAGCAATTTGCCTTGCTTGTCCTTTATAAATTTGAGAGGGCATTGCTTTTCTTTCCTCATGTTCTTTAGGGTCTTATAGAACAATTTCTGGTTTTCTTGTGCATCTTTTTCTAGCTTTTCTCCAAATTCTTCCCAGGACTTCTGTTTTGCTGCTAGCACCTTGTTCTTTGCTTCTGTTCTGAGTATCACATATTCTCTATATTTCTCTATTTGTGCTGTTGTGATTTTAGCTCCTAAGTATTGTTCCATGCCATTTTCTTCTCTCTTATTTTCTCTTTGACTTCCTCTGTCCACTAAGGTGTCTTCTTTCTCTTGTTCCCAAGTTGGACTTAACCACATGCTTCTGCAGCAGCTGTCTTTATGATGTCCTTGAATGTAAACCAGAGGGTTTCCAAGTCATCAGGTTGTTCTTCTGTGTTTCTCACCGCTGTAGCAATAAGCCCCTGATATCTGGTCTTAATTTCTGGTTCTCTCAGCTTGTAGGTCTTAATGCTCATTTCTCCCGTTTGTTTACTTGGTTTCTTGCATGATGTTGGGCAGTTCCTAGGCTGAGCAACTCTTTCAGTTGTTCTTTTGATTGTAAGAAGGTAGTGATCACTTCCAATCTCTGGCCCCCTCCAGACTCTAGCATCCCGGACATATTTGAATGAGCTCCTCCTAACAATGGCATAGTCGATCACTGACTTCTCATTCTTTGTTGGTTCACATCTAGTGTATGCATGTATGCGCTTATGAGGGAACTTTGTGTTTGTAATGATCAGATTCTGCTCACTGCAGAATCTAAGGAGTTGCTTTCCATTGTCATTGAGAGTATCTTCTCCATATCTTCCGATAACTCCACCCCTTTTAGCATGGTCATTTCCAACTCTGGCATTGAAATCTCCGAGCATGATAATTTCATCTAGGCAGTCATCCACTGTCCTTTGAAGCAGCTCGAAGAATTCCTCCTTGACCTCTGCTCTCTCATCCTCATTTGGCCCATACACCAAGAGCAGGTTGACTATGGTTTCTCCTTTTTTTAGTTTGAGCAAATACTGGACAATGTGACATCATTGCATAGAAGGTCAACAACAGAATTGATAAATTGTACTAGAGACAGGAAGTTGTGGTGATACATGATCTGCTATGCCACTAGACATGGTACTTGAAGAAGATGAAGAAGGTGTCAATATTAAAATGGAAATATCATGAACCACTGAAAAGAAAGATGACAAAGAAATAATCACATTATTGAGCTGAGGGATGATGATAGAAATACAACAATAAAACCTTAGAAACCTAAGCATCTAATTAACCGTAGCAGTTTTTAAGTATTACTAGATTAGTGCCAATGCAAGACAAGTCACACTTATTGAATGAATTTATCTACAACAGGAATACAAACCACCTCTGGGGAAAGACCTGCCCATCAAATTCAATGCCAAATTCATGAGAAATGTTCCAAATCCTGCTGGAGTTCTTGGCTCTAAAAGTATGTATCTTCAAAGCAGTAACATGGCTGTGATTACTAATTACACAGTTCATGGAATTAAACAAAATATATTTATGTTTATACTGCTAAAACTGTTCTCAGCTTTCTGCTTGTCTTCAACACTATATGCTATATATATATATATATATATACTTGTACATACTGAAGCACATTTTTTTTTTTTTTTTTTTTCTATAACCAACGGCACTCGAGCTTTCCAGCTCTTTCGGCCCATTGACATGTCATTGCGAGGCTGGGGGGTCAGTGGACTTTCCTTCCAACCCGGTCAGGAGCTTCGCTCCTTCCCATCCACACGGGATTTATGTGCAGGAGCCGTTCAGGTTATTCAGTCAAATTTCCGGTCGTAAACATTTCTTCAAACGCCGACGGCCGGGTTTGAACCATGAACACCTGGTCGCCAGTACAACGTTGTAGCCATTACACCAGCGCGGCTCCCGAGCACATTTAAAACGCACCACTTGTATAATCCAGGAACAGAGTGTGAAATGTAAATATAAGTGTTTACAAGTTTACATATTTGGAATCTTTATTCATTTTCCTATTAATCCATGCTGGTCATTAATTTGTACATTTGATTGTTATGAAATTCATTGCATTCTGTGCAGGCGAGGGAGAAAACCAAAAATGCAACCAATAAAAAAATTCATTCACACTATCCTCAGTATCTGGTATGTCCACCGTGTGCTTGCAAACAAGCTTGGCAGTGGCTCCGCATGGAACGCACAAGTCTCTGAAGCAAATTCCGGGGAATCAAGTCCCATTCACGTGTAAGAGCAGCTTCGAGCTGTTGCAGATTAGCTGGAGAACCTTGCCTGTAGACTCTGCGTCCAAGCTCGTCCCACAGATGTTCTATAGGAGACATGTCTGGTGATAGAGCAGGCCAATCAATTGTCACAATGTTCTGCTGCTGTAGATATTGCTGCGTAATGCATGCGGTGTGCGCACGTGCATTATCCTGCTGGAGAAGCTGCAAGTCTGGATAATTTGTGAACGCAGGAGCAACCAATGCATCCAGAACCTCATCTCAATATGTCACAGCATTAAAATTTCCACGGAAGACGTGAAGAGGCAAGCAATGGTGAAAACTGAATCCTCCCCAAATGTGAATACTGCTGCCTCCAAATCGGTTGTGCTGACGAACACAGCAATCTGCAAAGCGCTCTCCACACTGTCGCCAAATCCACATACATGCATCAGCAAAGGATATGTTGAATCTTCTCTCGTCTGTGAATAGGACAGCCTTCCACTGCAGTCTAGTCCATCTGACGTGTTGCTCTGCCCATTGCAGGTGCTGCTGACGATGTCTGTGAGTCAAGTTTGGCCCAACATAAGGTCGTCTTGCAGTAAGGCCTGTATCTCTGAGTCGTCGTATGACTGTCATTCGAGAGACTTGCCCATGTCTACCCACTATTGCTCTTGCTGTTTGACTTGCCGGGAGAGAACGATTCCTTAGGTGACTCAGCATAATATGACGATCTTGCGCAGGGGTAGTAACTCGTGGTTGGCCACTCTGAAGTCTATCCCGGGCACTGCCAGTGGTTCCGTAACGTTCATTGAGACATACAATAGTGCTGTGGTGGCAATTCATCCTTCTGGCAATGGCCCGCGAGCTCATTCCGGTCTCCAACATACCAATGGCTTGTTGGTGGTCGTTTTCAGATAGTCGTGGCATTTCAAGCACGTGTACTAGGTTTTTTGTCTCAACAGCCTTTTTATACCGAGTATACTGCCACAACGCGTACACGCACGCGCACATGCACACACACACACACACACACACACACACACACGTTGGTCACATGGGTCTCTAATGAAGCACACAAAAAATAAGACTGCAGCTGTCTCAGGCATGTCATACAAGGTGCCTAACATGTTCTTGTGCTTAGGGATGGCAACCTCATCCGTTAAAACTAATTGCTGCTGAAACATTTGCTACAAGAGCATGTGAATGCTTTTTGCAGGATTTTTGCAATGGGGTCAGCTGCAGTGATGCCATTCTCTATAGGGAGTGAAAAGGAAAATGATGATATATTTATTATAAATATCTGCCATCATTGGTGTCTATACTGTGTAGTGATATGGCGTAGACTGTGTAGTGATATGGCATAGACTGTGTAGTGATATGGTGGTTTGAGTACCCTGAAAACCCCCAGAGCTATGTCATCTGTAGTTTTACTCCTCGTAGGTTCTATCAAGCTGGACAGGTCTACACGGGTAGGGGTCAGACTAAACCTGATCCTCCAGGTTGGGGTTTTAGCACAGGGCTGACTCCCCTGTCTATGTAAAAAAAAACAATGACGGTACGCAAACAGCAACAAATAAAAAAGCTTTGAAGTGGGATGGACATCAGTAGTCTGAGACTTGTATGATTGACTGTGGTGAAAGCTGAAAGGAAGCCATTGGCATGGATACGGATATCTTATCGCAAAACATGACACCAGAATTGGACTCTGGAATGTCAGAACAAAGAAGAATGAACCAGAACTGGGGCACTGCATGAAGGATGGCTGCTGACTGAGTAAAGTGGAAGCAGTTTGTTGCTGCCTTACAGGATGCCACCAGGTTTGATGTCCACTGACTGCTTTGACAGTGGTTAAGGATCAAAGAACAAGATTATATCGAGGACATATGAACAGCTTGAGATACACTGTTGATACAGTCTTTATAGCTAAAAAAAAGTGAAATTAATTGATACAATAGTGACAGAAAGTGAAGATAAAGGCCTTAGACCAATTTTTTAAAAATATTTTAATAGTAACGGTCATTTGGAAGAAAAGGACTTCTCCGAAGTGCACTATCAAAGTAAATGAAACAGGTTTTAAACAAGTCAATAAACTCAAATACCTAAAAAAGGGGGATCCTGTTACAAGCCCATTGAGGCATATTGGGAATACGGTGTTAGGCCTGTATTTTCTTGACCATCGGCACACAAGGAGTGATGTGATCAGCATCAAGCCGGCCGCCTTAACCTTCCCAGAGTTGCTCTGGTACCCAATTCAAGAGACTGGG
This sequence comes from Oreohelix idahoensis, assembly GCA_024509875.1. Lineage (NCBI taxonomy): Eukaryota > Metazoa > Mollusca > Gastropoda > Stylommatophora > Oreohelicidae > Oreohelix > Oreohelix idahoensis. The sequence goes on along the minus strand of JAMPIV010008807.1, from coordinate 74,512 downwards.
TCGACCCTGGAGCTGTTTGTGGTCTAAAAAATCCCATCTCAACTGGGGATCGAACCATGGACCACTGAGCTAGGAAGCCAGTGCACTAAGCATGTTAATAAAATTAGCTGAATGATGCATCTCAGAGGTGAAGAGTTTGAATAGCTCAGGCAAAAGTAGCGTTCTGTAGTATGAAAAGTGTTTCAGAGCAACAAATCTTTGCCAATGTTAGTAAGAGAGTGAGTTTTTTCAGTGTTATGTGGAGCCAATTCTGATATATGGAAGTGAGTCATGGACAATTACTAAACAAGCAGGCTGTTGTTGGAGTAAGTTCTCAGAGTTTTGGAAATGCCCAGAAATGAAACAAATCTCGAAAGATTTTATGTTCAGCCAATTCATTCCTGAATAAACCTATGAAAACTTCACATGCAGCAGATTCATTCTAAAAAATAAAACACACTAATTTTCAAAAGTAGAGGCAGATGTGATAATATATGTGCAGTTGCAAAGATCTGTTAAAGAGATTTCATATAGAACAATTTCAGTGTACTGTACTCGCAGTAATATTGTTATTGTTAATCAGAATCGACCTCACTGCACTCTGGGCAAACCCATAGGTGCTCAGTCTCCCTCAGCAAATGTCGAAGAGTATAAATTGTACCTGTAGCATGCTGGTTGTACCTATGACGGATGCATCCTCTCTCACGTTCATTTCTGCTAGTCCCACGTTTGATGCCAAACTCCAACAGCCTCAGCCCTGTTGATTCACCCATTCTGAAGACTTGAGGATTCTATTGATATTTTCCATTCCTGCCGCAGCCATCCATTCTGAACTTTCCGAAGCATGGCTTGAGAGTCTGACAATATGACTGCCCTGGTTGATGGAGTTTTAGACAGCCACCTGAGTGCTGCAGTAACTGTCTCTACCTCCATTCTCATGCCTGAGGTTGTTATCATGTAGGCTCCACTCTGTTCAGCGATGACCCTGCCCTTTATTCTCACAGAGAAGCCCCATCCTGATTTCTCACCATGCACTGCAGACCCATCAGTGTACCCAATGGCGTCATCATCCCCAGCATGATCACTTATCAGCTGATTAATCTCCAGCTCTGCTTTTCCATTGCCCCAAGATCTGCACTCTCTGCCAAGGCTAATGATGACTTGCTGGTAGTTTATTCAATTCTACCCTGACTTACTCCACTCTATCCCTCTAGATACATTGTCAACCCTGGTCACCTGACCAATCTTAGCCTCTGCCGGTGCCATCCCCCTCTTGATTCTTGCTCCTTTGATGTTGCAATAATATGTGACTTGTTATATCTGGACCTGTGACTGCTTTAATCTGCACAATGCCTTTACCAATTATTCAAATATTTCACTTATTTCTCAGTTGTTGGAGAAGTTCCAGTAAGTACAGGTGCTTGTGTGCTGTTTGCTCTCAAACGTGCAGTGGAAGCAGCCAGAGCTGAACTTAATCATTCTGAATGGTTCCCATTTCGTAAGTTGTTTGTTCATTAATTAGTTAGAGCTAATTCTAAGTAAAACTGCAGAAGCTCATTTCTGTTTGATGTGGTTCAGATTTATAGTTCATCTAATTTTAGAATTCATCATCATCATGATTTTCCTTTTCTGCTCCCAATGGAGCATGGAACCACTCACTACAGTTAGTTCCCTTGTTTGATGTGGTTCAGATTTATAGTTCATCTAATTTTAGAATTCATCATCATCATGATTTTCCTTTTCTGCTCCCAATGGAGCATGGAACCACTCACTACAGTTAGTTCCCTTGTAGGAAACCAGCACACAGCATTCACATGCTCTTGTAACAGTGATTTTTGTAGCAATTCATTTTACATGATCAGGTTGCCAGCCCTTAGCATCATCATCATCATCATCATCAGCTGCCAATTCCACAATGAAGGTTGGCTGCAATGGACCTCCAACATCTTCTGTCTCTTGTCTTGATGGTGCACTCTGATAGACTCTTTCCTGTCCATTTCTTGATGTTATCTTCCAACTTATCTTCTTCTTGCATGCTTGACTTCAACTCTTTGTCTTCCATTATGGTCTTTCAGCAAGTTGTTATGACTTTAAATGGCCAAAATATTTTAGCTGTCTAATTCTGATCTCCTTCATTAATTCTCTTTTCATTCTTAGTTTTTCTAGGACCATTTTATTTGTTTTCTTTTCTTTCCATGAGATGAACCCCATTCTTCTATATATCCATATCTCAAGAACCTAAATTCTTTCTTCCAATTGCTTGTTCATTGTCCATGTTTCTACACCATGCAGTAATAAAGACTATATATATATATATATATATATATATATATATATATATATATATATATATATATATATATATATATATATATATATAAAACATTTGATGACACTCAGTTTGAATTTGTGAATTAATTGTTTAGATGTTAGTATTTGTCTCATGTTGTTGAATGTAGCTTTGGCTATTCATATTCTCTTTTTGATTTCTGTTTTACATCTGCCATCTTTTGTTTTTATGTGAGAAACTCTTGGTCTACATATAGGAAACATATGTGTCTTCCATATGGTGATAACCTGCACATAAAACAATAGTGTGTCTTCTCGTGCCACATTTGCTACTGAATTTTGTTATACATTTTTTTTCTCAAAATTGAAATCACATTATTCATTCCCCTTACCTCGCAGATGCTCCTGCAACAGTTGAGAACATTCAGACAGCTTGCTTGAATGATGTCACACAGTACACATTTGGAAGTTAGGAGGATATAATTTTAAAAAAAAAGGGTTTTCCCTATTGAATTTTAATGTATTTGTCACTGTTAGTTTAAAGTTTTTATTGAAAACTGACGTCATTCTATGGTTGAGACATTCTCTATCTTCTGCTACCTGTTGTAATTATTTTTGTGTTGTTGAAATTACACATTCAGGTTACACTATGTTTAAAAATAATGGCGGTATTAACTTAATTGTTCTGTTACATTTGAATTTACATTTTCAAGATTATTGTACTGTTTTATTAAAAGTTACAATTGCTTTCATTGCTCTGTATGATTACTAGTTATATTATTAGTTACAAATAACTAACAAATTATAACAGTCAGAACAATTAAGTGTTGTTTATACTATTTATTACTGTATGACACAGAAATATGGACAGTGAACAGTCAGTTAGAAGAAAGGATTACTGCCCTTGAAATTTGGGTGTATAGGAGAATGGGGCGCACATCATAGAAAGGGGGTAAGCAAATAAAGAAGTCCTAGAAAAGCCAAAAAATAAAAAGAGAATCAATGAATCAAACATGAGGCAGACAAAATATTTTGAAAACATAACTGAAAATCATCATAGAAGGAAGAGTTGAAGGCATATGAGGAAGAGAAAGACAATGCTTTAAATGGGAAGACACAGTCAGAAGATGGACAAAAAGGAAATTACCAAAGGGAATTCATCAAGGCAGTAGACAGAAGATGTTAGAGATTCACTGCAGTTGATCTTTGATGTGAAGATGGCAAGTGATTCTAACATTAAACAAAATTGTTTTCACTGTTCTCTTTTATTACCAGGTAAATTGAGTAGAACTGTTTTCCATGTTCTCTTTTATTACCAGGTAAATTGAGTAGAACTGTTTTCCATGTTCTCTTTTATTGCCAGTTGTGTTACCTAATTGTTTTTCAATTTTCTGTTTTATTACTACTTTCGTTGAATTTACTTTTCTCTTGATTTGAAAAAAAGATATTCTTTTCTAAGATTTTAAATCATAATTTAGCAGTTAACTTCACAGATGAAAACCTGCATGTTTATTAAGATTTCAGTAGAATATTTTGCAGATATTTAAACTGGGCATTCATTATTTGGTTGATTTATTCAGCTTACTACTAAAATCAGGCAGAGAGACATCTAACTATATGTAGGTTGTGTTTAGCACTAAACAGATGCATTAAGCACTGCAGAAAATCTATACAGCTGCAGTTATCACGTAACATAGTTTATTTCTTTGTACAGCAAGAATTTGCTATTTCATTCAGAGCTGACAGTTATTTGGTCATGATGTGATACTGTGCAGAATAAAAATGTGGCGATTTTAATACAGAAAATTATAATAAACCATGACGTTAAATAGATTTACTTATTACCACATGATTTATCACACACAAATCATGTATCATTAGTCTTTGAGGTGTTACAGTAAAATTATGTAAGTTGCAAGCCATGTCTGAAAGTATTACTTGTATATAACTGTATGATTTGATCTTTGTCTTATATTTATTTGCTTAAGGTAACTTTTGATGGACTTTATTGTATTATGCAATTTAATAATATAGTTTATGCCTGTGCTGTGATTTTATTACTTTGTTTGAAGTAACAGCTATTGTAGATTATAATAAAGTACAATACAGCATATGTATTATCAGTCTCATCATCATTTCTTTTTGTTCCCCGTGGAACATAGGGCAGAAACAGTTGCTCTCCATCGATTTCTATTCTGGGCTGTCTTTTTCTTCTGTGCCCAAGTCATTCCAATTTCCTTAGCCTCCTCTTCTACAGTTCTTCTCCAAGTTCTCTTTTGCCTCCCGACTCTTCTTTTCCCCTGTGGGTTCCAGTCAAGGGCAACTCTGGCTATGTTTGATTTTTCTCTTCTGAGTGTATGTCCTATCCATCCCCACTTTCTTACCTTAATTTCTGTCTGTATTGGCTGTTGTCCACTTCTTTTCCTTAGCTCTATATTTGTTATTACATCTGGCCATCTTATACAAAGGATCCATCAGAGACATCTATTTACAAATATCTCTAGTTTGGTGGTGATACTCTTTGAGACATGCCATGTCTCTGAGCCATACAGCAAGACTGACTTCACATTTGAGTTAAAGATTCTAATTTTGTTCCCTCTGGATATCGCTGCAGTCTGCAGGTTATTAACTTTTCAGACAGAAAACCTGTAAAGATTGGACAAAAAAATTTGGTATCAGATTTTTTGTGTGACTTTAAATGAAGGACTCATAAAGATAAGGATCATCATCATTATTTCCTCTTTTGCACCATATGGAGCAAGGAGCCACCACTGTAGCCAATCCTCGTGAAGCCTGCACCAAAATATTCATGTGAATAAGTAAAATTGCCGTTAGGTATTGGTGCTTTTAAATTTAATTCTCGTCTTATGACGGGCTTTTACACTAGTAACATCATTTTAGTTGCCTTTAAGACATGCCTGAGGGATCCAGTAGCCATATTCATTTTCCATTTTTTATAGACCCCTCCAGAATGCTACATGGGGCAAAAGATAGGCATAGTGCAACCTTTCCAAGTGCACATAGGTTAGCGTTTATTTTTTTCTATGTGTTCATGAGACATTTTAATTATATAAATTTGGGATGAAAACTGTTTCATCATATTTTAAGTCAGTTGAGTAATTAATACTTTGGCATGTACATATATTCATTGGGAAACATATGGAGATCAAGAGATATCAAGTCCAACACAAAAATAAGAATCTTCAACTCACATGTCAAGTCAGTCCTATTGTATGGCTCTGAAACATGGAGAACAACAGAAACAACAACTAAAAAGTTACAGACATTCATACAAGGGAGCTTGCAAGGAATAGAAGGATCAAAATGGTATGACAAGGTTACCATTGTGGAACTGATGACAAGAACCAGACAAGTACCAGTGGAATTAGAGATGAGAAGATGATGCTGGCGATGGATAGGACACACATTGAGGAAACCTGTAGATGTAATTACAAGGCAGTCCTTGTCCTGGAATCCCCTGTGAAATAGAAGCAGACGTAGATGAAAAACCACATGGAGAAGAGAACTGGAGACAGAAGTAAAAATGATGAAGACGTGGAAAGAACTAGAGCTGTTGTCATGTGACATGAGGACTTAGCATGTGACAGGACTAGGCATGTGACATGAGGACTTAGCATGTGTTTGTTGAAGACCTATGCTCCTTGGTGAGCAAACGGGTATTGATTGACTGATTGATGTACGTATATGTCCTTCAAGATATTTTTAACCATTCCTGTTTACCTCAACAAATGATGTATATTTTAAGGCTAGTTTATTAATAGGTTTTTTTATATATTTTTTTTGTGTAGCTACGAATCAGTATAAAGTTTACTACACATATAGTATTAATGAACTAATAATTTTGTCCATGAAATAATTACAATTGTTTTCTATCCTTTCAAAACTTTGTAAACTGTCAATTAAAAAAATTCACCTGATGCTGGAATAACTTTGAGAAGGAGGAACAATAAAATGCTTGTGCTATATTAAGTGAAATTTTGATTTAATGTTAACAAAATTTAATTTGCTTGTCAAATATAAAATAGTTTATGTGCAAAAGACCAAACAGTGGATAACTTTTCTATTTTGTATTAAATGTCAATAATATTTGTTTTGCATAAAACCTCTTAACATCAAATAACAATACATATAAAATAATAATAATAGTCCCTTCAGTCATAACTGACGATGGGTATGTGCCCCTGAGGTGACAGCCTTCAGCTGCTTATTGTCCTGGTGCTCCTTTTGACATTTTCTCCTCTCTTCTGCTTGTTGTGTGAACTTCTTTTTGCCCAATCTGAGGTGGTGCCTTAAATAGCATCGCCACTTGGTGCAATCAGCAGCTTCATCCTCCCACGTTGCTGGATTTATGTCCTGTGCTCTCATGTCTCTCTTGCACACATCTTTGAATCTCAGCTGCGGTTGCCCAACTGTTCTTTTGCCATCTGCCAGTTATCTTTAGAAGATATCTTTCGGGATGCGACTATCTTCCATGCGGTGGACATGGCCAAGCCAGCGTAGTCTGCGTTGTCTAAGCAGTGTATACATGCTTTGAAGGCCAGTATATGACAACACCTCGACATTTGTCTCTTTATCTTTCCACGAAATGCTGAGGATGTGGCGTAGACACCGTAGATGGAAGGTATTGAGCCTTCTTTCTTGCTTAGCATAGGTTGTCCATGTCTTGCTGCCATATAGAAGTATGCTGGTGACGCAGGCGTTATATACCGTGGCTTTGGTCTTCGTTGTGAGTTTGGAGTTTCCCCAAACACGCGATGTGAGGCGAGCAAAGGTAGCTGCAGCTTTGCCAATGCGACTGTCAATTTCTGTGTCCAGTGAGAGTTTGTCATTGATGGTAGACCTCAGGTATGTGAAGTGGTGCACCACAGCCAATTCATAATTATTGATAGTGATAACTGGTGCAGCACCCACATCCTGACTAAGCACATTTGTTTTCTTTAGACTTATAGTGAGGCCAAAGTCCTTGCATGCTTGGGTGAAGCGATTCATCAAGCTCTGAAGCTCCTGTTGGCTTTGACTGATGATTGCAGCATCATCAGCGAACAACAAGTCTCTTATAGTGACCCTTCTGATTTTTTTTTTTTTTGCGAGTTTAAACAGATGGCCATCTGACCTAGTGCGAAGGCATATTCCTTCAGTTGCATCTCTGAAAGCATGTTTCAAGAGTAAGGCAAAGAAGATCCCGAAGAGGGTTGGAGCCAGAACGCAGCCTTGTTTAACGCCACTTTGTATGTCAAAGGGCTGTGATGTTCTTCCAGCATACTGGGCTGTTCCCTTCATGTCGTCATGGAATGACTTTATTATTTCTAGCAATTTAACAGGGCAGCCTATTTTCAGTAGGATTTTGAAGAGTCCATCCCTACTAACATATAAAATATCAGTCGTGTATACATCAAACACCTAACATGGTAGAAGTTTACAAATAAACATTTTGACATCATTGTAAGTTTATGAAATAAAACATCCAACTTGTCTATGAACTAAGCATTGAATGTGTAATAAATACTTTTAATATTTACGCTTGGCTAATATTTTGTATTTTCAGTTCTATTGATGTTGAAATGATAATTCAAATAAAATGTTTGTGAAATAATTTTCTCATTTATTGATGCAAATTGTTTTTGTAAACCAGTATTATGTCCCCTGTGATGTTCCAGGAGGTCTCTGAACAGACAAAGAATAGGACAGACAAAAATAGAACTGCTAGTTGTAGCTGGCATGTTGTAATGTGAAGCAGCTGTGTGTGAGGCTGTCAGACACATCCTGCAAAACAAACTGCTAATGAACAACCACCTGGAAGGGCACATGAAGTGATTAGTGAGGCTTCATTTACGGGAATTCTACTAGGATGGCACTCTCACACTTTTTGAGGACAATAAACGGACATTCTTTCATTCATTCAATAATACCTATAGTAAAACATTTTTGGTTTTTTTTTAAATTGATGATGAGAAAATCCCGTTCAACCTCTGATGGGTTATAATTAGGACTTGTTTTCAATTCCAAATAATATGATCAATAACCAATACGCTAAAGTGGCATAACATCTTCTGTTCAATCATTACTAATAGGGTAAATCAAAATTACCAATTTTGTGTGCATGTCAAACAAATGAATAAATAAATAAAAAGCAAACAAGCAATCAAAAACAAAAAAGAGAGATTAAAAAGTAATAATAATAATAGTAATTAACAAACAAACGGCAAACAAAAAACGCCAAACAAAAATAAGAAAAAGGGGGAGGGGTGTTGAGGTGTGGTGTGTTTAGTTTGATATTTCAATGACTTTCATTTGTTGTAAGTACTATGTTTTATAAGAACAACACCAGACCTTCACCTTCCCTGCAAAATATCCACTAATCACTATATATTAACTTTTGTTCTTGTTAAATACTATTTGACCATGTTATGCAGTTTCCTAGGTCTGTCTACTCTTAAAACTTATGAGTACATTTGAAACCTGCAAATAATGTAATATTCTGAAAAGTACGGTTATTCTATTCTGAAATAACCTTTTCTCGGCTGTAGTCTGAACAGTTTCTTGTTACTGGAAATGTTCAGTTCCCTAGATATCTGACATTTTCATGCTGGAGCGTTGAACATCTTATATGCTCATCTTCCTTTCAGATTTTTATCACACTCTGAAGTCCATTTAAACAGCATTTATTCAAGCACAATGTGAATTAAGAAATGGAATGGATCATATATATACAGCATTTATGCAAAGACAGTTTGCGAGATAGCCATATAAATTACTGACAAGAACTTAATGTTGCCTTTATAGATCAAGACAAAGATTCTGATTATGTTAATAGAAACATAACAGAAAGTTGCTAAAGGAATATAAAATCAAACTCTTGCATTTGGAATTAATGCTAGCAGTTTTTAAGACTAAAAGTACTAAAGTACCAAGACCAATGTAAAAGTACTTAAATCAAGGTCATCTTTTCAGATGGGTTTGCGGCAATATTTAGATTAAGACAAATATTTTATAATCACTTTGCAGATTAAAAATATGGCTGAGATGGTCAAAATTTTATTATGTGAATAAAGCACTCTTTGTTGATAAAATATGCGTCCCCATAAACACTGGATATGGCTTCAATATTTATAAATGTTCTTAACTTTAGATGTTTACAGCATGACTGGATAGTCTACACAGATGACACAAACATATTGATAATAAGTAGGTTATCAAGAGTTAACATTATCACACTTGATAACCCCAGATCAGACCAGTTAGATATCGGTGGAGTATGTTTAGCAGGCAAGACAAAATAAAGAGTGAAGTTAAAATTCAGGAAGTACAGGAGTTGATATCATACAGAAATACGGCCTCACGTGATACATTGTCTCATTTTATCTTCAAGTATAACATTTCTTTTTTAAATAAAGAAAAAATATCCCATTCAACCTCTTTTTTTTTCTTTGATCCTTAGCTGCCAACTGTCAAAGCAGTCAGTGGCCATCACGCCTCGTGGCATCTTGTAGGGCAACAACAAACTGCTTCTATTTTTGCTTGGTCAGCGGCCATCCTTCGTGCAGTGTGCAGCTCTAGCTCATTCTTTGCATCTCAGTCTCTGCAGTTCTCTACCAAGTTTTTTTTGGTTGGCCTCTCTTTTGCTTTACTTCAGGGGTCCATAGCATAGCTGTTCTTGTGATGGCATCAAGGTCTCTTCTGAGGATGTGGCTAACCTATTCCAGCATCTGCCAGTTATGATGGTGTGCATGTCCGCTTGGTTGCTTCGAGCAAGCAGCCCTTAGCCAGCAATGCTGCGCAACAAAATATTCAGAGAATTCCTTTTAGGCAAATTGTGAGGAAAAAGGACAATTTCGACAAATTTTTCTCTGTTACTCTCTAGCATTCCGCACCATAGAGAAGCACAGAAACTACACAGCTCTCATATAATCTTAATTTGGTATTTATGCTGTAATGAAAGGATTTCCAGATGTTGTTAAGACTACCAAAGGCTGTTCTTGCTTCATTCATTATGTTGTTGATGTCTTTGCCTGTTCTGCCGTCAGGTGTTACCATGCATCCTAGGTATGTAAATGTGCGTTAAACCTCTAATGGGTTATAATTAGTGTATATAGTACCGCTAATTCAAGACAATAATTCTGATATCTGAATATGACATCATTTCATTCTTCCAATTAGTCTAAATAGAGTAAATCAAAAGTATCAAATTGAGTGAATGCGCATGTGCGCCCGCCCCGCCCCCTCAAAAACATTAGTCTCTCACACCTGTCATGTTGTTAACAAGGGGGTTCAAGCTACCCATCAGGTATGTTGTACAAGGTGCTGCACCATCAGGCCTGTTGTACAAGGTGCTGCACCATCAGGTATGTTGTACAAGGTGCTGCACCATCAGGTATGTTGTACAAGGTGCTGCACCATCAGGTATGTTGTACAAGGTGCTGCACCATCAGGTATGTTGTACAAGGTGCTGCACCATCAGGCATGTTGTACAAGGTGCTGCACCATCAGGTATGTTGTACAAGGTGCTGCACCATCAGGTATGTTGTACAAGGTGCTGCACCATCAGGTATGTTGTACAAGGTGCTGCACCATCAGGCATGTTGTACAAGGTGCTGCACCATCAGGCATGTTGTACAAGGTGCTGCACCATCAGGTATGTTGTACAAGGTGCTGCACCATCAGGCATGTTCTACAAGGTGCTGCACCATCAGGTATGTTGTACAAGGTGCTGCACCATGAGATGTTAGTGCAGGCTTCCTGCAAGAAGACCAGCTGTAGTGGTGGCTGCATGCTCCGTAAGGAACACAAAGAAAATGATGATGCCATGTTTATTTTTATCTTCAAGTCTAACATTTCATTTCAGTATGTCTGAATGGTGAGGGTTAACAAAATTAGATCATGTTCATCTTACTAGGACACAGAAATGGCCTACTTTTTAACCACAAACTCTTTATCAGGCTCAAGTTAAAATAGTAGATAAAAAAGTGAGAACTAAGCTAAACACAATTTTTTTCTTGATAGAGCCATAAATTATTGATGGAATTATGAGATTTATTATAATAATGAAGGCCATTGACTGAGATGTCATATGTTTTTGATATGCTTGATGAAGGTCAAAGGCTGAAGAGACTCATTTTCCTTTGTCTCCAATTATGCTGTAAGGTCATGGCGATAGGTCATGGCAATAGGTCATGGCGATAGGTCATGTAAAGCTGTTTGGTTGATATAAATATGAAAAATTAATTTTAAATTAAATGTTCCCAAAATATTATGTTTATGATTCAGTCTCTCTTTCAAACTTTGTTTCATTTGTCACCAAATATTCTGATTGTAATCGTATATTTTGTCACAATCTTTTAACTACCTGTCATTTTATATCAGCATCTGGGAGCCGCTCTGGTGTAATGGTTACCACATTGCGCTTGAGATCAGGTGTTCATGGTTCAAGCCCGGGCGTAGGCATTTGAAAGAGTTGTCATCGACTGGGATTTTGACTGAATAACCTGAATGGCTCCTGAGATAAACCCTCTGTAGATGGGAAAGAGCAAAGCTCCTGACCAGGTTGGGAGGAAAGTCCACAGGCTCCCCAGCCTCGCAATGACATTTGATAGAAAAAAGTCCCTCCATAATTATGTAGATAAAGAAAACATACCCGCATGTTACCAGGGTCTGAAAGGAAAGCTAAGAACAGTAACACTGTATTCCACCATGCATGACTACAGAAGGTTGGGCATGGGACCCAGTACCCCATCCTGTTGAATCTTTAAGCCAAAAAAAATTTCAATAACAAAATTTTTAATAATTTGACTCAGTTATCAAAGACAGAGGGGAGCGCATGGCAGAGCAGTTAGGATACCGGTCTCTGAAGTCTGGAGACATGGGTTTGAACACTGGTAAGGTCTAGGTTTTTTCCTGTGTGAGGTAAAAATAACAACCTAGCCTGCACAGCAGTGGGCAAGTGATTTTTATTCCTCAGCCATCAAAATCTCCCCGGCGGACCTCAGCAATGAGAACAATGCCGCAGCGATAGTTTAAAAAAAAATAGTTACCAAAGACAGAAGTTGTTCCTTTATTAAGGAGGTTCTTGAAAGGTATAAAGAGGACATGGAAACAACTTTAACAGACGGCACAGCATAGGAAAGCTTCATATGAATTTGTTGGAGATCTATGCTTCTTTCTGTAAGGAGCGCAAGAAAATGATGATGATGATAGAGTTTAACTATGTCTACTTCAAGTTAAGATGAATTGTGTCAAGTTTAACTATGTCTACTTCAAGTTAAGATGAATTGTGTCAAGTTTAACTATGTCTACTTCAAGTTAAGATGATTTAACTATGTCTACTTCAAGTTAAGATGAATTGTGTCCAGTTTAACTATGTCTACTTCAAGTTAAGATGAATTGTGTCCAGTTTAACTATGTCTACTTCAAGTTAAGATGAATTGTGTCCAGTTTAACTATGTCTACTTCAAGTTAAGATGAATTGTGTCCAGTTTAACTATGTCTACTTCAAGTTTAAGATGCATTGTGTCCAGTTTAACTATGTCTACTTCAAGTTAAGATGCATTGTGTCCAGTTTAACTATGTCTACTTCAAGTTAAGATGCATTGTGTCCAGTTTAACTATGTCTACTTCAAGTTAAGATGCATTGTGTCCAGTTTAACTATGTCTACTTCAAGTTAAGATGCATTGTGTCCAGTTTAACTATGTCTACTTCAAGTTAAGATGCATTGTGTCCAGTTTAACTATGTCTACTTCAAGTTAAGATGCATTGTGTCCAGTTTAACTATGTCTACTTCAAGTTAAGATGCATTGTGTCCGGTTTAACTATGTCTACTTCAAGTTAAGATGCATTGTGTCCAGTTTAACTATGTCTACTTCAAGTTAAGATGCATTGTGTCCGGTTTAACTATGTCTACTTCAAGTTAAGATGAATTGTGTCCAGTTTAACTATGTCTACTTCAAGTTAAGATGAATTGTGTCCAGTTTAACTATGTCTACTTCAAGTTAAGATGCATTGTGTCCAGTTTAACTATGTCTACTTCAAGTTAAGATGCATTGTGTCCAGTTTAACAATGTCTACTTCAAGTTAAGATGCATTGTGTCCAGTTTAACTATGTCTACTTCAAGTTAAGATGCATTATGTCCAGTTTAACTATGTCTACTTCAAGTTAAGATGCATTGTGTCCAGTTTAACTATGTCTACTTCAAGTTAAGATGCATTGTGTCCAGTTTAACTATGTCTACTTCAAGTTAAGATGCATTGTGTCCAGTTTAACTATGTCTACTTCAAGTTAAGATGCATTGTGTCCAGTTTAACTATGTCTACTTCAAGTTAAGATGCATTGTGTCCAGTTTAACTATGTCTACGTCAAGTTAAGATGCATTGTGTCCAGTTTAACTATGTCTACTTCAAGTTAAGATGCATTGTGTTCAGTTTAACTATGTCTACTTCAAGTTAAGATGCATTGTGTCCAGTTTAACTATGTCTACTTCAAGTTAAGATGCATTGTGTCCAGTTTAACTATGTCTACTTCAAGTTAAGATGCATTGTGTCCAGTTTAACTATGTCTACTTCAAGTTAAGATGCATTGTGTCCAGTTTAACTATGTCTACTTCAAGTTAAGATGCATTGTGTCAAGTTTAACTATGTCTACTTCAAGTTAAGATGCATTGTGTCAAGTTTAACTATGTCTACTTCAAGTTAAGATGAATTGTGTCAAGTTTAACTATGTCTACTTCAAGTTAAGTTGAATTGTGTCAAGTTTAACTATGTCTACTTCAAGTTAAGTTGAATTGTGTCAAGTTTAACTATGTCTACTTCAAGTTAATATGAATTGTGTCAAGTTTAACTATGTCTACTTCAAGTTAAGATGAATTGTGTCAAGTTTTGTTTTAGGAGACTGCAGATGATACCGTGTTGTTAGCTGAAAGCAAACAGGAGTTACAAGAACTAGTGAAGCAAGTGAACAGTATAAGTCATGAATATGGACTCGACATTAATATTGAGAAAACTAAAACTATGATAATTAGCAAAACAGACGATAAACCCACATTAAAGATAAGCGTAAATGGGAAAATCCTGGAACAAGTCAAGAGCTACGTATATCTTGGTCATATAATAACAGAAGATGGCAGATGTGAAACAGAAATCAAGAAGAGAATAGGAATGGCCAAAGCTACATTCAACAACATGAAACATATACTGACATCCAAACAGTTATCTCATAAATTAAAACTGAGAATCATAAAGTGTTATATATATTCTGCATTTCTGTATGGTGCAGAAACATGGACGATGAATAAGCATTTGGAAGAAAGAATTGAGGCTCTTGAAATGTGGATATATAGAAGAATGGGGCGTATCTCATGGAAAGAGATGAAAACAAATAAGGAGGTCCTAGAAAATCTAGGTATGAAAAGAGAACTAATGAGAGAGGTCAAAGTTCGGCAGCTAAAATACTTTGGCCACATAAAAAGGCATAACACCTTGCAGAAGACCATAACAGAAGGGAGAGTTGAGGTAAACGTGCAAGGGGAAGACAGCGCTATAAGTGGGAAGATAACATCAAGAGATGGACGGGAAAGAGTCTATCAGAGTGTACCACCAAGACAAGAGACAGAAGACGTTGGAGATCCATTACAGCCAACCTCCGTTGTGGAGATGGCAACTGATGATGATGATGATGAAGTGGTCACATCATCATGATATAATATTAACTCTTTCAGTCCCAAGCAAAAAAGTGGGTTTGGCCCAAGCAAAAAATGGCCACCCCAGTGCGTTTTTATTGTTGTTGTTTGGAAATAATTTTTTAAAATGTTCATATGCATAAATAACTTTGTTGTTGTATATGAAACTGAAGGTAATTGGATGTACTTTACTCTTGTGCTACAAGTATAAAAGCTTTCATTGAAAAATGATTAGTTATTCAAGGTAAAATGGAGGACAAAAGAAGAAGCCGGTGCAAAATTAGACTAAAAGTATTCATTAAAATTCTTCTACAATTGTTCCTAATGAGAATATCCAAGTGTAAAGTTTCAAAATGTTTCAAACAGAAGTATTCTAACAAAGTTCAATCAGTTTTTAATCAATAAACACTCAGAAGATTGTTAATTTCACAAATTACAACAACAGGTCATATTGTTGTAAAAAAAAAGGAAATTTTAGTTTATACATCAGAACGATGGGAGTTATAATATTATTTAAACATGAATGATTGTTAGTAACTGCATCTTGTGCATAATTTAAATATTATATTATCAATAAAAATTATTAGTTAGTAAAATGTAAAATAAAATGGAGGCTGAATAAGACACAGATGAAACAGTAGATAAATTTGAAAAAAAAATATATATTCTTACCTTGTCGAGCTGCTCCTCTTCTGAAGATATAATCCATAGGAAAACACATAATCCATAGGAAATCACAAAAGATCACTTTATCTAAATATATTCACACTAGGGGGCCTATGTATAAACATTGATTTATAATTAAATCTGAAGTAAAAAATTTAACACAAAAAAAGTCCCTAGCATTTAAAAAAAAATGAAAATTTCAAATTGTAAGCCCTATCAAACATATCAGAAAAGGGAAAAGAATATTTTATTAACACACTTTATTCATATCTAGGCAGACCCTATATATATTGTTGCTTATGATAAGCTACAAAGCAATTTTTTTGTACAAAGGTGGGGTCTGCCTGTGCATCCTATACACACAAAGCGTGATCTGTGCCGCTGCCTTCCAGTGGCGCTACAATGAACACAGGCTCTGTCCTTTCCATCAAATTCCACTAGATGTCTGGCTCCAATCATCCGTTCCACTTCATTTCCTTTCATGGAGCGTTTAGAATTTTTGGGTGGACAATCTATTACACCGCCTGGTGTCAGCTCAGCAGCTTCTTTGCACAGATCCGCAATCAAACTCTGTTTAAAATCTTGAAGTGTTAGCTTCCTTTTTGTAGTCGCACCTTCCTGACACAAATTGTAAAGGATGGGGGCATTTACCTGTTTTACTTCAATAATCCAGTGGTAAATCTTCTTCAACCACTTTCTGGTTTTACGGTTGTGCATACTGTAGTAACAAACCATTTGATCCATGCGGTCGCAGCCATTCATACTAATATTGTAGTCATCAACTACCTTTGGCTTTGTAACTTTGGTTAGACCCTTGCCCTTCTTGCGACAGCTGATTTTGTTGAAACAAGTAGCCTGTGCAAGGCTTTTTAGCTTTTTTATCCTTCCAGGTAACACATAATGTTGTATTTTCCGAGTCCAAAAACCATTTCATCTCTTGATGGCCAAGCTTGAGATTTTTTAATTCAGGAGAGTGACATTCAGGGTTCCTGTATAATTATAACTGTGTGCAAGCAGATATTCAATTGTAATATGAATACATTAAAGTACGAACCACACATTGTAATATAATGCGAATCTTGACATGTACGACATTCTGTAAATAAAACATGGCTACGAACTGAACATGCTTTTACTGAGTGCTTTCTGAAACATGTGTGTGCTTGTGTAGATGACGAGGTAATGCTTATATACATACATCATAACATTACATGGTGGCAGCGGTCGATACCGGACTGACGCAAAACAGCTACACGATAACACGTGAGTACAGTTTATTCGGCTAATTTTCGTCATCGAGGTCAACAATGGCAGCTAAACATTACCGCAGTGCACCGCAAATGAGATTTGCCGGTCAAGATGATAAGAGTGAAGCTTTCTTGTTATGGCGCCAACGCATAGATCTATATTCCAAGACCACTGGTCTGGAAGGACAAACCCTAACTCCATATATCCTAGAAGCATTGGACGATGAAGGTTTGAAAAATTTACAACAGTTTTGCTACCGTCATGCCTGTTGAGTCAGCGACCGACCCCGTAGCCATATTGGACGAATTTGAAAAACGTCTGATAATAAAGCACACGAACTTTAGAGCGGCAAGATTAGAACTTCACCACCTGCGACAGAAACCTGATGAAAGTTTAGATGATTTCTTCACTCGCATCAAGGAGAAAACAAGTGTATGTAAATTTAACAAAGAAGAAGAAAAAGAGCGAATTATCGAACAGATCCTTCTCAGCACACCAATGCCAGAGTTCCAGAAATGGATACTGAGCCAGAGTGATACACTAAATTTACAACAACTTCTGGATGAAGGCAGGAAACACGAGGCACAAGCACTAAACATTAAACAAATTCAGCAAGGTACAGTAACAGCCCAGGTGGATGCAGTAAAAAGCTATAAACCCAAACAAAACAAAGCAACTGGTTCGAAGCAACAAGAAAAACACACAACACAAGCAGAGGTGCTATGTGTAAATGTTGTGGCCTAAACCACATACAAAACCACTGTCCAGCTAAAGACTCTACATGTCATTACTGCAGAAAGAGGGGCCACTGGATAAAATTATGTTTCAAGAGGAAACAAGACAGTGCTCAACACAACTTTCACAGCAGAGAGTCATCAAAAACAAACACACTTTATGATGACTGAGGACCTTGACTCCAGTGAAGAAAGTGATCCTTCCACATTTGATACTGTGAAGATACTAACTTTCAGTAATGAACCAAAGAGAACGCAGGCTTTCTGCAAAGTACAATTCCGAATACCAGGAATTAAAAAGGCACAAAGAAAGATATATTCGGTTCAAGATAGACACAGGTGCCCAAGGTAACACTCTACCCTTAAGAATATTCAGACAGATCATGCCTGACAAGGTGGATAAGCAAGGATTTCCCACAAGGGATGTAAAAAAGTAGGAGTGGCAGGACAAAGCTAAGAGCTTACAATGGAACAAGTATAGACTGTTTCGGAGCAGTAACACTTGAATGTTTATACAGAGACTCTGAATGGACATCGTCAACATTTTACTTGGTAGATGTTGAAGGACCTGCAATTTTGGGTTTACCAATGTGCGAAAAGCTGAGTGTGGTAACTATTAACAACATTAAAGCTGACAAAAAAGAACATCTTACTCTACACGTCACTGGAGTAGATGACCTTAAACAGCGATTCCCAGAACAGTTCGACAGAATAGGCAAACTTCCAGGAAAGGCAAGATTCTTTTTAAAAGACAACGCTGAGCCAAAGATAGACCCACCTAGAAAGTATCCTATACATGTTAAACAGAAACTTGCCACAGAACTAGAAAAGATGGTGCAGAATGATGTTATTAGAAAGGTTGAAGAGCATTCTGATTGGTGTAGTAGTATCACAACCGTTCTGAAGCAGGATGGTTCTCTTCGGGTTTGCCTTGACCCAAAACACTTAAACAACAGTCTAAAGCGCTGTCCACACAAAATGCATACAGTGGAAGAGATAACTCACAGATTCCACAATGCCAAATATTTTTCTAAACTGGATGCTGTACACGGATACTGGAGTGTTGAGATAGCAGAGGAAAGTCAACTCCTTACAACTTTTCGAACACCATTCGGCAGATATTGTTTCAAGAGACTCCCATTTGGTTTGAATGTATCACAAGACATCTTCCAACAGAAGATTGACAACATTGTTGAGCAATGTTCTGGTACAGTGGCTATTGCGGATGACATTGTAGTCTGCGGCAGGTCAGAACAAGAACACGACCGTAACTTGATTAACTTGATGCATGTAGCACAGGCCAATGGGCTAACATTCAACAGCAAAAAGTGTACAATTAAGGCAACGGAGATACAATTTTTTGGATTGCTGTACACCCAGAATGGTGTAAAACCAGACCCTAAAAAGGTTGAAGATATTCATGACATGCCAACACCAGCTACAAAGAAGGAACTGCAACAATTCTTAGGTGCTGTCAATTTCCTAGCACAATTCATACCAAATTTGTCAGCTGCTGCAGAACCTTTGCGATCTCTACTACAGAATGAAACTCCGTATGAATGGTCAGAAGACTACCAATACATATTCAACCACTTGAAGACCCTCATATCATCTGATGCATGCTTGAAATACTATGACATGCAAGCACCCACTTTTCTCATGGTTGATTCCAGTCTGAAAGGCCTAGGAGCAGCACTTTTGCAACCAGACAAAAATCCTGAAGGACACTACGCCAAAGAACTTCGTCCTGTAGCTTACGCAAGCAAATCATTAAGTTCTGGCGAAAAGAAACTTGCAAACATTGAAAGAGAAATGCTAGCTGTACGTTTTGGAATCAAACGCTTCCACACATTTCTTTTCAACCGCCCATTTACAATTCTCTCAGATCATAAGCCACTTGAGATGATTCATAAAAAACCAATAGCTTCAGCACCACCACGACTACAAGCTCTGTTATTGGAAACACAAGGTTATGATTTTAATATTCAGTATATCCCAGGAGAGGATATAGGTCTTGCAGATGCTCTCAGCAGATTACCAAACCCCAACAAGACAGCAGATCTTACCCCAAACATCAAAGTTGATTTTGCCAAGTTTAGCGATAATCGGCTTGAACACATCAGAGAAGACACAATGAGAGATCCTATCCTTAACTCTCTCAAAGAACTGATATACCATGGATGGCCAAGCTCTATCAGGGAAGTTCCAACACACATCCGTCCATACTACTCGATGAGGGACGAGTTAAGCATCGAAGATGGTCTGATCCTTAAAGGAGATCGCATTGTTGTACCAGAAACACAACGCGATATCATCCTTAAACAGCTCCATAATAGTCACCTTGGTATTGTGAAGACACAACTGAGAGCAAAGAAAGATGTTTACTGGCCACAGATAAACAAGGACATAGAAACACTATGTAAAAAATGTTCAATTTGCCAAGAACATGCAAATAGGCAGTGCAGAGAACCTCTCATACCATCAGACATACCATTGAGCCCTTGGAGCATTATAGGAACTGATATTTTCTCAATCGACAATAATGACTATCTTATTATTGCTGATTACTACAGCAAATTTCCCATCATTGAGAAACTTCCACAACCCTCACCATCAGCTGTTATTGCAGACATTACAAAGAAGTATTGCAGCATGTTTGGCATCCCAGATGAAATTAGATCAGACAACGGTCCACATTTCTCAGGTCAAGCATACAGAAACTTCACTAAGGACTGGAAGATCAAACACACAACATCATCACCTAGATACCCTAAATCTAATGGTTTCATTGAGAGACAGATACAAACTATCAAGTCAATCATGAAGAAAACAAGAACAGAGGATGTACACCTAGCACTCTTGAGATGGAGAACAACACCGGTAGACAGTAAGATCGACAGTCCAGCAGAACTTATGTTTGATAGAAGAATTAAAGACCTCCTACCATCTAAGGTCCACTTCCGTCCACAACATAGAGACAGCACATATGATCAATTTCAGCATCGTCAGCAAGTTCAGAAATCCAACTATGACAAATGTGCTAAAGACTTACCACCAGTATATCCTGGTCAGCATGTGACTACCTACAACCACAACAATGACACATGGTCAAAAGCAACAATCATTTCCAGAAACCCTGAACCCAGGAGCTACACTTTAAGACCAGACAGCAGCAGCAACCTCCTGAGGCGAAACAGAGTGGACATAAGAGAAATCCCACAGAATACAACAGAACAGAGAATTCCCATGCTTTCAACAGACAATGCAGTAACTCCAAACTTTGGTGCCCCACAAAACCAACAAGCGCCAAGGCCGAAATCACAACCAACTCAAGCTAAACCAGGGACTTCCGCAGAACCACCAGCACTTTACACCACTCGTTCTGGCCGTACAGTGACACCTCCCAGCCGATACAGACAGTGACATATATACTCACACTGAGCATTACACATACTTATCCTTTCTCACATGAAACATTTCGTTGGAAATGTTTGCACATATTTTTTTCAAAAAAGGGGGGATGTAATATGAATACATTAAAGTACGAACCACACATTGTAATATAATGCGAATCTTGACATGTACGACATTCTGTAAATAAAACATGGCTATGAACTGAACATGCTTTTACTGAGTGCTTTCTGAAACATGTGTGTGCTTGTGTAGGTGACGAGGTAATGCTTATATACATACATCATAACATTACACAATCAGAGTTTTGGATGAATAAAATCTATCAGCAAAAATATGATGTCCTTATCTCAGTGGCTTCAAAAGAGTGCCGAACACTTTCACGGCATGAGCAGAACTGGAATTTAACTAGACTAGGATCATAGGCTGTATTTTTCCCAAAATAAATATCCATAACTTCAGTATCTACATCAGACCTATCATCTTCCTCGGTTTCCGAGGAGTCGATGTTAGGATGCTCAAGCTGAAAATTTTTGTCACATCTATCTAGGCCTATACTACATTCAGATTCGTTATCACTTTTCAACAATATCTTCAAATAACTTACGAGCTTGATCTGACGTTAATCGCCTATTCGAACCAGTGGGCGTGGCAATTTTATCTGAGAAAATATTCACTAAAAATTGCTTTAAAAAAATCTAAAATTAATATCAACACACTTCACGTATCCTCTTCAATACACGCGGAATTTAAAAGAATGAACTTCCTGTCGGAAATGATGTTTTGGGTTGTTAAAATTAGAAAACAGCTCTGGAAAAGAGCAAAAGATATGAAATCCGATTTAACCAAAAACCTCCCATTCTCATCATCAATTTTAAATGACTTGACATTAGGATCTGACTAGCTTCCACTACTATTTGAAGAACTGCGAATTATTGTGAATTATTATCACTATCTAGAATTTCTTCAAATAACTTTCTAGCTTGTTTTGACGTTAATTTGTGAGGTCTGTCCGAAAAGTGGGCGTGGCCATTTTTTGTAACGAAATGTGCACTTAAAAAAAAATAAAAATTAATTACTTAACACAGTACTTGTTTTGTCTTTCATGGCAAAAGTCCAAAATGGATGGCTATACTTTAAGAAAATATCGTTTTTGGGTTGTTAAAATTAGAAAACAGCTCTAGAAAGGATCAAGAGATACGAAAGCCAGTATACTGTTGCTTGGGCCAAATGCGTCTAGGAGGAGAGCCAGTATACTGGCTCTTGGGACTTAAAGAGTTAACCTTCAGTCTGAAAAAAAAAAAAACTCAGACAGGAGCTTCTGATACCCCTTTTGTGCAGAAATATATCATAATAAGAACATCACCCTGTTAGAAAATTACCCTTTTACTTTGCTGTAAACAATTTTAAGATGTTGCCACCTCATTATGCTGACAGACAGCGAGCTGAGAAAACAATGAGCTGAATAGCTTCAACTCCTGCAGAAACAGTTTCAGTAATTTTGTAAACTAGACATCATTATTTTCCTCTATGCTCCTTGTGGAGCATAGAGCCAGCACTGAAGCAGGAATCCTGCACCAAACATTCTCACACTCCTGCAACAGTGGTTTCTGTGGTACTTTGTTTTAAATGATGATGTTGACAACCGCAGGCAAGGCTAAAAATAGGTTTTATAACTACTTTATTTATAAAAAGGTATAATCTAGTTGAATTAATCATGGTCATAAAGGCTAACTATATCTTCTTAAAAAAAAACTGTCTCCATTGGTTTATGAAATATTGAGGTACCCATCAAGCAATAGGCCCTTGCAGTTCTCAGGATCTCTGAAGAGACAACGAAAGAAGAGAACAACTTCACCCTCAAGCATGTCCTACAAGGCTGCTAATATGAGGTTGTGCATGGAGCTGGCAACCTTATAATGTCAAACATATTGATACAGAAACCAATGCTGTAAGAGCATGTAAATGTTCTGTGTAGGCTTACAGAAGTTAAACAACTTTAGCATGTAAATGTTCTGTGTAGGCTTACAGAAGTTAAACAACTTTAGCATGTAAATGTTCTGTGTAGGCTTACAGAAGTTAAACAACTTTAGCATGTAAATGTTCTGTGTAGGCTTACAGAAGTTAAACAACTTTAGCATGTAAATGTTCTGTGTAGGCTTACAGAAGTTAAACAACTTTAGCATGTAAATGTTCTGTGTAGGCTTACAGAAGTTAAACAACTTTAGCATGTAAGTGTTCTGTGCAGGCTTACAGAAGTTAAACAACTTTAGCATGTAAATGTTCTGTGCAGGCTTACAGAAGTTAAACAACTTTAGCATGTAAATGTTCTGTGTAGGCTTACAGAAGTTAAACAACTTTAGCATGTAAATGTTCTGTGTAGGCTTACAGAAGTTAAACAACTTTAGCATGTAAATGTTCTATGCAGGCTTACAGAAGTTAAACAACTTTAGCATGTAAATGTTCTGTGCAGGCTTACAGAAGTTAAACAACTTTAGCATGTAAATGTTCTGTGCAGGCTTACAGAAGTTAAACAACTTTAGCATGTAAATGTTCTGTGTAGGCTTACAGAAGTTAAACAACTTTAGCATGTAAATGTTCTGTGTAGGCTTACAGAAGTTAAACAACTTTAGCATGTAAATGTTCTGTGTAGGCTTACAGAAGTTAAACAACTTTAGCATGTAAATGTTCTGTGTAGGCTTACAGAAGTTAAACAACTTTAGCATGTTCCAAAAAGTATAAAATATTTATTATTTTGAAGGAACCAAAACTGGAAAGTTCACTGATAAATTTATTATAGTTATTACTACATGTTTCATATCATAACTGCAGATCTGAGGTATGGGTGAGATCTTTAGATTAAATAATCCGTGAAACATTACCCAGAGTGAGAGAGGTAGAGGATGACGAACAGATCACATGGTAAATACAGACAAACATAAAAGGAATAAAGCAGACATGAAAAGACCTTGAACAAATGACACAGGACCAGGTAGGCTTGGTATAAATTTCTAGAAGGCCTATGATCCTCAGGGAACTGATGGGTGATGATGATGATGAAGAACAAGATTTCCTGAGGTAATGGCTGTGCCACATAATCTTTGTCAACGCAGTCAAGAAAGGATAAAATATTAGTTCTGCATTAGTTCTGTTCAAGCATGTTTGTGAGGAAGATAAGAAAAGCCATTCATCCTGATACAGTAATATGATTATGGACACAAATTACATGGGATCGCTGGCTTATGCACCCTGATGGAGATAAGAATGTGATGTAAATGATATATATACATATATAGTACATAGAAAGAAGAAAGAGAGAGAGAGATGGAAAGAAAAAGTGAACTGAATTTGTTGTGTTGCTCCTTGTGGTTTCCACAGATCTCTGATGAGACAAGGAAAGAGCAGAACTAGAGCTCTTACAGGCATGTGGTAAATAATGACTAATGTGAATTTGTGCATGAAACTGGCAACCTCATCATGTCAAATAAATCACAACAGGAACTATCACTGCAAGAGCACTGGAAGTACTCTGATACAGGCCACCTACAAAGAGGCCAGCAGCTATAATAGTCCCACGCTACCTAAGGGGTGAAGAAGAAACTAATACAAAGAATCTGTTGTACCCTGACAGCTTGCATTAAAAAAAAAATGTAAACTATTACCTGTGTAAACATAAAAATGTAAACTATTACCTGTGTAAACATAAAAATTTAATACTGAGTTCATAAAGTAGTGGTCATCAAAACTACTGTTGTAAGCCATATTGTTAATTAATGAACATTGTCAGGTTATCTGTGCAAAGATAATGTATTGTGAAAAACAAAGACTTGTTTTGTTTTGTTAGTGATATCTGTTATCTTTTGCCATAATGGTAAATAAAAGAACCGCATCAATTAATCATCTGATATTATCACATATAAAACATATAAACTGTAAGCTTTCTAGAGGTTTTAAACAACTGATTTTATATTATCTGTTTTGTAAATTCTGGGCCAAGTTATCCAGTATAATGAACCAATGAGCTTCCAGCCTTTGGCTGACACCTCAGTTATTAACTGGGCTATTAGTTGCAGTAATCAATAGTTCATTCTATTACTTAACCCTCCGGAATTAATTTCAAATATGAACCTCTCATCATAGACTGAATTAGACCTCATTTAATCATACAAGAATGGCATCAAAATTAATGGACAAGGAGAAATTAAAAATGACATCTCTGGTCAAATGTCCTATGTGCTCTACAAGGTAAACATTTATATACAGTGCTTTTTTTTCTGATGGTATCTGCCGGTATAGAATCTGCCAGTATAGAATACAAGCACACAAGGTGAAACTGTCATATTTTTATTATCATAGTTGTGCCCTGCTATTTTCAATTAACATTTTATTTACTAGCCCATTAAATTACACATTGACTGATCACAAAACTAGAATAGATGGTAGGGTATACTTGTAGAAAAAAAATGTTGATAAACCTTACTTAATTTGATACTCATAGAGACACCTCTTTGTGTACTGAAACAAATGCACCATTTATTTGCAGAGATTATTTTCTGAAAGGCATGTCAGTTTTTTTTGTAAAGTGGGTTCAAGTTTGGTTGTGCTGTTCATATTGAAAACATAGGATCTTGATTTGTAAAATGTAGTGTTCTTTACTTCTAAGCATGTTAAATGCTTCTTTCTTGTTTCAGTTCTATAACATTTTATATTTTTGTGTAGTTCCCCGGGAAGTTCCATTTTTAACACAGTTTCTAGCAATGGTGGTGAGGAATTTGTACTTTTAAATATTTGATAAGCGGTTTCTTTTGCTGTTTGAATTTCTTACATGTTAGCATGTTTGTGGCATTGTATTTCTCTCAAGTCATGTTATACAGAAGGGTTTGTTTACCATAACATTTCCTGTTTCTAGTTACAGTCTGAGCAGTTTCTTTTAGCAGGGTATTT
Source organism: Oreohelix idahoensis (assembly GCA_024509875.1). Classification (NCBI taxonomy): domain Eukaryota; kingdom Metazoa; phylum Mollusca; class Gastropoda; order Stylommatophora; family Oreohelicidae; genus Oreohelix; species Oreohelix idahoensis. Next base: position 48,554 of record JAMPIV010008807.1, on the reverse strand, counting down.
TTGGCTGTCTGGATATCTGACATGTCTGTGTTGGAGCTTTCAGCAGATGATGGCGATGTCTACCCTTTGTTGTAATATTTTTGATTATGCTTTTCTATACCCTGTGATTATTTTATTTCACTAATACTATTAATAACAGTGAAATAAGAAAATAATGTTCATGATTTACTATGATTCCCAAAAGCATTATGTTCATTAGAAATACAGAAATAACATTCCACAACATTGAGGTCTCTAAGGACGCAAAGACAAAGACATAAAGACAGTTAGTAACTGATATGAGTTTGTGCATGGCACTGGCAACATCATCATGTAAAACAGTTTTCTACAAAATGAATTGCTGCAAGAGCACATGGGTACTTTGGTGCAGGTTTCTTGAAAGGGGCCTGCTGCAATGGTGGTTCAATGTTCTATGGTGGAGCACAAAGAAAATGATTCAATAGCTTGTTGAGCTTTTGCTGCTTTAAGAACAAGGCTTATCATTGATTTCTCTTGTAAAAAATCAGTTTTACACATGAGCAGTATTACCAAGCAATCTTTCAGGCATGTCATACAAGCGACTAATATGAGATTGTACATGGGGCTGGCAAAACCATCATGTCAAACTAATTGCTCCAGAAATCATCACTGCAAGAACATGTGACTGCTCTGTGCAGACGTTCTGCATGGGGATCAGCTACAGTGGTGGCTTCATGCTTCATAGGGAGTGAAAAGGAAGCGGATGATGATGATTACCACGCAACATTCTGTAATGTTTCTAATCATAGTCTGGTCTACAGCCATCTTCCACTGAAAGGAAGCAGATTATGATAATTACGATGTAACATTATGTAATGTTTCTTCTAATCATGGTCTGGTCTACAGCCATCTTCCACTGAAAGGAAGCAGATTATGATAATTACGATGTAACATTATGTAATGTTTCTTCTAATCATGGTCTGGTCTACAGCCATCTTCCACTGAAAGGAAGCAGATTATGATAATTACAATGTAACATTATGTAATGTTTCTAATCATAGTCTGGTCTACAGCCATCTTCCACTGAAAGGAAGCAGATTATGATAATTACGATGTAATATTATGTAATGTTTCTAATCATGGTCTGGTCTACAGTCATCTTCCACTGAAAGGAAACAGATGATGATAATTACAATGTAACATTATGTAATGTTTCTAATCATGGTCTGGTCTACAGTCATCTTCCACTGAAAGGAAGCAGATTATGATAATTACGATGTAATATTATGTAATGTTTCTAATCATGGTCTGGTCTACAGTCATCTTCCACTGAAAGGAAACCTCAAGAGTGGAGCTTACGCCTGTATTTGTGAAAACTGTGGTCACTTCTTCAAGTTCCGGTCTGTGGAAGATTTGAAAGCAAGCATTACTCTAACAATCAATGGGAAGGTCTACGATGGTAAATTAATTAATCTGAATATAAAGAAACATGTATGCAGACTTTTTAAAAAAAAAGCAATATTATTTGTATTCATACTGCTGCTGTTGAATACAAGACAATGTTTGCTTTTCTGATTTAAGAAATTATAATTTATTTAAATACAAAATTAAAATGCACTGATCTGTTGGTAATGGCATTTACTCTGGAAGGACAAAGTTTGTAATTTTGATTATATTATGAGAAGAGAAGAAGTTAGAACACACTTCGACAACAAGTTAAATTGACCAAAAAAATTTGATGACAAAGAGAAAAGATACATGCTGTTTTACATTATGGCATGGAACAAAATCAACAACAACATTGACAAATAGCAGTAAGAACTGTGTGAGAAAACACATGAGTCCAGCAATGTGGAAGGCCTTTCTGTGCCGTTTGCATTCGTATTTATTTTTCATGTTTTGTACTTATTTCTTGCTTTCTTTCCTTTCTGTTTTTGTTCATTTGTCTCTGACAAAGGCCTTGAGGCCGCGATGTAGGTTTTTTCTTGCCTTTTGTCTTAGTAAGATGTGTTATCTATTTTTTCTCTCTCCTAAACCCCACCTAAGAAAAGTGTGGGGAGAAACGTTAGCCTGTTTCAGTCCTGGCACCAGGAGAAGAAGAAGAAGATAGGTAATGAAGGTGGCAATGTTAATAATATTGTATTTTAACTGTCTTTTCTTTGAGCTGTATAGTGCACTATGTTAAGGTACATTATTCTCCCACTGTGGCCTAGTACCCTTGTTTTGTTACAGTCACTTTCCTGATGTCTGCAGATTACATGATATTAAAAAAAGTATTGGCGCATGCAAGACTACAGTATTGGAATATTATCCTGCCAGTTTAGAATGAGATTTTATATAAATGTACATTATGAAATGAGTCAAATAGTTCCCTGGGGGGAGGGGATGTCTCATAAGATAAGAAAGAATAGTACAACTGCACCCTCGGGGTGACTAATTTTAGGTAGTATATGGTGCTGGCAATCTCATCATATAAAACAAATTGCTATAGAAAAATCAATACAAGAGCATGTAAATATTTGGTGCAGGCTTTCTGCAAGGGGACCAGCTACAGTGGCGTCCCCTTGCTGTGTAAGGAGCACAAATGAAAATGATGATTGTTACAATATATTTTATCATAACAAATAATGTTACTGCTTGTCTTAAAGTCACCTGTGGAATGTAAAATTGGTGCCCAGTTAAAACTTAACAATTGGACGAAGAAGGGTTAACATCATCAGTTATGGCAGCAGGAAGTGAAGGTAGTAGCTAGAAAATAAAAAGTAAAGATACTACGGATAACTGTCACGTTTATACAATAGTAAAAGATTGTCTGTGTGTTTTCAGTTGGTAATGAGCATAACCCAGCCACCTCACTCCTGGAGTACTTGCGTAAAGTGGGCATTTCAAGAGGTACAAAAGGCTGCTGTTTTGAGGGTGGGTGTGGAGTCTGTCTGGTTACAGTCAAGCTCTTGGATCCCCTCACTGGCAGCACTAGGTTGTACACCATCAACTCTGTAAGTGTAAGATGTAATCAATCATGAGTATTCTGCAACTTTAAGAAAATATGTTAGCACATATACAGTTACAATTAACAGCACTTTGCTTATGGCAATTGAGATGATCCTCACTGAAAATGTTAGCACAGATTTGTGGAACTTTAATAACAGAAGATGGCATATGTGAAACATAAATCAAGAATAGAATATGAGTGGCCAAAGCTACATTCAACGGCATAAGACAAAAACTAATATCTAAATAACTCGAAAACTGAAATTGAAAACCATCAAATGCTATATAGATTCTTCATTACTGTATGGTGTAGATACAACTGACAATGAACAAGCAATAGTAAGAAAGAATTGAGGCCCTTGAGATGCAGAAATATAGAAAATTGAGGTTCATTTCATGGAAAAAGAAAAGAAAACAAATAGAGATCCTAAAAAAACCTAGGAATTAAAAGAGAATTAATGAAGGGAGATCAAAATTAGACAGTTAAAATATTTTTGGCCATGTAAAAAGACATAACACCGGACACTGAAGACCATATTGGAAGGAAGAGTTGAAGGCAAACGTGCAAGAGGAAGACAGCGCTATAAGTGAGAAGATAACATCAAGAGATGGACAGGAAAGAGTCTATCAGAGTGCACCATCAAGACAAGAGACAGAAGACATTGAAGACTTATTGCAGCCAATCTTCATTGTAGAGATGATAGGTGATGAATATGATGACGATAATGATCAAACCATTTAGCATCATTATGGACTTTGTGATGTAAGGTTTAGAAAATATTATGGGTTGGGAGGACTGAAAGTAAAAAAATAGAAAGGAAACCTCAAAGGCTACAAATATTAGAGAGGTTGATGTAGAAAACAGATTTCTTTAGCAACAGTGATTTATAGAAAAGATGTATGATGGCATATTAGAAGAGAGACACATTTTTAGTATGCAATATTTGATATGATGAGAGTTTGTTGTGGGAGTTGCAGAATGTTAAAGAAATAATTCCCTTTTTTTCCCAGAATAGCATACAATATGTATCAGCAGTTCAAAGACATATATATATTAACAAATTAAACAGTATTGAATCAGTTTTACAAATTAATGGTATACAGGAAACTTGGGACGTTTTGGGTTTCACTCTTTGTCAGCCACAGTTACAAACAAAGACAGATTATTGTCACTTATACAGACAAAAATCAACACACTGTATACTCCGATACATGTATCTTGTAATTTATAACAGTGAAAATATTTTGGTATACTTAAAATTTATATGGATCTCATAATAATTAAGGTAAGTCCGCAAAAGAAATTATGGTAGTGTCGCATAATATTTTTGTACTGCTGTATTTTTTACAATATTTCACTGTAATTGAGAATTGTATACTATGGTGGCTGTTTGCATAGGACAATATAATTTTGTATATTCATGATGTGTCTGAAATTCATTTTAATTTTGTTCTACAGTTATTAATTGAATATCACATAATTAAGTGCTGTATGTAATTATTCACATAATCATAATATATGTTAAATGAGTGAAACATCTGCTTTACTGTCTTCTTCTTTTTTCCAGTACTATGCTTCTTGGTGTAGGTGATCATATCTTCCCACAATTCCCTGTCACCATTTCTGTTTATCAATTGTGATGTTGATGTTCCATGCCATGATGTCAGACGGTCCAGTACCTTTTCTCTTTATCATTATTTTTATATTTTTTCTTCAGCCATTTCTGTTGTCATAATATATAGCAGCTTCCCTCTTCTCACAGTATATCCACAGATGGTTAATTGCTTTCTTCTAATCTGAGTAATAAGAATCTTCTGCTCACTCAATTTTTTGACATATCCTCATTACTCTTAGCTGTCAGATGGTAATCTTAACATTATTTAGTAAAACCCCATCATTGTGGCCGCCAGGAATTTTCCTACTTGTCTAAAAAAATTTCCATGGCTTACTTCCATGTACCAGGATAGGCTGTATATAACTGTGAAGAACTCCTTTCTTTCTCCATTAACAAAGATTTGTTTCATTAAATACTTGTATTTTATTGAAAACTGCTTTAGCATGGACTCCTCTTCTCTGAGATACATCTCCCATCTAATAGTACGCTAAAGTGTTTGAATGATTAATACAATAGGGACATAAATGAACAAAATAGAAGCCTTAAATAAGAAAAACAAAGATCTAATGCTCATCTCCAAAAAAAATGATTTTTCCAGAATGTGCCATCAAAGTAAAATAGACAATTTTGAACAAAATTCAGTAGATTTAAATACCTAGGTTTTACTGTCTGAATGCATGCATGTTTCTATCATTTTCTATGTTATCTGCATCAATCACTCAGAACAAGCATGTTTAGTATGATCTTAGTTTACATTATTTCATCATGCATGTTCTTTTTTATCAGTCTTAGGTCTATCATAAGCTTCAAGTGCAGAGATTTTTCATGAGCTTTGATATGATTTGCTTGAAGTGTATTTATAAAATACAGTAAAATGCCAACTAGGCAAGTAGATTATAAACACTTGGAAGACATACATAAATGCCAGACAACAGAAAGTAAAGAGAAATGATATGTATTATACATATTCAGTCCCATGCTCTCTACATAACAACATTACTTTGTAAGCTGCAAGAATATGAGGGGCTGAAGATTTCTACCATCGATCTGTTTTTAATCTGACTTGCTTTATGTAGCTGTGTTTTCCACATATGAGTTTCTATTCTGGCACTACATGTGTATATACTGAGAAAGTGATACGGCCACTGCCCTGTCTTAATAGCAAAATGTGAAAAGGAGCTGCAGGAAATGGTTGTTACAATAGTGATACAAAGTGAAAATAAAGTCCTCAGCCTTAATAGCAAAAAGACAGAAGTAATGGTCATCTCAAAGAAAAGGGCTTCCCAGAATGTACTATCAAAGTAAATGGAACAGTTTTAAATCAGGTCAATAAATTAAACTACCTGGACACATTAATAACAACGGATGAAAGATGCATCTCAGAAGTGAAGAGCAGAATAGCTCAGGAAAAATCAGAATTCTGTAAAATGAAGAGTATTTTATGCAACAATTCTCTGTCATTGGAAGTTAGAAAGAGAGTTCTTCAGTGTTATATAGAACCAATTGTGACATAAGGGAGTGAGTCATGGACAATTAATAAACAAGTAGGGAAGGCTCAAGAGCCACAGAGATGTGGTTTTACAGAAGAATGTTAAAAATACCAAGGACAGCCAAAAACAATTATGAGAATGTCCTGAAAGAGAGCACTGTGCAAAGGAAACTTATTTCACAAGTTAGAAAGAAGCAATCCACTTTTTTGGGGGGTCATGTTATGAGAAGAGGACAGCTGGAATATATCATACCAACAGTAAGATTGAAGGGAAAAGAGATAATAGAAGACAAACATGTGAGAAAGATACAGCAGAGCAAATACTGGACAGTTTGACATGGCATGGAAAGAAGTCAACAGCAGAACTGATAAATTATACTGAAGACAGGAAGTTGTAGAGAGACATGATCTCCTACACCACTAGGCATGGTATTTGAAGAAGATGAAGATCCACCACAAAAATATTTATAGAATGTGTGATTCCTGTATAAACACATTGGGATCCTCGCCTGTGCTATAGAGTTCATGCACTGTGCTGAGATTGTCCTTGTGTGATCTAAGGGAGGAGATTGGAACACTGATGGAGTTGTTTGTGTGCAATGAAAACGGTCCTTAGAACCAAACCAAACCAGTTGATGGCACATTGCACTCGATCCTTCTTCTGGGGGTTCACAGGATAAGAGAAATAGAGAGAGAAGTAGAAAACACTTGGAGAGGACAACTGGAGACAGACATGAAGAGGGTGGGGAGGACAACTGGAGACAGACATGAAGAGGGTGGGGAGGACAAGGAGAAGTCTGAGCAGATAGCACAGGATAGGAAGGATTAGCGTGTATTCGATAAAGACCTAACCTCAGGGGGGCTGAAAGTTAAGGATTTTGATGGTGATGTATTTCTATTTTTTTCAGTGTTTACTTCAACTTTACACCTGTGATGGCCTAGAAATCACCACAATAGAAGGTTTGGGTAACACAAGAACTGGTCTCCACCCTATTCAAGACAGACTAGCCAGATTTGATGGAACCCAGTGTGGCTTCTGTACACCGGGTCAGATCATGAATATGTATGGGTGAGTACTATGTTAGAAAATGTTACGAACACTGTGTCACTAATTTTTATGGATGCCAGTAACTGATAATTCATTCATTCATAACCCTCCACTCCCAAAGGAGCATAGGCCTTCAACAAACACATGCCCAGTCCTCCTGTCACGTGCCATCATCTCAAGTTCTTTCCACGTTCTCCTTATCATTTTCACCTCTGTTTCCAGCTCTCTTCTCCATGTGCTTCTTGGTCTACCTCTGCTTCTCTTGCCCTGGGGGTTCCAGAACAAGGACTGCCTTGTAATGCTATCAACAGGTTTCCTCAGTGTATGTCCTATCCATTGCTATCAACTTCTTCTCATCTCTTGTTCCACTGGCACTTGTCTAGTTCTTGTTCTCAGTTCCACGTAAGTACCTTGTCATACCATTTTAATCCCTCTATTCTACGCAGTGGAGGACCCTGTCTGCTGATGCTTCCACCATGGCACCCCTACGACCCATGACGGGTTATGGGTTGAGATGAGATGAGATGATTCTACGCAAGCACCTATTTATGAAAGTCTAGGTTTTTGGTAGTTGTCTTTGTTGTTCTCCATGTCTCAGAGCCATACAATAGGACTGACTTCACATTTGAGTTGAAGATTTTTATTTTCGTGTTGGATCCGATTTCTCTTGATCTCCATATATTTCCCAATGCAATGAAAGCTCCTCTTGCCTTTTGTATTCTTATTTTGATATCACTGTCTGTCCCTCCAACTGTGTCTATATTACTGCCAAGATATGTGTACGATTCTACATCTTGTATTGGTGCTTTTTCAAGTTCAACCCTGTTATCATTACCTGCATTTATTCTCATTATCTTTGTCTTTTCCCTGTGTATTCTCAGACCCAATTGCTGTGACCTCTCATCTAGTGTTTTCAATTTGTCCTGCATCTGATTACGGTTATGGGACAGAAGAGCTAAGTCATCAGCAAAATCCAGATCATTCAACTGCATAGTCAGAGTCCACTGGATTCCATTTCTGTTGTGTGTTGTCGATGTTCTCGTAACCCAGTCTATTGCTAGTAAGAAAAGAAATGGAAACAAGAGGCATCCCTGTTGCACTCCTGTTCTTATCCCAAATGGTTCTGTAAGCTGTCCTTCATGAAGAACTCTGCATGTCATGTCTTCATATGTTTTCTTTATTAAGTTAATGATCTTCAGGGGAACTCCATAATGCCTCATCAATTTCCAAAGTGATTCTCTTTTTACACTGTCAAATGCCTTTTTGTAGTCCACAAATCCGATGTATAGTGGTGAATTCCATTCCAGACTTTGTTCAACTATTATTCTCAAAGTGGCTATCTGGTCTGTACAGGATCTGTTTTGTCGAAAACCTGCTTGTTCATCTCTCAGTTTCTTGTCTATGGACTCTTTTAATCTTTCAAGGATAATCCTGTTTAATACTTTTCCTGGCACTGAAAGTAACATTATTCCTCTATAATTTGAGCACTCTTGTAAATTTCCCTTCGTAGACAAACATAACCAGATATCCTTCCTTCCATTCTGCTGGTATCTCTTCCTTTTCCCAGACTTTACCAAGTAATTTATATAACATCTCTGTAGCCATGTCGATAACTGCTTTGATGGCCTCTGCTGGAATGCCATCAGGTCCAGGCGCTTTTCCATCTCTTAGAAGCTTTATGGCTTTCTTTATTTCTTCCTTCATTGGTCTTTCACAGTTAATTTGTAGCTCTTCTTCTGCTGGCTGGTTGTCCGGGGGGTTTTGTCTATTGAGAAGGTCCTCAAAATATTCTGTCCACCTCTTCATTTGCTCTTGTATATTGCTGAGCAGTTTTCCATTCTTGTCTTTTATGAAGCAACTTGTTTGCTTGTATTTCCCTGTTAGCTTCTTTGTGCTGTTATACAGTCCTCTCATATTCCCTTTGGCTGCAGCATCTTCTGCCTCTCTTGCCAACTCCTCAATATACTTCCTCTTGTCTCTTTTGATACTTCTTTTTACTTCTTTGTTTGCTTCTGTGTACACTTCTTGAGCCTTGGCTTTGGAACTTCTGGTTTTGCTTGTGTTTAAATCTGCTTTCTTGTTTTTTTTGTCTTTTATCTTATTGATGGTTTCTGTTGTTATCCATGCTTTTTGTTGTCGTTCCCTTTTCCCCAGTATTTCTTCACATGTCTCATTCCATACCGTTTTTATTTGCTGCCAATAGTCTTCTGTATTCTCTGCATCTTCCAGCTGTTGGAGCACTTGGAATTTGTTGGATATTGTGACCGCAAATTTGTCTCTTGTTTCTTGATTTCTTAGATGTCCTACATTAAATTGTTGTCTATAATTTTGCATTGTTGCATATCTCTTGAGTTTCATTTTTACTTTGGCTATCAGAAGGTGGTGATCTGATGCCACATCTGCTCCTCTATATACCTTTACATCCTACAATGATGATCTAAACTTCTTGTTTATGCATATATGATCAATCTGATTTTCTGTTCTATGGTCTGGTGATATCCATGTTGCCTTGTGTATTCTCTTATGTGGAAACATGCTTCCTCCTATAGCCAGTTGATTTGAAGCATAGAAGTTTGAGAATAGTTCCCCATTTTCATTCATTATTCCTAGCCCCTGTTTTCCCACGACTTCTTCAAAGCCAGTGTTGACTGTACCTAACTTTGCATTCATGTCACTCATCAAAATTGTGATGTCTCTTCTTTTTACTTTTTCCATAATTTCCTGTAGTCTAGTATAAAATGCTTCTTTCACAGACTCTTCTTTGTCATTAGTTGGTGCATAAAATTGGGTGACATTTACATTTATTTTCTTTTTAGCTGTTTTAAAAGAAGCTGTTATTATTCTGGATCCAACTGCTTCCCATTCAATGAGTGCTTTCTGTTCTTCTTTAGATAACATAAGAGCTACCCCTTCACTGTGGTGTGAACTTTCATCTTCATGTCCTGAGGACAGCACCAATTCACCTGTGATGAGTTTCTTCTTGTCTACCCCCTTCCACTTTGTTTCACACAGTCCCAGAACCTCGATTTTATATTCCCTCATCTCTGCTGATACTTGTGCCACTTTCCCTTGTTCGTTTAATGTCCGAACATTCCAGGTGCCAAATCTGGAAGTTCTCCTAGAAGAAAGTAGGTTAGTCAGCAACACAGACTCCTTTCGGCTTTCTCTGTGTTGCATCATACGCCTCCCTGCGAGAGGACCTTCCCCTGTCTTGGATGGCTGTGTTTTATTTTCTTTAATTGACTTGTCCATGTTTGTTGAAGTTTTTTGTGGTTTAAATTTTTTACAGGATGGGGTAACCGGCCCCATGCCCAACCCTCCTTAGTCGCTTTCTACGACATGCTTGGCAGGGAACAGTGTTACTATTCTTTGCTCCCCTTTCAGGCCCCAGTAACACACGGGTGCAGTAACTGATAATGTGTGAGTTCAAATTCTTAACTAAAAGTTATAACAACATGTGCTTCTTGTAATAGTTCCATAAGAAAATTATGGATTCTGCAGCAAGACATTGATATATGGCAATGCCATGCATCTATACTTGGACTAGGGACATAGAAATTGCCTATATTATGGCACATGGCCTTCATCAGGCACAAAGGAACTAAACAGACGAGAAAGAAAGTGAGAACTAAGTTAAATGCACAAAAATTAATACAAATTATACAAACCAAAAATGGAAATATCCAATGTCGCTGTCACCAATTCCAGTGTGGACAACAAAATATAACAACTGTAGTAAAAAGAAAAGATAAATGGTTTACCTGGAGGACCTTTTTCCATCATTTATAGCTGACTTGGACTATCTAATTTTGAACTAACTGAAGTGTTGTAGCTAGCCAAGTAGTGGCAGTATATAGGATAGTAGCCCACCCCAGCCTGATTTAGTTGCCTTTGACAGTTTTTGGTATTGTTGTTGTTGTTGTTTAACTAGAGCAGCTGAGCTTTTTGGCTCTTTTACAGCCAATACCAAGTTGAAGACTCCTTGGAATTATCTACACTGTAGATCTAGGCTTTTCCTGTGGCTTTTCTGCCATTCTGAAATGCGTTGAGTTGAAGTCATTTTTTTTTTTTTTTTTTTTTTTTTTTTTTTTTTTTTTTTGCGTTCGCCCGCTAATACTCGAGGCGAAATCTCAGGTTATTATTTTATGTCTAACAATTGAATTTACGTGACAACAGAGACTGTCCCTCGCCATTCAGTAAAGCTAGGAGTAAGAAGCGCATGGCATATTGTGCATTCCCCACCATCCAAGGGGGCTCTCCAACTATGCAGAGCTAAAATACTGTACTCTGGTTCTGGCTTCTCCCAAGGAATTGTCATGTCCTGCACAGAGCCACTTCCCAGCACCCCCTGCCTATCACTGGGTCCACAGTGAGATCCTTCTGCATGCAGTCAACCAAGCCAAAGATATACGCCTGGGGTTCAAGTGACTTCTTCAAGCTTAGTGTGCAATGCAGGGTTCTCAACTAATTTCACCACCTGGAAGTGTGTGGATGATTTCAAGAGTCTATGAGGATGTAATTAGCCTCACAGAAAGAGGTTCACTTCCACATATGTATATTATTACACTGTGCATAGTTGGTGGTCATATAATGATGGCTGCAGATATGCCTCCATGCATAGTTTTTGGTATAAAAATGTAGTCTTCACTCACCAAACAGGTCTCAAGATTCACAAATGGATGGATCTCTTAAACATCTAAAAATTGTATGTTTTTGTTATCTCCTTCCAGCATTTTACAAAACAACCCCAAGCCAACCATGAAGGAAGTGGAAGATGCATTTGATGCAACCATCTGCAGGTGTACTGGTAAGACAGTTCATGATCATATTTTCTTCAGCAAATCTTTTGTCATCATCATCGTTATATCCCACTTTGTTCCTTACAGAGCATGGAGTCTTTTCTGCTGCTAGTCTCCACCAAAACATTCATGGTTTCTGCAGCAATTAGTTTTACATGACAGAGTTACCAGCCCCATCCACAGCCTCATATTACTCACCTCTTATGTCATGTCTAAATTTGGAGTAGTCCTTTTCTTCTTTGTCTTCTCAAAGACACTCAGGAACTGCACAGAGTCTCATCATCTCAACCCATAACCCGTCATGGGTCGTAGGGGTGCCATGGTGGAAGCATCAGCAGACATGGTCCTCCACTGCTCTCTATTCTCAGCAATGCGTACAAGTGTGGAAAAACCGTGTCCTGCCCATTCTTTGATGTTATCAGCCCAGGATTTTTTTTGCCTTCCTCTTCTCCATTTACCTTCGACTGTTCCCTGGAGGATCGTTTTCGAAAGGGAGTCATGACGAGTTACATCCCAAACCAGGCAAGCTTTCGACGTTTCACTATTGACAAAAGTGGTTCTTGGTGGCCTGCATAGGTGTTTATCTTCTCTCTAACATAGACATTTGTTTTGTGCTCTTTATAGCAAATGCGCAAAATTCTTCTATAACATTTATGCTCGAAAGCCTGAATCCTTCGCTCCGTATCTGCAGTGAGTGTCCAGCCCTCACACCCATACAAGAGAATAGATAATACAAGTGATTTGTATAATTTGCACAGAGTGCAGATCTTTATAAAACCCTATAACAACTCATTTAACAAACATTTGGAAATTAAATGCATGCTGAGTTTTATTATCTGTTTCAAATGTGATTAACATTGTTATTTTAATAGTCCATTGTTATAATACTCAGTTCTCGTTATTTTCAGGCTACAGATCTATCCTAGATGCCATGAAATCATTTGCTTCCGATGCTCCACCTTCTTTAAAAAACAAGGGAGGAGTTATTGATATCGAGGTACTATCTATGTTACCATGACAACTGATGAACCATTCATCATTTCCTGTTTTGTCCCCTCTGGAGCCTGGGACCCCCATGCATGAAACCTGCACCAAAGCATGTGTGTGCTCTTACAGAGGCAGTTTCTGTAGTAATTTCTTTTACTGGTGGAGGTTGTCAGCCACCTGCACAACTTCATATTAGTAACATTTTTTAGCATACCTGGGAGAAAAGTAGTCCTGTTTTACTTTGTATCTTCAGAGATCCGCCAGAGCTATACAGAGCTTTTGAACTATTACTCTATCTTAGTATGTGTATGTATGTGCACCTTTCTCAACAAAATCTGAACACCAGCTCTGTCATATATGCATCAATCACTACATTTTTGGTACTAGATCATACATTATTTTATTTAAAATCCATCTTATTACAAAAATGTAAAGCTGCACGGTAAATTAAATATCTTCCGTTAAATCATTTTTCACAGGGTTAAATTTATTTCGAATCTACTTCAAATGGGCATTCACAATATATTACATTATATTGTTTCACATCCACTACATTAATGAAATTTAAAAAATGGACATCTTCTGTGCTAGAGGTAGTAAAAATTTCTGCCTTTGATGGCGAAGAGTTAGTATTGTTCTCATTCATTACTCTTAAGCTGTTGTGAGCATAGATAAAAAAAAGGGGGTAAAGGATCCCGTTACATGCCCATTGAGGCATATTGGGAATATGATGTTAGGCCTGTATTTTCTTGACCATCGGCACACTAGAGGTGATGTGGTCAGCATCACGTCGGCCGCCTTAATCTTCCCAGCATATGCCTGCAACAATTCAAGCCAAGCTTTCATATCTTGTGCCACCAGTTCAAAGTCTTTCCATGAGTTCTTTTTATCCGTTTCCAGTTCCCTTATCCCTGTAGGTTCCCTGTTATCCCTGTACATCGCTCCCAAAATGTTTTTGATTGGTTAAATTTGGTCTTTATATTTTGAACTTAGGAACTGAATGGTAAATTATGCAAGAAGACAGGCAAGGCATGTGTGGGTCGCTGTACTGGCCATGCTAAAAATGGCACCACCATCAGCTGTGAGAATAGTGCACCCAGACCCCTGCATATTGTCAATGACCAAGCTCAGTGGTTTAAGCCCCTAAGCCTTGCAGAGTTGTACCCCTTGCTGAAGCAGTATGCTGGTCAGAACTACAGTTTGGTTTTTGGAAACTCAGGATTTGGTTAGTCTGCAAGAAAAGAATATATATATTTTTTATTATATAACAGCTAAGATGTCAGTGTTGATGTTTTCATAACCCAAACCTGTTGATAACATTACCAGGCAGTTCTTATTTTGATGATAGGTAGAGGGAGACTAAGGAACACAGAGAAGAAAACTGGTGACAAACCTGAATGGTATGAAGAAGACACAGAATGACCTTGAACTGATGGCATGGGACAGGAAGACTTGGCATACGTTTGTTGAAGGCCTGTGCTCCTTGGGCAGCTGAAGGATGATGATGATGAATAGCTGACCTGTGTAAAGGTCACTGTTATAATGAGTAACCACTCCACTCCTGCCCCAGTTATTTAATGTTTGTGTTGTAGACTCAGTAACGTAATATTTTCTTTAGTTTATCAGTCATTGCAATTTGTCAGTTGAGTTTGTCATTACGAATACAGAAATGAGAAATCTGAGAAAAGCAGCTTATAAGGGCATTTAAATTCATTGCATTGGCTGTGAAACTACTACTGCATTGAGTTTTGAAATTAAGAAAAGTAAATAGTTACTTTCACAAACACCTCAAGTTGACAGAGTGAATAGAATCAGGAGGAAACAGCCAATTTGAAAACTGCATCCAAGGTGGAGTGGGTTCAGTTCCTAATGCAGGCAAGTAGAGGAAAAAAAATAACAGGGGAGTGAGTCATGATTGAAATGGGCTCACAGTCTAAAGTGTGAAAGCTACCTCTGATGATCAGGTTGTTTTTTTTCTGTGTTTAGAGTTGTCTATTATTAAAGATATAGTAAGATCAGGGGCATGGAAAGACTTTGACCTGATGGCACGGGGTAGAAAGACTTAATACAAGTTTGCTGAAAGCCTATGCTCCTTTAAGAGTTGAAAGGTGAAAGAAGAAGAAAATCAGGCACATTGCTGGGATAGCTCAAGTGAAGAAATATCATCATCATTTCTCTGTTTCCTCCCCATAGAGCATAGAGCCACCACTGCTGCTGGTCTCCTTGCATGACGACTGCATCAAAGCATTTGGGTGCTTTTGCAGCATTTGTGTCAATATAGGTGTACTTGATAAAAAAAGGCAGTAATCAACCTTTAAGTATTATACTACTGGACAAAAGTTAAGGGCTGCCATTCAGTTTAGACAAGGTTTATATAATTCTTCCTGAGCAGGGTCGATTTTCCAAATGTCTGGTAGCTTGAAATCTCTCAAGAAGTCTCTGAATGGTAGAGTGGGACACTGCTAAACGTCTTGCAACATGACGAACAGATTGACCATCCTGAATCCATGCCATGGCTCGACCACGGTCTACAGTGCTGAGACTTCTCCTTGGTGGCATGGCTAATGCAGTGATCATTTTGACCACTTGTCATACTGATTTATTGCATACCAATGGTGAACACTCTTTACCGATGATCATTTTCCACGTGCATTCAAATTCAACTCACTTTTTCACCTTTTGAACTAGTGGGGCGTGTTGCAAAAACCACGAGTTTTTGCAGCAACAATGGCAATTTTTTGGACATTTAAAAAAAATTTAACCTAGTGCACACAGAAATGTATACACATTTCTCTGAGCTCAGTTTTAATGACATTTTCACTTGTCTTTACAGTTTGCCAATCAATTATATAAACCTTGTCTAAACTGAATGGCGGCCCTTAACTTTTGTCCAGTAGTATATTATGACTTTTACATCGTTCTGTTTATGTGTATAAAACAATCAATGAACTAGCTAATATTCTGTATTTAAAAACAACATTTGACCAACTAATAATCTATTTTTTTTAAACCAATGAACCAGCTAATACTCTGTATAAAACATTCATTGTAACAGCTAATCCTCTGTTGGTGATTAAGCTCGAACAGTAATATTCTTTTAAAAAAAATATAACAAAATTCAGTGTGCTGTACTGAAAGTAAATTTCATTTTACAGGTATTTTTGGTGAAGTTGGACCATGGAACTATAACATACTCATTGACATCAGGGGAGTCAAGGACTTATACACTGTTGATGTAATTTAGCTTTTAATTCATTTATTCTTATGGTAAATGTTTATTATAATGAATTGTTATTACGGCAACTAACGCTTCTTTCTGTCAAGAAATAATGACTTTATGTATCATTTTTATGGATAAACTTTGGACAGGATTTTAAATAATGAAGTCTAAATTATCTGTAAAACATTAAATTAATAGTAAAGGTATTTTTAAATGTATACTTTACACAGTAAATTAGACATCTTGATGTAAGTCATTTTACAGTGATAAATATATTTCTTATTTACTCCAAATCAGCCCTCAAAATATCTCGTTTGTTGCACATCCTCTACATTTATACTTTAAAAGTGGACACCCATGTCAATTTTAAAATTATCATTTCAACTTGCATGAGTGTAAAATCTTAAATGCAACTGTCATGTGCAGTTTGTGGTTATCTTTTGATATATCCATTCAGTTTTAAGTCAACAGTTTTAATGATTAGTTGTGGTGTTATTCCTCAGCTAACCCCAAGTGACCATATCACATTTGGGGCCAATGTATCTCTGACTGCTCTGAAAGAAGTCTTTGAGAAGACCACTGATCCTGGGTTGCCATATGCCAAAGCATTTGTCGCTCATCTGGGACGTACAGCATCATCCAGTCTTAGAAATGTAGGTATTTGATGAGAGTGGAGTGAGTAGACAAGTGGGAGCATATGAGTATCATAGGGAGGAGGGGAATAATGTGTTATATGGTTAGCCGTGAACATGTGGTTTCTTGGATGTTTGAGGAAATGAAGAAAGATTAGCAGTCTGGTGTGAAAGATAGAGTGTCCAATTGGCTATGTGGTTTAAACACTGGCTTCTTGCAGCAAAGCTACTGGGTTCCAGGATCAAAACCTGGTGGCGTCAAACTCGATACGGCAGTTTGTTATGATACACAATGTGAGAAAGATACAGCAGTTTGTTATGATACACCATGTGAGAAAGATACGGCAGTTTGTTATGATACACAATGTGAGAAAGATACAACAGTTTGTTATGATACACATGTGAGAAAGATACAGCAGTGTGTTATAATACACCATGTGAAAAAGATACAGCAGTGTATTATGATACACAATGTGAGAAGCTTTAAATAAATTATGATACATGTTACGAAATCCAAATCTAGAATCTTAGCTGAAAATGACTAGCTTTAACATACACCATTACTTTCTTCTTTTGAAGTTGCTGATACATATTTAGTATGTTAGAATCTTGAATGTCTCTTTACAGATGTGTTCTTGGGCAGGCAATCTTGCACTGAAGAATCGTCACAATGATTTTGGCTCAGATGTGTATACCATGCTTGAAACAGTGGGGACACAAGTGACTGTTGGTACAGTTACATACATTTTCTACCATTTCTGAAATTAATTAATAAATTTGAGACACTATGGTATGTATGTAAAATGCAAGATCATTGCTAGGTTTTGTAACCTTGATTCATAAGTATCTTTTTAACTCTTTCTACTGCACAAGCCACAGGGTATGCCTTGATATAGTACACTAGTCTTCCAAGGGTCGCCTGATAATCCTGTTTGTTTATAGTCAGATGTACTCACGTCTGTGCTTTGTACCAGGGCTGTGGAGTCAGTCAGGAGTCAGAGTCATGGAGTGGGGGTTTTTTTCAGTAGAGTTGGAGTCGGTAAAGAATGTCCTGACTCTGACTCCAAATTTTACAAGGCTTAAGCTCAGGCAGATCTTATTATTAAGAATCGATTCAATTTAAATAACAAATTATCATATTTTTAAATACTTTTAGAGTTTTTGTTTTGTATTATTGTATACGAATTAATAGTTAAAAATGTAATGTAATCTACAAAAGCCACGTAGTCATTTATTCACACATGTACCATACTTATACATATAACTCCATTTACGTGCATCATTTTATACCATATGACTACAGTAGTTAAAAAACAACTGTAGTCAGAGTCAGACTTCTAAAATTTCAGAAGTCGGAGTTTTTTTTGGGCCGACGGCCAACTCCACAAACCTGCTTTGTACAATGAAAAAAAAAATTAACAAGTTACACACTTCTAAATATTCTACTGTCAATTTATGCCAATTAAATTATATACATATTATGAGAGATATTCTCATAAATACACATTTTTTACAGCTTTTTTTTAACGTCACCAGTGAAAAATAAATTGACTTGGAAGAAATAAGTCTCTTGTTTTTTTAATATATGCGCTTGTCAAATAAGAGAGATCAAGTAGCGGAGTGGTTAGAGAACTTGCTTCTCAAGGTAAAGTTATCGGGTTCAAAACAAGATAGTATCATGGTCCAGCTGTAAATGGTTACCTGACTCTGTGTCACGAAGTGGTTTTAAAGTTTATTAGAGTTTGCCTGAATGAAAGCAAGACCCTAGTATGAGAAAGTCTGAGAAGATAGAATTAGATGAAAATTGACATGCCTGTGGACAGATAAGACTATTGGCTCAAGGGATAGAACCAGGATTTGCCTCTCCCCTTGCCGCTTTGTGACTTCAAAATGGCTATAATCTCACCCTCCTCTGACTACCTTTAAACACAAGGAGATAAGGTGTATAAAAACGACCACAGACACCACTATACAGACAACATAGAGTAAGTATAGAGTGTAGGAGCTGATCCAGTAAGTATATTATAGATAAATTTATTTACACACAGAAATCATTAAAGTTCATCATACATCAAATTAAAAAAATTAGCGTGCACTGTTGCACGGCCTGAAAAACAACGTAACAAGTACATTGATAGACACTAGAAAAAAAAAACCCAAATCACATTCTTTCTGTCACCCTGTTGAGGAACAATAAAATGATTAGTGATTAAAATAACTCTACTATTGTGGGGGCTGTCCACTTTAGCCTCCACTCTCTAACAAAATAAGATTCTACTGTCTCAGTCCTGTTGACTCTTCCTCAACGAACGTCTACACTGCTTTCCACTTGTTAGGCGATATGCGCCGCTAACTAACACCACTGGAGATGCTAAAATAATAGACTTGGAGTAACACAATGGCTCAGTGTCTATCCTTCGAGTGGACACTGAACAGACCCTACTGGTCCTGTCTATTTTCTCCCTCCTCTCTCTCTCCCTCTCTCCTTCTTGATCTCAGTGTCTCTCTAATACTCGACGACTGATGATGCGGCATCTCTGTTATTACGCTCTTCTCTCGTTTCTTTCAAGACCCAGGTATGGTAACTCTCTCACCTGTTCCTGAATCTGGGGAGGATGATGATGAAGTTCTGGTGTCAAGCATGAGGTACTTGATTAACTGCGACAAACTTCTCTGCTGCTAAATAGCTTCCCTCTTTTAACCCGCTCCGGAGTTATAGGAAAAACACAGCCTTGATTTCCGGCTGTACGCAATTGAAACCAGTCTCGCTGAAGAATTGAACTTCACTGCAATAGACCGTTTAGGTTATCTTCTTTTGCTCCTGACGATAACTCGAGTACTCTGACCCTGAGATATGTCTTTTTGCCGTGGATAATTTTATTTGACAAAATTATGCTCCCCACTGTTTCGCCGTGACTCGCTGAAATTAAAAGAAAATGCGTCTATTGTATACCAACTCCAACATAACGCATCTCTAACCCATTAATCTTTATAACTCCCTTACTCAGTACTTCTCTCGTCATGTACAACAATACATAAAATGATACTACCCACGTGGCACTTAAATCTCTCTCCTCCCACTCCCCTTCTTTCGTTCTGAACCACCATACTTAAAATATTCCTACCCACGTGTCTCTCTATCTCACGCTCCTAGTCTGCCAGGTAGGTAAACAAAAACCTCCCAACCTGTCTGACATATTACGTGGCTGTTACGCATGGCTAACCCAGTGTCCCAACATTTCAACTAGGGAATTCTTTGTCCGAAATCCCGTGGCCTCCTTTTTAACATTTACACATGAGGTTTCCTGGCTTACTCCAACATTAAATTAAATCTCGTGCTACAGGAATAATTTCCTCCAAAGCAGTATGATCCACTTATAACACACATCTTTACTCTCCGACTGCATTTCTTACATTTGAGGCATAATAAAATTTAGTACACACAATCGATTCCCAATAAAATTACATTTGTAAATACACAGGAATAAATGGTGGTTTTACATAACATTCTACAACTATGAGCACACGTGTAGCTTATAACTTCACCCGTTCCTATCTACTGCCAAAATCATAGAAAGAATAAGCACACTGTTGCATTTACATTGTTCTTCAAAAATGATAATGGATGGCACTATCGTTTAGGACTTAAAAGTTAATGTCCCCGAAGAAGTTAACTACGGGCGAATTTCTCAAAGAACCCTCTAATAAATAAACGATAATAAAATTACTACATACCAATACCGCTTTGTTCCCACAGTGGAGACGATAATACGAAGTCTGACGGCTGACAATTATTTCTTACGATAGAGACTTGCCCGCCGTTTCCTATCTCAATATATACAAGCGAACCGCCCCCGCGGATTCCCTTCCTACGCATAACCTAAGCGTTCACTCGGACCAATGGAAATGCTTAGAAAAATAAAATAACTACGAGCTGCGCCAATCAGATTTGAAACCGCGCAAACCACGTGTCCAAAAATGACATCACGTCCACGTGCGTTTCTGACGCGTCATACGGGCGTGCCCGAAAATAGCGATTTCCGTAAACAACGAAAAATCGCGGAAAATCAGAAGAAAGAAAAACTGGTCGAGTGTAAAATAAACCTACCATCATAAAAAGAACCCATTTAATTACCTACCCAAAAATACCAAACACGATATATATTCAAATGAGAAGAAAAAAATGGTGAAAATTCAAAATAAAAGAACAGAATCGGGCCGGTTGAAGGACAGAATTACAGTGCAGCATCACACTCTGCTCTTGAGCTTGGGAAGACAAAGGCAGTGAGAAAAAGAGCCGGACATCCCACCGCATAAAATGAGACTTAGTAAAGTGAAGTATTTAACACCTTACTCCCCACCAGCAGTGTCTGCTATGGAACTTCCTGTTACCTTTAAATGTCATAAACAAAGAGAAGGTTATTTAGATCAGTGGTTCTCAACCTGTTGGTCGAAACCAGAAATTGGGTCCATGGAAATATTGCGGTGGGTCGCATTCTTACGTTTTCCTTACTCAAAATTTTAAGTGGCATGCCTTTAGCTAAATTCCTGTCTTCTTCTTTGATCCTTAGCTGCCAACTGTCAAAGCAATCAGTGGCCATCACGCCTGGTAGCATCTTGTAGGGCAGCAACAAACTGCTTCCACTTTGTTCGGTCGGTGGCCATCCTTCTAACAGTGCCCCGGCTCTGGTTCATTCTTTGCATCTCGGCCTCCACAGCTCTCTGCCAAGTTGTTTTTGGCCGGCCTCTCTTTCACTTTCCTTCAGGGATCCATAGCATAGCTGTTCTTGTGATGGCATCAGGGTCTCTTCTGAGGATGTGGCCAACCCAACTCCAGCGTCTGCCAGCTATGATGGTGTGCAAGGTCCTCTTGATTACTCTGAGTAAGCAGTTCTGGGTTGGTGATGGTGTTCAGCCAAAAGATTTGGAGAATTTTCCTTAGGCAGATTGTGTCGAAGGAGGACAATTTTGACATTTCCTTCTCTGTTACTCTCCAGCATTCTGCACCATAGAGAAGCTCAGAAAGTACACAGCTCTCATATAATCTTAATTTAGTGTTTGTGCTGTACTGAGTCTATATTTCGGAGCTGGTATTTGCTGATGATGTTGCCCTGATTGCTAAATCAGAGGCACATCTCCAATCCAACCTGCAAGTCTGGAAGGAAGAGCTGGAGAAGAGAGGGATGGTCATAAGCAGCTCTAAAACAAAATCCATGGTGATATCACGAAAAGAAAGAAGACATCAGATTACGCTGGGAGAACAGGTCCTGGAGCAGATCGACCACTTTAAATACCTCGGAGCTATTATAGACCGAAAGGGAGGCATCAAAGAAGAGTTGGCCACTCGAAAAGCAGCAGCTGGGAGACTTTTTCAGGCCATAAATCGAGTATTCCTCAGCAAGAGAGAGGTTGGTAAGAAAACGAAGATGGCTGTATACCGCTCCACCTATGTCCCAGTCTTGACATATGGATGCGAGTCATGGGCAATGACTACAACCCATAAAAGCCAGATCCAAACCTCAGAAATGAGGTATCTGAGGAAGGTGTTGAAGTAACAAGAAGAGACATGGTACGCAACCAGACGATACGTCAAGGCCTTAAATCCTACCCCCTGCAGACCCAAGTAGAACAGTCCCAATTAAGATGGTTTGGCCATGTCTGCAAAATGGGAGAAGATCGGATACCATGACAAGCATGGGAAACAAAGAGCCAAGGATCCAGACCACGAGGACGACCCAGAGTCCGCTGGGAGGACAACATTAGACAATCTTTGAAGGACCGAGGACTAGAATGGACCCAGGCCAGGAGGAAGACAGCTGATAGGATAGTCTGGCGCTCTCTCTTCCAAACCTCTACACCTCATGGTAGAAGGGGAACGACTAAGTAAGTAAGTAAGCTGTACTGAGAGGACTTCCAGATGTTGTTTAGACTAGCAAAGGATGTTCTATTCATTTTTTTGTTGATGTCTGGTGTTACTATGCATCCTAGGTATGTAAATGTGTCTGTCTGTTTCAGCTTCTGGTTCCTTAGTTATGGGCTCAGGACTGCCCACAGAGTTGAATTCCCATTGTCAGTTTTGGTACATTGGTCGCCAGACTGAAACTTGGGTTGTGGTCCTTCAAAGCTTGAGAAATCACTGATTTAGATTATATGGCTATTGGTTTATCTTAAGTATTGGAGATAAAAAAAATGACATATTTTATATCTTCTTCTTCTTCTTCTGTCCTTAGCCACAGACCGTCAAAGCAGTCAGTGGCCATTACGCTTAGTGGCATCTTAGGGCAACAGCAGATAGGTTTTCTTTGCCATTGTTTCCCATCACGCCTAGTGGCGTCTTTAGGGCAACGGCAATGGCTATTTGTTTTGCCATCACGTTTATCACATCACGTGGCGTCTTTAGGGCAACTTAAGTATTGGAGATAAAAAAATCAGCCCGTTGTGATATTTTATATGCCATAACATAATAGCTGACTCCAGATAACATTTTAATTTACTTATGAATATATTTTCTAGTGGATGGTGATGGAGTGAGCAATCAGTACTCGCTGGTAGATTTCCTGTCTGTGAACTTAGTGGGGAAAGTGATTGTATCCATGCGTCTGCCCAAATACAGCACATCTGATGTTGTTATTCGGACATTTAAGACTGCTCACAGATTTCAGGTAACTAAAATGAAGTATGGAGGATATACCTGGAGAGAGTTTGAGAGTGTGACAGATGAAGTGAACAGAAGCTTGTGGTCACAGATCTTTCCTGTTGGAGAAGAACATTCAATTTTCTAGCTAATGATCTGCCCCTTTCAAAATGAAGCCCAACAAATGTTTTGTCATGCATATTTGTCTCTGCCAAACTCTCAGCTCTTGATTGAGGCTTCAAGTTGGGTTGTGCCACTAAATTGGCTAGTTTATATTTGCTTGTGCAATAAAATATTCATTTTACTGATGCAATACACTATCCAAGAAATATAAATGTGGATTACTCAGATCATCTTGGAACAAATAGTTAAGCCACACCTACTGGTTCTTCTTAATATTTGTCACCACTTCCATCTTCTGTTTTTGACTCAGTTTTATCTGTATTGAAACACTAAGCACTGACTTCATCAACATTCTTTCATCCTTATCTTCACTGAGAATAGTATCACTGTCATGGGAGATAAGACTGCCATGCTTTTGCTTTGAAATAGCCATTTTCGCACACAGGGTTGCAAAAAGCTGTATTTATGCCACTGCAGTCTCCAAATAACCATAAAAATCACTGCCATCTTCATAGAAGAGCTTTGTGTATAAATTGCCTGCTTTACAGCACGACCATTAATCATAACAAGATGAAACAAGTGAGTGAAAGTTTTGAATATTTATGACCGACATTCCCAGTCTAAAGGTTTTAAATACTATCATCTAAGGAATATTTTGGAATGTTGCCTTTGATAACTTTTGTTATAATGTTCTTCATTTTATAACTTACAGAAAAAAAAGCAGAGAATTATTTCCATTTTCAGCTGTGTCATGCTCACGTCACTTCTGGTTTTAACTTTAAATTGGATACAAACAACAACTATCTGGTCAAGTCCAAGCCCACCATTGTCATACAGGGCATTAATGGTCAACTGGTTAGTGTTCTTGTCATGTTATGGTTGTATTCTTGTATTGCTGGTTGTGTTTTTTGGTTGTGAACTTGCATCTGTATGTGTGTTTTGTTTCACTAGGCGTGCTACAGTAAGGATCAACTCATAGGTGATGTCACACAACTTTGTGTCCAATTTAGCCATCCTTCCTCTTGCCCTTGTTAGAGAAGTCTAGATATAGAGGTTAGCTATGTATACTGAATCAGTAACCATAAACTAGAACAGGTGGCTGTCAATGAGAGCAAGGGGGTGTAGTTGTAGGGGGAAAAACATCCGTATAAACACCTTTAAAGAATTTATAATGAACAGCTGGCAAAATGAAGGACATGTTGAGAGCACCAAGCATCACATGAAGAAAGACAAGGCCCCAGGAGCAGGTGGTACAACAGTAGAGGTAACTCAGGCTGTAAAAGAATTTGAAAGGGAAGTGATAAAAAAACTGTTAAGTGACATATACAATTGTGGATACATACACCTGATGACCTGCTTAATCCATTCGGGAATGAAAGGATATAATATGCAAGATAAATGAGAGTGGAAGGGCAGAATGTTAGACGGGCCTGAACGCCCAATTCTTAACCCTTCGAAAATAAAGTTCGTTCGTTTGTTCATTCGTGGTGATGTCAAAGAAGGCTGATGAATGTGAAGACAACTGCAAAATTAGTCCCATAAGTCATGTGACCAAAATACTCTAAAAAATTACCATCAAAAGAGTGAGATTTAAAATAAAACCAGAGGTGAAACATGAGGACATTATCAAGATGTTAAAAAACATAAAGGATGATGAAAAATATCTGAGATAAATAAAGAACATATATTGGAAGAAAAACAGCAACTATAAGAACTGGCAACCAAACAGAGAAATTTTAGTGGATAAAACAAAGTGTTAGGCAGTGATACTGGCTTTCTCTGACCTTGACTTCTTCTCTGTACAGTGATAATATAAGATTCATTGCAGGCGTACCAGAAATATCAGTTTGATGCACATACAATTTTAAAAAACATGCAAACGGCAAATGATACTAATAAACCCTTAGGATAAATAGCAAAAAGACGGAAGTAATGGTCATCTAAAAAAATAACACTTCTCCAGAATGCACCATTACAATAAATGGAACAGTTTTAATATAGGTCAATAGATTCAAATACCTGGGCACATTAATAGTATCAAATATTGTTGTTGTTGTTGTTGAACTAGGGCTGCTGAACTTCTTGCTCTTTAGCAGCCAATACCAAGTTGAAGACGCCTTGACATTATTTACGCTGTAGATCTAGGCTTTTCCTGTGGCTTTTCTGCCATTCCAAAACATGTTGATTCGAAAGCATAAGCTGCAGTTTCTCCAGCCTGGCGTGCACTTAAAAAATCATTACATCTGGTCTCAAGCTAGGAGAAGTGCATGGTATACTGTGCATTCTATGCCATCCAAGCGGGCTTTCCAAATGTGCAAAGCCCAAATACTTTGCTCTGGTTCTGGGCTCTTTCAAGGAATCATCACTTTGCATACAGAGCCACTTCTCAGCTCCCCCTGCTTATCATGGGTCCATAGTGAGATCCTCCTACATGCAGCCAACCAGGTAAAAGCCCGAGTTATGTTTGGGGCTCAAGTGACTCCTCCAAGCCTGCTGTGCAATGCTTGATTCTCAGTATGTTTCACAACAGGGGGAATCCCTGGAAGTGTGTGGATTATCTGAAGAGTCAATAGGGGTGTAATTAGCCTACATAGGTTCACCTCCACACTGTAAAATATAACATTGTGCTTAGCTGGCGGTTGTATAAGGATGACTCCAGATATGCCTCCATCCATTAATATCACATGCAAGATGCATCTCAGAGGTAAAGGATAGAATTGCCCAAGCAAAGCTGTGTTCCACAAAAAAAAAAGTATTTTATGCAAAAAAGTCTTAGTCAGTAGAAGTAAAACAGAGTTTTTCAGTGTTATATAAAGAGGTAATCCTGTCATATGGAACTGAGTCATGGACAACCTGTAAACAAGCAAGAATCTTTTGTGACCATAGAGAAATTTAAGAATACAGCAGACAGCTGAAAAGAGCATTGAGGATGTCATGAAAGAGACAAGCACAAAAGGAAGCATGTCACTCATATTAGAAGGCAGTAATCCACTTTTTTTTCTTTGGCATGTTACGAGAAGAGGAAAGCTGGAAAATATTGTGGCAAAATTGATTGAGTGAAAAAAGAGATAGTGAGTAAAAATGAGAGAAGATGCTGAACAGTCTGACATTCTGACATGGAAAGAGCGCAACATCAGAATTGATAAACATCACTGAGGACAGAAGCCTGTGCAGAGACATGATCACCTACTCCAGCTGCATTGAACATGAAGAAGAAAAATAATTTTAAAATAAATATCGTTTCTACATAATGGCACTTCACATTAAGAAAACACATCCAGGAAAAACAGATAGACTGAATAAGTATAGCCAACAGATTGGTCTGAACATCAATCTAAAGAAAAGAGAAGTCATGACACTCAGTGTGGGCAATCCTGAGCCCATAATAATAAGGAACCAAAAGCTAGAACAGACAGACACATTTACATACCTGGGATGCATAGTAACACTAGATGGTGGATCAAGCAAAGATATCAACAGAATGAATAAAGCAAGAATAGCCGTTGTTAGTCTAAACAACATCTGGAAGTCTTCCCAGCACAGTACAAACACAAAATTAAGATTATAAAGATTATACAAGAGCTGTGTACTTTCTGTGCTTCTCTACGGTTTAGAATGCTGGAAAGTAACAGAAGGAAATGTCAAAAGTGTCCTCTTTCCACACAATCTACCTAAGGAAAATTATGCACATCTTTTGGCCAAATACCATCACCAACCAAGAACTGCTTACTCGGAGCAACCAAGAGGTCATGCACACCATCATAGCAGTCAGAAGCTGGAGTTCGGTTGGCCACGTCCTCAGAAGAGATCTCAATGCCATCACAAGAACAGCTATGTTATGAATCCCTGAAAGAAGGTGAAAGAGTGGCCAACCAAGAACAATTTGGCAGAGAACTGTGGAGGCCAAGATACAAAAAATGAACCAGAGCTGGGGCACTGCATGAAGGATGCCCACCCACCAAACAAAGTGGAAGCAGTTTGTTGCTGCCCTACAAAACACCACCAGGTGTGATGGCCACTGACTGCTTTGACAGCTGGTGGCTAAGGATCAATGAAGAAAAAGACTTTGAGGAAACCTGTTGATAGCATTACAAGGTAATCCTTGCTCCAGAATCCCTATGGCAAGAGAGGAAGTGGGAGACCAAAAACATATAGAGAAGAGAACTGGAGACAG
The DNA here is from genome assembly GCA_024509875.1 of Oreohelix idahoensis. Classification (NCBI taxonomy): domain Eukaryota; kingdom Metazoa; phylum Mollusca; class Gastropoda; order Stylommatophora; family Oreohelicidae; genus Oreohelix; species Oreohelix idahoensis. The sequence goes on along the minus strand of JAMPIV010008807.1, from coordinate 20,883 downwards.
AATGAAAGGAGTAAAGAAAATAAGGAAAGACCTTCAGCAGACGGCACAAGGCAGGAAGACTTGGCATCAACTGGTTGAAGTCCTATGATTAGTGGGAAGCTGAAGTATAATGAATGAACGAACCATCCATACAAATAAATGTTATTTTCCCTTTGATGTAATGCTATCTGGACGTGCTGTACATTTAAAATTGTATGATCCAAGGAAGAGCTGGAGAAGAGAGGAATGGTCATCAGCAGCTCTAAAGCAAAAACTATGGTGATATCATGGGAGGAAAAAAGGCATCAGGTTATGCTGGGAGAACAAGTCCTGGAGCAGGTCAACCACTTTAAATACCTCGGAGCTGTCAAAGACTGGAAAGGCAGCATCTATGAAGAGTTGGCTACCCGAAGAGCAGCAGCTTAGAAATTTGTCAGGCTATAAATTGAGGATTCCTCAGCAAAAGAGAAATTGACAAGAAGACAAAGATGGCTGTATACTGCTCCACCTATGTTCCATTCTTGACTTATGAATGCGAGTCATGGGCAATGACTACAACCCACAAAAGCCAGCTCCAACCTCAGAAATGATGTATCTGAGGAAGGTGGTTGAAGTAACAAGAAGAAATATGGTCCGCAAAAAGACGATGCATCATGGCCTCAAAACCCAGCCTCTGCAGACCCAAGTGGAAGTCCCAATTATGATGGTCTGCAGAATGGGAGAAGATCGGCTACCACGACAAATATGGGCAACTAAGAGCCAGGGATTAGACCTCTAGGATGACCCAGATTTTGCTGGGGTTCCAACATTAGACTATCTCTGAAGGACCAAGGACCAGATTGGAACAAGGCCAGGAGGAAGACAGCCAATAAGTAAGTATGATGCTCTCCCTGGCAAACCTCTAAACCCCAAGGTAGAAGAGGAATGACGTTTCTATTTCTTCTGTATGACTAGGTGCATGCAGTACAAACAGAAGGTTTCCTCACAAACAAGGCTTTAGGAGACCCATCTGTACTTCAAAGTGAGTAGTATAGCGCACACATACCCAGGTATATTATTGTTGTTGAAATACCATTTTTCATAATAATATCATGTCAAGAGAAAAGTGCTGCATTCACCCATCTCCCAGCATGTAGACTTTATTGTATATATGTGCTGTTTTAGTTTGGTTTGGTTTGGTTTGGTTTTAAGGACTATCTTCGTTGCACACGGACTACTGTATCAGTGCTCTGACTCCTCCCTAAGATCACACAAGGAGGATCTCAGAACAGTGCACAAACAGCATAGCACCAGCGAGAATCCCAATGTGTGAATATAGGAATCACATATTCTATAAATATTTTTGTGGTAGGTAGGTTTTTAATTTTTAAACTTTGCTAGGGCAGCAGCCTGATAGGCCTACTCTTTACAATTTCCAACTGCCTTGGGATTTTTAATGTGTGCAGCTTGCACATGGGATCTCCTATTTTTTTCCCCTTATCTGAGAAAGCTAGGCATCCAATCTCACTACCCAGGAGACCAGGGGGAAGTATGACGTTATTAGGACCACTGGTTCTGGCAAAAATTTTCCATAAAATATATTCCCCTCAACTGGGAATTGAACCTGGTAACTCTAGAATTCGAGGCAGATGCCTTACCTCTTAGCCACTCTGACCACCATGTGCATAGTATTATATGTTAATGCTATTTTAAATTTAATTAAGACGGATGTTCCTAGTGATTTTCTTGTGATTTTGTTTTAAATTTCAGTAAAAAATGTGCCTCTTATCATCATCATAATCATTTTTTTTTCCTGCTTATGGAGATGTATCAACAAACTTAAAGTTCCATTGAGGAAGCCTACATAAAGAACATGTTCATGCAGCTGTGATTTCTGAAGCAATTTTTTTTACATGATAAGGATGCAAGATGCAAATACTCCTTCATATTTGCTGCATTTTATTGATATGCCTCATGGAACAGTAGTCTTGTTTTTTCTTGATTGTCTCAAATAACCTCTGGGACATCCACAGGTGGATCACGTTTACATACCTATTGAGGCATGTTGGGGATATGATGTTAGACCATTTTTACTTGACCATACTGCACACTAGGGGTGATGTGGTCAGAATCTCATCAGCCACCCCAGAGTTGCTCTAGGAGAAGCTTCTAATTATTGCACACACAAAAATCAACTTGTATGTACTGTAATCTCTTTTTCTATTGTGGTATAATTTTGTAGTCTCTAATAAATGTCTATGCATACTCTCTGTACGTTTGCTTTACATATGCTGTTTTTTTGTTTTAAAACTTTTAGGTGCTATAAATGTTTTGTCTGGGGAGATAGTTCCAACCACTGGAACTCTGCTGGCCAGTCCAACATATCGTAAATCACTAGCTATTGGTCATTTCTACAAGGTGGGTAACTTTTTTCTCATGTTCTGTTTTTAAAGTGATCTCAGAACAAACTGTGACCTAACACCATGGGGTGACAATACTTGACCTTGATGCTTGATGAGTTAAAAAATTAGAATTTTAAAAATGTATTTATCTATTTTTTATTTAGTCGTTCAAATTTATGATATTTAGTCTTTTTCTTCTTCTTCAAGTACCATCCCTAGGGGTGTAGAAGATCATGTCTCTGCCTTCAAAACATGTATACACTACTTAGACAGTGCAGACTACACGGGCTTGGCCATGTCTGCTGCATGGAAGATGGTCGCATCCTGAAAGATATCTTCTACGTACAACTGGCAGATGGTAAAAGAACAGTTGGGTGACCTCAGCTGAGGTTCAAAGATGTGTGCAAGAGAGACATGAGGGCACTGGACATAGAACCAGCAACCTTGGAGGATGAAACTGCCGATTGCAACAAGTGGCAATGCTCTCTACAGCGCCGCCTCAGAATGGGCAAAAAGAAGCTCTCATAGCAAACAGAAGAGAGGAGAAAACGTGAAAAGGAGCACCAGGGAAATAAGCAGCTGAAGTCTGTCACCTCAGGAGCACATTCCCATAGTCAGTTATGACTGAAGGGGCTATTATTATTGTCATAAAGGTTTATATTTATTCTCTTCATATTCTAAATAGTGCTCCTTGTAGTTCCTGGGATTTCTGAGAAGGCATAGAAAGAAAAGAACCATTGCTATGTTGTAAGAGGTGGATAATTTGAGATGTCCATGGGCCTGACAGCTTTATCATGTTAAAAAAATGCTACAGAAACCACAACTGAAAGAGCACTTGAATGCTTTAGTGCAGGCTTCGTACAAGGGAGTCGGCTGCAGTGGTGACTCTATGCTCCATCAGATGCAAAAAGAGAAATGATTGTAAACAGTAGTTAGCCAGATAGTTCTGCTGTTGCAGTATGCCTACTATTTTTTTTTTTTTAAAGTATCTCGTTCAACCCATGATTGGCTATAATTAGGACCCTACTGATGTACTAGATAAATCACTGTGTATACAACAGAGATGAAATTCTCAGACTGAAGATTTACTAATTTTTGTGATCTGCATCAGTATGATAGAAGCTATGAAGTATAATAGTCAGTTCTAATCCAGTTATCACAAGGAAGCATAAGTCACTAAACTAATCAGGTCAATGAGATGGTATCTTTTTTATGCGAGATGATAACTTACTGTAATTGATATCTCCCAAACGAAAAGTTAAGATAATTAATTGTTAATAACAAACAGAGAATGAGTTGTATCACTTATCATATGGGGGTGTTGACTGTTGACAAGCCAATGCTGATTGTAGAAATGAGAATATATATATATATATATATATGTATACATTTTTTAAAACTTTATGGGATGATATCTGATGTCTAGTATTTTGACTGTTAATTGTGAGGTTAATTATAAAAACCCTGCCTGTCAACAACATTTACAGAAGTTAAAATTAACTGTGGCCCATGAAGTTCCTGGAGGTCTTTGAAGAGACACAGATAGAATAGGACTACTGGGCCCTCAGGCATGTCATACAATTAGAGCTGGCAGTCTCATTATGTCAAATAAATTGCCACAGAAACCAAAACTGGAAGGGCATGTTAATGCTTGGTACAGGCCTCCTGCAAGGGGCCTACCAGCAGTGTTGGTTCCATGCTCTGCAAGGATGATGATGATGATAATGATGGAGATGATGATGTTGGAGATGATAGTGATAGGGATGAATATGATGATGATAGTGATGATGGCGATTATGATGATATTAACTGTGACCTAGTATTTAACAGTTATCAGCAAAATTAGTCCTCACTGATGTGTCAAAAGACCCGTTCAATTGTTGATTATATAATTTACAATTGTGTGTAAGTCCTTCAAGGACATGAGTTCGTATCACTTGTAGATAACTATTCATATGCGTATTTTGACCTCCAAAACAAAAGTATGTGATTGATTACTTTATCACATGAAAGTTGTTCCATGAGGACTACAGTGCTACACAATCTTAAGTTGTGACCCTGGATAAAACGTACTAGGACATAGGTTCCTTAAGTAAATAAATTATCAGTAAGTGATACTGGACCAGCCGGAATTAAAGTTTGCAAGAAAGAAACAAAAAATAAAATTATATCACATTTAATAAAAAAAATATACCATCAACAAATTAAACATCCTCCAGCTGAATGCAGAAGGAATCAAGAATAAGAAACAAGTGCTTGCAGCAAGACTGCATGCTGAAAATGAAGATGTGGCTTGCATTCAAGAAACAAGTCTGAACTAAGCCTTCTAACTGGGTTAAAAGAGGGTACAAAACCATAAGGGCAGACAGGGGTGGTAATAAGAGGGGCATGGTAATCCTGATAGACAGTTCTCTGCTAACTAAAAAAATACAAATAAAAACAAGAGAACGAGCATTGATAGCAGGAGCAGCCATTGTGGTAGGTCAGTTACTGTTTTAATATACAGCATATAGTGCCCACCGGGACAAACCCATGGAACTGGCAGCAGCCAAAATACCTGTAACATAATTGTATTAAAGTTAGGGACTTTAAAAGTCATTCAGAAAAGTAATGGCACAGAGAGAGAGATTCAAGAGGAGACTTATGCAGAATATACATCACTGACCCTTCTTGGTAGTACCTCATCTGTCAGTTTAATATTGGCATCTGTCATGACTCTATGGCACAGACACATATTGAGGGCTATGTTACCATATGTACACACAAAAATAACAGTGATGCGTCTTACTTCATACCACATGACCATTCGACCTGTGACAGGTTGTCTACAGGTTAAGAATTAGAATATGTGGGTAATGTTTTTTTCCCAGATTATTCGCAGAGAGGTTAAATTTGCCACACTACAATAATAATAAAAAATTGAGAAGCAGATTGCTCAATCAAAAATTTCAAAAATAACCGACTGCGTGAACAAGTTTATTCAAAACATGTAAATTTGGACTAAATAATCTGTTACAACTACCTCAGATGCAAATGATAAAACACTTTTTCAGACTAAAAAAATGTTAAAATTGAATAGAGGAAGATGAGGAGAACTGAGTAAAGATGGAGTACAATGGATGGATATGAAAAAAAGTGAAAAAAGGTGATTCATCTTATGAGGACAAAAGACAAAACCATTTTGTCTGACAAAGTGCAGAAATGTTGGTTGGATATTTTTGCCAAAATATGGCAGACTCGAATTTGCCACACTTTCATGGCCAATGGCCACATGTGGCAAATGGTGGTTGGGTTGCCCACCCCAGGAATATATGATGCTGCATGGCACTAGAATAGATGTAAAGAATGAAGAAAATCTAACTTATTTTTATCATAAAATTCATCTATATGTAGTTAACAAAAAACATATTTATATACTTTCTGATTTTAAATAGTTATGTTTGTTTGTAGTGCATGTTTAGTCATATGTGTATTTATTACAGTTTGTCCTGGGAGTGTGTCAGAACAAATGTACAACACGCTATGCAAGTGGTGGCCTTGACCTAGTTAGACCAGTGATGACTGGAACTCAGGACTATGGCACTGATGACCCATCTGTTTACCCAGCCACTAAATCTATGATGAAACTGACATCCTCCTACCTGGTAAGGGGCCGAGGTCTGATCCAAACAAAGTAGTTAAGTTCACAACATCTTCACACAGTAAATGCAGTCACACTAAATTTTCTGATTAAGAAACTCATCTCCAATTGTAATCCTTTAAGCCCTTGACCTTGTTTTAAAAAAAAAAGGGATTAATCAGACTTTCCTTATTAATGTGTGCTGCTAAAGGCATTGACTCGAGCTGGAGATTCTTTTAATCAGGTTATAATGATTAACGGCCATTTTAGTGTCTCTCATCATTTGTGAGTGAACAGATATTGTGGAAGGCATCTGCTTAAATCTTTTCCCATACCTCTTAGTGAGTTAATGTTATGGTAAATATTCCCTCAGTTTTTTAATTTAAAACCTCATAGTGAGCACTTTCTATTTGGCAGATAATTGCTTAATTTTTTCTTACATCCCTCAGTGAATGAATATGGCAGCAAACATTCTCTTATCCTTTCTTACACTCTTAACGAGCAATTTTTTTTTGGAATGCATTTGCTTAATTTTTCTCATCTCTAATGGTAAACAAATCAAACAAATGATACAGAGTACAGCCTGTGTCGTCTGATACATTCACTTATTATTCTACAGCTCGATGTGAAGCCATGACCTTCAGTAAGTTCACATTTGACCTTTCTGTCTTTTTCCATCAGCGCAAGTTCTTTCCATATCTTCTTTATCTTTTTTTCTTTTTTATTTGTAAGTCTGTCTTCAATTTCCATCTTCAAATGTTTTTGGGCCTACTATTTCTTTTACTTTATGGATTCTTATTGTTTTCTGTGTATTGCCATCAAAAGTTCCCTAATGTTATTGTGTCTGGTCCAATGCTAGTTCCTTTTTCCCACCTAATGGTTTCACTGACATTTGTTGGATTCTTTCCATCAGTTTAACATTGGTGATGTTGTCACACCACTTCAGTCATTCTGTTCTGTGCAAGCAGCAATTTACATAAGTCTGTAACTTCTTGGTTGTTTTTTTTATTGTTCTCCGAGTATCAAAGCTATACAATATTACTGCCTTGATACTTGACCTAAAAATTCCTTATTTTGTATTAGACTTGCAGATTTCTTTTGATGTCTGTATATGTCCCAGTGAAAGTCCATCTGGCCTTCTGTATTTTTATATTGCTGTCATAGAATGGTGAATTGAAATGTTGTGATTAGGTCACCAATGTGGAAATGAGGACAAGTGTCAGACGACAATGGATCAAACATACAATGTGGAAATGAGGACAAGTGTCAGGCAACAATGGATCAAACATACAATGTGGAAATGAGGACAAGTGTCAGACGACAATGGATCAAACATACAATGTGAAAATGAGGACAAGTGTCAGGCAACAATGGATCAAACATACAACAAGGAAATCTGCCGATAGTATTTGAAGAGCTCATGTTCTGGAATCCCTAGCATTAGAGAGGTGGAGGGACACCAAAAAGCACATGGAGATGAGAACTAGTCATTATTGAAAGAAGACATGAAAAGATCTTAATTAGAGGGCACAGGATAGAAATACTTGGCATAAGTTTGTTGAAAGCCTATGGTCACTGGGATGCTGAATGATAATGCTTATGATAATGATGGTAAACTTCAGTCTTGCGTTAACTAATGTGAGAGTGCTTGTTCACAAACATAGTTATACTTTTCACAACATGGCACATAGTGATGATGACGAACAAAACATGAACTCCAGATTTTCATTATCCCACATGGAAATAAATATTGTTTATGGTCAGTCTCATCTTACTTGATGTCACAGTGCATGTTCATTAAAAAAAAAGCCATATTTAGCAGTAGGGCACATGATGGTGGTGATGCAATGATTAATAATTTTGGTCTAATTGAGTTTTCATCTTTCCACATTGATATAAACATTATCTGTAGTCAATGGAGGATTAATTGATACCTAATTAAAGGCATGCTTAGAAAAAAATCATATTTTGACCCAGAAGCCACAGCGAGAGGTTTTAAATGAATATGAAGCTTTACTTTGGCCTCAAAGGGTTAACTCTTTCATTCCCAAGCAAAAAATTGGGTTTGGCCCAAGCAAAAATGGCCACCCCAGTGCGTTTTTATTGTTGTTGTTTGGAAATATTTTTTTTAAATGTTCATATGCATAAATAACTTTGTTGTTGTATATGAAACTGAAGGTAATTGGATGTACTTTACTCTTGTGCTACAAGTATAAAAGCTTTCATTGAAAAATGATTAGTTATTCAAGGTAAAATGGAGGATATGCGCTTTAAAAAAAATGATTAGTTATTCAAGGTAAAATGGAGGATATGCGCTTTAAAAAATCTAAAAATAAATATCTCAAAACAGAAACACGTTCACTCTTAAACATGTGCGGTATTTAAAAGAATGTACTTGCAGTCGGAAATGATGTTTTGGGTGGTTTGTGTTAGAAACAGTCTCAAACAGAGGCACATATACTAAAGGCTTTTTAAAGTCGATTGGGCCAAGCGCGTCTAACCCCTGAGCCTTTATAAAGTCGATTGGGACTTAAAGAGTTAAACAGTATGCATCATGGTGAACAGTGCTGTAGACATTTTCAAACCAAAAAAAGGAATAAAAAAGAGGGCCAGCTGTAAGTTTGTGAGGTAGTTAGAATTGCTTCCTTGTCATATATCTTTTTTTTTTACCTGTCTTGTTTATTAAATACATTTTCTCTATTATTAGTAAGATCAAATAATGCTGAACCTGTACATAGATCCCACATGCTTACATATTCAGTGATTTTATTAACCCATACTCATAGTTTATTTTGCTATCTGCATGTAACTAATTTATAAGGTTAGGCCCTTAGACTATCACTTTCTCCTGGGATGGAAGAAAACAAAATGTTTGTATATTTGTTTCTGTTATATAGACTTTCAAGTCTGACAGCCGCATTTTATTTCATCTATTATTTAAATTCTCATGTTCACTCCTTCCAGACAACAGGGGAGGTCAAGTTTGTGGCTGACCTAGCTCCTAGACAAGGCCAACTTTATGCAGCTCCTGTACTCAGCACTCAGGGAAATGCCAAGATCCAAAGTATTGACCCCTCTGGAGCACTGGTTAGTACTCAAACTTTGGTGAAACACATTAAATTCATGCTTCGATGTAATTCCAGCTATACTAATACAAATTCACCATTCTTTCTCAAATAACCACATCAGTCTCTTTCATGAGCATTAAAGTGGCTGAGTAGTTAGACTGCTTGCATCTCAAAGCAATTTTACTGAGCTCAAAACCAGGTTATGTCCCTCTCCAGTTTACTCAGCAGTAAAAATAGGCACCTGACTCTTGAGTAAGGGAAAGCTATGGTACTGAGGAAAGGAGTTGGTCATCTCACTTCATAAAGCTGAGACATATTGTAGGTAGTTTCCAACACTTCTTTCTCCTGTGTCAGTATCTGTTATGCAGTTACCTTTACGTTTTTATCTCTTTCATAAAATTGCCAATCTGTCTAAAGCTTCCCTCACTACCAAAGTTTTTTTTCCTCACGGGGATTATAAAAGTAATGGTGTCAGTCTAACCTCCAAGAATGTTGGCTCCATGGAAAGAGCAGACTGTCAGTATGGTCTTCACCAATCCCTATGAGGAAGAAACTGGCCATGAGAGAATCATGAGACAGACTGCCAACTTTATGAGAGAAATAGATGTAGTTATATTAGAGCGAATGACAAAGAAGGAGAAACAGATGTAGTTATATTAGAGCGAATGACAAAGAAGGAGAAATAGATGTAGTTATATTAGAGCGAATGACAAAGAAGGAGAAATAGATGTAGTTATATTAGAGTGAATGACAAAGAAGATGAAGTCTAATGAATATAACTGTCATGTTAGCTTCTGTGCTTTAACATCGGTAACATTATTTGATTATTTATTGTATGCAGTTGTAGACAGGAAATAAAAAAATTACCATATTACCTTCAGCTGCAACAAAACAAAGTAGTACTTTCTTATATTATTTTGTCATGATCTATAACAGCCTTAGATAACAGCCGCACTCACCATGTAACCCTTTTACCCTCAGCAAATTCCAGGTGTGGTAAAGTTTATACAAGCATCAGACATTCCAGGTGTGAATGACTGGAGACCACATGGCATATTCCCTGTAAATATGAAACAGGAAGTAAGGACTTAGATTACTTTTATAACATATATTCATCAAACTGACTCACATCTTTTTGGCAAACAAGTTTTGCACGCATACTTCTAGTATGCGGAAACAGCAGACCGATAATATTAGCAACAGCATATATCCATCTCATCTGTGTTTTACCGGGGCCTGAAATGGGGAATAAACAGTAGCAGTACTATAACCTGCTCTGCATGTTGTAAAAAGCTGCTAAGGAGAGTTGGACATGGGGCTGGCTATCCCATTGTGCAGAAACGTTAAGCCACAAAAACGTCAACTAACAAAAGATGCTAAAGATGGATAAGAAAGACATTGAGGAAACCAGTTGATAGCATTACAAGGTCATTCTTATTCTGGAAACCCTAGGATAACATAAGCAGAGGTAGATCAAAAAAACTCATGGAGAAGATAAATGATGGACATGACAATGATGAGGAAGACATTCAAAAGACCTTGACCTGATGACACATGACAGGAGGACTTGGTCTGTATTTGTAAAAGGCTTGTGTTCCTTGGGGATCTAAAGAGTAATTAATGATGAATGAATGAAAATATCCACCTAGCACTATTATCATCTTCATTATTCCAAACATTCTTGATTATTTTAGCAGACAGACATTGATGATCTTGTCTCATTTCAATTCTGCTATCCAGCACAGGTACCTATTTATGAAAATCTCTTACTTCTTAGTTGTTGTTCTCCATGTTTGCCATTGTGTTACTGTGGCCTGAAAGGGGAGCAAAGAACCAGGCATGCTGTAGAAGGAAACTAAGGAGGGTCAGCATGAGGCCAGCAACATCATGTTGTTGAAATTTAAAACCAAAAGTAATTTCAACAACTTAATCAATTGGGGTACTGGAGACAGGAAGTAGTGCGACAGGGATGCCTCTTGTCTCATTTCTTTTCTTGTAGAGAAACCAGTGGACTCTGACTAAGACATTTTTGCTGATGATTTGGTCACCGTAATCAGTGCAGCACAGCAATTGGGTCTGAAAATACACAGGAAAAGGACAAAAAATAATGCGAATGCAGTACAGGGTTGAACTTGAAGAAACGCCAATACAAGATGTAGAATCATACACATATCTTGGCAGTAATATAGACAAAGTTGGAGGGACAGACACATAAAAATTCTGTAATTGCATTGCTGACAGAGAAAATAGGATCTAGTTCAACTCAAATGTAAGTCGTCAGGGCTCGGAGACATGGAGAACTCACAGTGCTGTCTTGAGCAGCTCAGTAAACTAATCATATTTTGAAAATGTCAGATATAATTTTGTCCATGTTAAAAATTTGCCCAACCACTCTTGAATAGAAGTTATGAGATGAATGAAATGCCAATGGTCATCTTCTATTTTTGTTTTTGTGGTGATCAGTATTATGGGTAAATTGCCATTATTAAGACTATGTAAACATTTACTAAAACAAAAAGAAGAGAAATTTAGCATACTGGCAACTACAAAATATATTTTTAATCTGTCCATACTTTCTACTGTGCTCAGCCCAAAATTGTCAAGTGGCAATTTATACGCCGGAAAACACCCGCTAATACAGCCTATTGGCATACTTCGTATTTTTTTTTTTTTAGGACAAAGAGTAAGGAAGTATGTACTCGTGGCATGATTGAAAAATTGTCACAGTCTTGTAGAGAGACATGAATCATGTGGCAACATTTTTTTAAACCACATATCATCACTGACTAGCTTTTGTACGCAGGGCTAGTTGTACGCAGGCAGCTGGCTCACAGTTGCTGTCTTGTATATATCGCAGGGGCAGTGGAGTTGGGACAACAGTTTTTGTGGTCACTTAAAGATAACAAAAACTTACAAAAAATATATTTTTAATCTGTCTGACTGTGCTCAGGTCGACTCATACTTGTGGCAGTAAGAAATTACTCGGTGATTGAATTATTTAACTGCACCTTGTATTTATGCATGTGGAGTTGACAACAGTTTTTTGTTACTTCAACTCTGCTCCGACTCCTACAAAATTAAACTGCACCCTAGGTGTGATCGATCATCTTCATTGCTGTCCTACAAAAAAACTGCTTTGTTAATCAGGAGATGATGATCCATGAAGAAGATATGATCATATTGTTGATATAAGAACAATGAATAATTAAAAAGCACAGCACCCTTACCATTACGTCACGGGGTTTTTAACATTAACAACTGTACATAAACATTGGTTATGTATACTTGTAATTAATATGAATATTATAGGAGAGGCAAATCAAAAATATTCTTCTTGAACTTTATCATTTGGTAAATGATGCTAAAAACTACAATGTTTTTACTAACTACAAAACTAAAAAAAATTAAAACAAAACAGTTTTATAACACTTAGAGCTTATCTTCGTTTCCTAGAAAAGTTAACTTTTTAATGGTAAATTTGCTTTAAGAAAGAGAATCACTTTAATTATATCCTCCTTCATTGTTCCTGTCAAATTGGATCTTACGATTTGGAGGGCAGAAAACAAGCACTCCACGCTTACTTGTGTTACTTAGCTGTGACAATAAGAGCCGCGTTTTGCTCAGTTGAGAGTATCGAGGTATTGCCTCTTTTACATTTATCTTTGATTTGTGGTCAGTTTTTCAACCTCTTTCAATGTATTGTTCAATTCCAGCTTAAATTTGAATATTTCAGTTGGCTTTCTTTCTCCACTTTCCTCTAAGCTTAATTGGTTGCACTTTGATTGCTCCAGTTCTTCTAGATGTTTTTCAAAATCCAGATGATCTTCAGTATCCAAAGCTAAAGAGCGCACAGTGGGCACTATTCTTCTTTGATCCTTAGCCGCCGACCGTCAAAGCAGTCAGTGGCCATCACGCCTAGTGGCGTCTTGTAGGGCAACAACAAATTGATTCCACTTTGCTCGGTCGGTGGCCATCCTTCGTACAGTGCCCCAACTCTGGTTCATTCTTTGCATCTCAGCCTCCACAGTCCTCCGCCAGGTTGTATTTGGTCGGCCTCTCTTTCGTTTTCCTTCAGGGGTCCAAAGCATAGCTGTTCTTGTGATGGCATCGGGGTCTCTTCTGAGGACATGACCAACCCAGCTCCAGCGTCTGCCAGCTATGATGGTGTGCATGTCCTTTTGCTTGCTACGAGTAAGTGGGAACTATTAGTGGTGACTTATATGAAGGATCTTCCTCTAGCATTAAACTTGTCATTCGAATGGCAACTTCACATAATGCATTTTTTAGCTCTTTTTTTTTGCTGTTCATTTGTTAGGGTTTTGCTGCATGACGTTTTGTCCGCAATAAGCATTGACTAAGATAAAGGGGTTTAATAAAATAAGGTTCCTGATTTCTTAAGAAATACCTTGATTTTTCCTCAATATTAAAATTATGAGAGAAGTCAGAGTCAAGAGCTTGTAACCGACTCCCTCTGCACAAAACTACCAATTCCTCAGCTCCAACTCCTGACTACGGCTCCGACTCCTCAGCATTGACCTTTTGGATATGCATGAAACATATGTCAAAACAAGGAGCAACAACTGCACTTTGAGGAATAAGTTTTTTTTTTTATTGTTTTATTTCATGAAACAAATAACGTCAAATAAAATGTAAAGTGATCAGTAAACTAAAGTTACACAAGACAGTATAAATTATGTCATGAACAGACCAGGCTCAAGCACAGCTGTAATGTGTATGTGATATGGCATATTATGTAACAAAATAGCAATTTATTGTCTTTATTTTGACGTTTGTTTCATATAAATTTGTTGGATTGGAATGATGAAATAATTTAAGAATAAGTAGTAACTTTTGGATCACCCTGTACAGTTGTTGATCTTTTCCTCTCATGATCAAAAACATCACCATCTCAGCTATCATGAAAATTTTGATTATGAATGATGTTCTTGGAATAAAAGAAATCTTTGTTTATGATAGGAAACTCTATACAGAGTGATACAACAGGAGGCAATCTGATCATCAGAAGAAGTCCCCCCCCCCCATCGAACTAGTGTTTCAGCCTGTTATTCTCCTTACAGTATTCTCATTAAAATGTCAAGTTGGCGCTGTCATTTCTTGTATAAAATTTTATAGAAAACAGAGTTGCTATTGTATAAGAATTCAGAGTAGGTTCTGTTGGTTCATTCATTAACCTTCGCTTCCCAAGGAGCATAGGCATTCAACAAACACATGCCAAGTCCTCATGTCACGTGCCATCCTCTCAAGTTCTTTCCATGTTCTCCTCATCATTTTCACCTCTGTTTCCAGCTCTCTTCTCCATGTGCTTCTTGGTCTACCTCTGCCTCTCTTGCCCTGGGGGGTTTCAGAACAAGGACTGCCATTCTGTTGGTTGCTAATTCATAATTTAGATGAAAATAAATTATGTGTAGATTTCATTGGTTCTTGTGTAACTGTTTAGAAATGATTCCATTGGTTGTTATATTTGAAACAAGGTTAATATCAATCTTCTGAGCTAGAAAGTAGAAATCGATAACAGCAAATAAAGAGTCCATGGATTTTTACTTCTAGAGGATGAAGCCACAGCTCAGAGTTCAAGATATGGGGTCAACATTACTTATACAGACATCCAGCCAGCCCTTACTGATGTAGAAGAGGCCATTCAGAAAAAATCTTTCTTTGAAAAGGTTGGACCGGCGACTAAAGGCGATGCCACAGGTGAATTATGTTTAATTTTAGATTCTTATCAAGTGCCATACCGACTGGCATTGGTGACATCTCTCTCCATTTCCTAAGGTCTTTGATGTCTTCAATCAGCTGTGTTATTAAACACATGTATTTATTAGAAAATATCTTATAATATATATAAAATAGTTGTAAATTAGCTGAAGATTATTTTGAAGTGTTGTAAAGCTTATGTGCAAAAATAACTTTGTTTTATATCGATTAATGTGCAGATGCAGGGAAATCTGACTGTAGCCAAATTGTGACACTTGTGAGAATAATGTAAATTATTACATCATTGTGTTCTAAATAGGTCGTGGGGCAGAAAGGGTTGAGCTGATAAAACTAAAATCAAAAAATCTTCATCTTTAATTAGATCCACAAGTATATAAATAGAAAGTAAAAACATTAAAAAACTATATTTTTGCAGCCGCTATGGCTGCTGCCCCCCACAGAGTGAGTGGGACTGTCCGCTGCACTGACCAGTACAACTTTCACCTTGAGAACCAAGCAGCCCTCTGTGTACCCACTGACACTGGTGGCATGGATGTCATGGCAACTACCCAATGGCCAGATACTTGCATAGAAGCAATATCGCAAGTGTTGGGACTGTCAGAATCACAGTAAGAAATGTTGAAAATGAGAGAGATTGTTGGTTTGTGTCATGAGTTTGAGAACATGGCAGGAAATGACAGAAGGTTGTAAGATGGGTATAAATGAGCTCAGAGTTGGGAAATTTAATGAAACAGATGTGATTGTAGAACATGAGTTAAGAACAAATGTAACAATTTTGGCTTCTGCAACAAAATGATAATTTATTATTTTGTGCATTATAAATTTAAAAAAAAAAAAATATATATATATATATATATTTCTTTGACTAATATCGGCACCATAGCCTATATGGACATAAAAGTACTGGCATCTGTGACCTACAAGATATGTTGCAGAAAGAGATCATGAAAGGTTGAACATGTGGCTGGCAACTCCAACCTGTAGAAATTTAGCTGGCTACAAAAACTCCAAGCATATCTGATATTATCATCAACATGTCATTTAAACCATCCATCCAGGATGGAAAAAGGCCCTCACTAACACGGAAAGAACTGATTGAAGACCCTTATGCTGCACAAGGTGCTAAAAGGAATAGAAAGAGAAAACATATTTGTTTAAATTTACAAATGTAGTCTGCTAACCACTGTCTTGTGTTGTGTAACAGGATAACAGTGGAAAATCAAAGATTAGGTGGAGGCTTTGGTGGTAAGATTTACTACAATGCTCCTGTAGCTGCTATGTGTGCTCTGACTGCATATGTCACCAAGAGGTGAGTAGAAAATCACTATCTAACCATTATCTATGATTTAGATGTTTAGAAATCAGCACCATTGTGGCTGTGGCTCTGGGCAACTGTTTTTGGTTTAGGGTCAGTGCATCATGCAGAAAAAAATGTGGTATCCATATCTGTCACACTACATCTTCATTTCAGTCCAGCTCAGGCTGACATAAAGAGCGCAAAATGCATCTCCAACTTTGGAAAAAGTGGGTGGTGTAACCATTGGTTGTTTCTTGGCAAGTATCCCTTGCTGTTCTCTGATGGTGAGAAAACTAACACAAGAGAATGGCAAAGATAAGAATAAGATTAGCAATAACAAATGAGCAACAAGTATGATCTAGTGTTGACAAAATTAACAAGAAATAGGTACAGAAGGTGTATGAAAATTCATATAGCATTAGGAATACATATATTTTTATTCTGCAGGTTAAAATGACCATGAAACTAAAATCTAGCTCTACATGCCCAACATAAAACTTAGGTCTTATCTCTGATGTGTGAACAGTTAGAAAAAGATGGATGGAAAGTCCATCAGCAAAAATTGTAATATTGGTCTAGAAACATAAAGCGTAGTCTTTCATTGCCTCTTCAGAGACCCCAGACTACTAAACAAGACCATTGGCTGGTCATAATTCTATGTCTATGTTTTTCTACAGCCCAGTTCTGCTTAACCTTGACATCCATACTAACATGCAGTTTCAGGGAAAAAGGACTTTTTATGTTTTTGAGTATGAGGTAAGTAGTTTGGAAATAAGAATGCATGTGAAGTGTTATTAATTTTACTACACTTTGTTATGTATCTGGATGTGCAAGTGTCTGTGTGTCAGAGAGAGTGTATGTCTGTGTGGGAGGATGTGGCTGTTTAAAACTGTACCTATTTCCAGTGATATACTCTACGAATGTATTCTTTTTCACCCGTGAAACTTATTTAGCCTAAATTTTTAAGTAATTTTGAAATTGTTATACCATATAAACTATAGTATAAGTCGATCTGAATATAACTCGACCCCTAAATTTTAGGATTTAAAAACCGTCCAAAATCAAAGACACGATTATAAGTCGAATGAGTTTTTGTTGATTCTGAATTCTCGTATTGCATTGAAGCTTCCTTGACATTCTGCAAATTTTTTTCACTTTCAACTTAACCCGTTCCCATTTAAATTGCTTGAAATTGCCCCATTAATATGTAAAATACTTGTGAGAATAAATTAATTCAGTATAAAAGATGAGAAAAAGGAAGGGCAGAATGTCAGACAGGTCTGCATGCCCCATTCATAACGCTTTGAAAATAAAGTTCATTCGTTCGTTAGTCTGGAAAGTCGGATTACTGTTGTTGGTTGTTGCTAAGAAGCAACGAGATCTCAGTTTTTAGCAAGATCTGAGTTATAAATAGATTTCCATTACATTAAAATTCTTCCGTATTTCTGCATTTTTTTTTTAGAGATGATTGATATGATTTTTCGTGATTTTTTAAAAAATGTCAAGGTTTTCTGGTTCTGGTTGAATAAGGGCCCAGTTTAGACTCTTGACAGTGCCGACTGACAAAATTGAATCTAGTGAAAGAAGTAATGGTATTACTGATAGATCAAACGACGGAGGCTGGTCAACAAGGAGGACTCCACTTGAAATTTGTGAATTAATAGGCATTCAAACATATATTACTTAAGATATTCTGATTTAAAATTTTAATGAATCAGCAAGCTGTCACGAAATGGATTTAGGACTAGAGACTGTCTACATATAGTGACAAGACAATAGTAAGAAGAAAGACTGAAATGATAGATTCAGATAGAAATATAGTGCAAAATGTGAAAGTTGAGACCATTTGCTCTGAGGTTGAAAACCGAGGTTGATTCTTTCCTCGCCACTTCGGACGTTTAAATTGCTATGGCCTCGAACCACCTCTAACTACCCTAAGGGGATAAGGTTATATCAAGATTCACAAACACTAAGATACAGACAACATATAGCTACTGTACTTAAAGGAAATGACTGATGCCAGCTACAATTTATACAAGTTTATTATACACCTATAAACAAACTCATATACATGTCAAATACATAAAGTGCGAGGATGCACTCCTGAAACAAAATCAAGCACAGTTAAAAAAATGCATCAACCCCAACCCTTCTCCCACAATTGCAACCTGTATGGAGAAAGAAGGTAAGGTTAACTGAAATGAACTACACTGCACTTGATGTCGCCTACACTCCAAACTAGCTGTTCTAAATTCTAACTCTAACTCTAAGTCCACTGATAGCTGGAACGACTACGAAGTGTCTACACAATCTCTGCACAGACTTCGGTTCTACACAGCCTATCATGAAATCTCCTGAACACACTAACTGCACCTCTAAACTTCAGCAGCGGTCCTCTGCTATGATTCACCAAAACTATCAGTTCTGCCTATCTGTGCTGACTTCAGTAGAGAGAATGTTTACCCTCTCTCTCTCCACTACTTTGGAATTGATGACTAAGGTTTAACAGAACCCCCCTGGATTCTGGACTGGAACTGTAGCTGGCTTCTCCTAACACCTCTGACATTACCTGCCCGATTACCTATGACTGGGCTATGGGCTTTCGGCGTTATTATGGCCGTGAAGAAGCGAACATACAATTACCACAACGCTGGCAGCATGCCAAATCTGCGTGTGTAACCGAACGAGCGTCAGAGCTCAGGATTTATCCACAAAAATCCTATCCGCTGGAAAATGTCTTCCCCTGCCTGGGAAAACGTCTTTTCTTTCTCTCCTTCCACCACTGGCAATTAACGCGAGACTTTGGGTGTCTGCGAATGCCCCCACTGTGCCGTGGGAGAAATTTTGTAGTATCAAAATTCTGCTCTTCCCCACAAAAGCCGGTACCCCCGCTGTTCCAGACAAAAATAAAAAACAACAGCTAAACAAAACGTTAATACTCTAGTACAAATAACAATTAACTTCCTTACTCTTCAACACGTAACTCCCCTCTCTTCTCTCTCCCCGTCTCTACCTGAGCCCCAAAATAAACATTTCCCGGTAATACAATCACGCAGACCATCTGACCCAGGGTTCTGCAAATAACAATTAACTTCCTTACTCTTCAACACGTAACTCCCCTCTCTTCTCTCTCCCCGTCTCTACCTGAGCCCCAAAATAAACATTTCCCGGTAATACAATCACGCAGACCATCTGACCCAGGGTTCTGCATGACTAACTCCCAGCAACAACAATATTTTCACTGGCCCTGTCTGGGCAGTGTACTGTGGCCTATTTCTTACGCTGACACTAATGCCGTAATGATTAATACAAAATAAAACTAGCCCTCTCTAGGAATTCCTAAAATTCCCGTCAGTATGATTAATCACCTCAAAATTGAAATAAAGTATTATTCCTTTAACAGAAATAAATTTCATCTCCATCTTCTGAATACCCAGAATAACAATGCACAATCAATAACATAACCCTGTTTACGCTAGCATCTACCTGCCGTCAAAAGTTATACATAATGGTTATCAATAAAATCTCAGTAGGTTACAAACACGTGGTTACAATTTTATGACCACGTGCTTCTCTCCCCCTCGTCCCTCTGAACATCGTATCAATAAATATACCGTAACCAACGCGCCACGTGCTTTACAAATTCCACCTCTTCTCCCCTCGTCCACCTATAGAAGTGTACTATACTATAAATAACTTGCAGCATTACATTCTCAATAAAATCACAAATACACAGACTCCCGTCATTCTGTAAATTAATAAACTTCGCCGATGCGGGTTTCTCTACAGACCTGCTTTGCAATAATACAAGCACGCCCGCGGCAACTCAACTTTCAAATCATCTTAAATACCGCTATTCCTGAAATAAGGAATTAAATGGACCTAGTAAGTTTCTCATGTCTATCACTCAGATCGTATTTGATGGCTCTGGCTTTAAGAATTAACATTAAACTTAAACTGCCCAAAGAAACTTAAATGATCGGCCTAGGCCTAGAAAAATTAAATAAAGTCCTCACGCAAAAATTAATGCTTACCAAATCTTGAATGTCCAACTGAAAGGCAATCGACAATTTGCTTCTGGCACCCGGCTTTGGCAATTTACAGACGAAGAGAATGAAAATATGAAATGCTAGCCTATTTATTATCAAGACCCCCACGCGCCGACTTCATGACGTCATATGCGCGGCGTGGTTCTAAAGCCAATGGGAGCTCTGCATTTCAACTGCAGTTAGCTCTCAGCCAATCAGAACCTAGATCATGCTGATGCAACCAGTTTCTGCTAGACAAAGAAACGGGAATTCGTCCTAGCCCTATACTGCGGAAATGAAGCAAAAATGGCCGCAAATAATTTAACTCCCGAAAAAGGCGTCTATGGCCACGCAATATCTTTAAAAAAAAGGACACACTGGTGCAAATCCTGATCTAGCCTCTATAATCTTAATCTAGAATAATACTGCACCAATCTTCCTACACACACACACACTCTAAACACATAGATCAAACTCCATCGTGATCTCATCTTGAAAAAACGTAAATAATAGAAGGAGAAGAAACATGGAGAAGGATTACCTGTAATCCCTCCTAAAAATAGTGAACAAATTGCAAGGAGAAAAAGACATGGGCCAATTGAAAGACAGAATCTCAGTACTTTCGTCACATCACACCCACCCTCAAAGATTGAGCAACGATCTCATTACTGAAATCTCTGTGTTTCACACTGGCCCTTATATAAGTCTACAGATCTGCCTGCCAGTCCTGAAGTCTCATGGTCACGACTGGTGATTTCCACCTGGCGACTGCAAC